>NNCF01127282.1:294876-339373 GCA_002313205.1 Laupala kohalensis
GAAACCTCTAAATAATCATAAACATTCTTAAGGCAAATAAAAGCGTAATCCCGTTAATTTGCTGAAAAACGTAGTTATTTTTTCCTCGTGATTATGTTCGTTGCAGTTACGGTGTATATAGTAAAAGCGGCAAAATGGCCGGTGAGGTTATGTAACAATCCACATTTGTATTTCTAGCTGCTTTCTTATATCCTTGAGATCAACGATGGATTCCAACAATAAAAAAGAAATAAAATATGTATTAAAGAAATTTACACATTCATAAATAATATACTAATACCAGCATGCAAATATATACGAATCACTTTCACTGCCAGCACTTGTGAATGCTGTCAACCAATGAGGAAAACTAACTCGTTTCTATTTTGACATATTTCAAGTTTTGGAATTCCGGAAAAAGCTGCCTTATATTGTATGTACTGGAATTTACCATACATTGTATGTTGTGGTCTTTACCTGGACGATACGGGAGCCATCATCTTCGGTAGCCAGAGGTCCGCCGCGGTCCGCATCCACGTAAGGCAAAATGTCTTTAATTGCATCCTTCAGCCTTTTATCCAAGGTTTCCTCGTGCCACAACTCCAACACCCGCTACAGGATAAAAGATGATATATATAGGCTCCTTCCTTTCTCTTTCCTGACCTTCCTTGGTCACCTCTTGTTCTTTTCGATTCCGACGCTATTAGGGCTAGGGTATCTTTCATTTTCCTCATTTTTGTCCCCCCTCATCTTCCCCCCACCCCTCATTTTATGCCCTCACTCATTTTTTGTCCTCAATGTTTCGATGTATGTTTTGAGATATGTCTTAGTATGTTGTAGGTCAGGAGGGTTTTAGTGGGTGTGGTTGAGTCATTCGGCGAGTCCCACAAGCGGGGAGAATCATGTTGGCTCTCCCTAGTGCGTAACTGCATTTTCCCTTTTTCCCTACCTGTACAAGTTTTTAGGGCTTCAATGACCTTTGATGTCGACGAGCCATGAAGCCCCACAAAAAAATTGAACCACAGTAAAATAAGCACAAACGTTGAGTTTTTCAGCGTCCTTTTACTAGGAGTCATCACGTATATACCTTGAGAAAAATCCCTCGTGGCAGATTTGGAATGGGTAATATCCTGGAGAGATCGCGATGCGCAGTGAGGCGAAGAACAGTCTGTAAAGATTCCAATTCCACGTCTTCTCTCATTGAAGTTTCTTCTATTGCCTGAACAAAGGAATGGTCAAAGTTGAGTCAACAATAAGATTGCTTTACGTTAGGTGGTTTGCTCTGTTGGAAGAGGCCAGATACGATTCAAAAACATAGTGACAAGGAAATTTTATGGAAATAACATTCTGTACGAGCATGATCAGACGCGTCGGAACTGTCAATTGTTAGGACTAAATGAGTGAAGTAACATCCTTTTCATATAAATCAGTCAAATAGCTGCTGTTTTCTCGGAAAGGGAAAGGTGAAAAATAAAGTAATAGGAAATTGTGAACACATTTTAATTATCTTAAGTACAATACTTCATATTCTCAAAGTCATGTGACTCTACCGCAAATTGGCTGCCTAAAACGAGTTGCCAACTTCAACAAATGCAGGTAATACCCGAATAAATATTAGTCGTAGTAATAAAAAAGATTCTTTGCTGTAAAAAAAGTTCAAGTTAATGACACAAACTGAGACACAAGGTAATATTCGTTCCACATGCTCGAAGCAGAAAGAACGGAATAACGCCACAAGAGCAAGAGAATGTAATTAATAAATGGCCACTGTTGGCGATAGGTTTCAGATAAATGATATTCGAAAGTACTGTCAACATCTTCGTACATTATGGACGAAGGTGTAGTAAATGCGTTGGCTACACTGTGTCTTCTATGAGCATCAAGCGAGTTAGACTGACAACAAATAAGTAAATTAAAAATTTATTGTCGAGAGATTAGTAACAAACTGCCTAAGATCACTCTGTCTAAACATTCACAATAAATTAATAAACACTGCGTTCCCTTATTTTTTTCCCTTGGGTCTCATTTTCTCTGAGTAATGTAACATGACTTGGGAGTATATGTCTGATTTACTCCGTCCACTTACGCAGAAAAGAAAGTGAAATTTTCTGGAACATTTGCATGTTAATGTATATTGTGATGAGGATTGGAATAAAGTGTTCTATGTTGTATTCACACATAGAGAAGTTTAAATTAAATATATATTTTTAAAATTTATGATAAAAATTGAATGGATGGAATCTAGATGTATTATCAATAATGAAAAAAACTCTCAAAAAAACTTTCATGTTTACGTATGATAATTGGAAGTGACGGAAAAAAGGTAGATCAGGTGCTTCAGTTATTATTGTTATTATTGATATTATTATCAGTAATTTGATTTCTTCTCGATGGCCGATGAGTAAGGATTTAAATTTTGGTACAAATCTGCGTTATGCTTTCATTATTTGCAATCATTGAAACTATAGAATATATTTTATAAATCCGCTGTTTTGCGAATGTTGACAGGATGAGGTATTACTTTCTCTTTAAGCGCAGATTTTTTTGATTGAGGAAATGTAGGTAAGTTCGTTGTGTAATTCTGCAACTTACGGCGTAGTTAAAGTTACCTTAGTTACCCTTAGCTAAAGTTTAACGGTTACGAAATTCGTTATGAATTGTATTTCAAACTTGCAAGATGTTCCTCTGCTTCTTTATTAATGTACTTTAACTAAATGAACGTACTTTGAAGAAAGTGTCATGATTTAATACCGAGTGAACTTTTTTCATCTGAGCTACCAACCAAAAGTACTTTACACAAAAGGTGGTGGCGAGGGGGGTTACGAAAAACGTAGCCCTTTAAAAACCTCGTTTATGCCTTCAGCGTTTTATAAAACATAATTGAGCGATTCGGTAATAAGATCATTGCGAGGAGTCATCAGGTTGTAAAACGCAAAATCGTTGTGAAAATTTTGTAATTGTTAAAGGATAATAAATTGTGTCTGTACAAATAAGGTCGTTCATTTTATTTTATTACAAATTATACTTCCGTATTTACAATACATAATTCTTCACGGGTTAACGTGTCCGCGCATTTTATTAACATTTATAATGCTTTAGAAAGCAATTTAAAGATCCCCGAACAATCTCAAATATACCTTGAAGGAATGACGTCTGAAAGTGGGACGGTATAACAGCGAGAAATTGAGTATTAAACATAAGTGAGGCATGTGAATTGAAAACGTTCTAAGTGCCAAAAATATGTTTTTAGAGGGGACCTAAAAAACTGATTAAGTGTCATAATTGACAATGAAAATCATCTTAAAGTTCTTGTTTGATTTTACAACTTATAATAAAATTTTATCCAAACTTATGGCTTTTGTTGACCGTTGTAAAGTGCCAAATAATTAAAATGTGGCAAATGTTCGAAATGTCACGCGTAATTTCATAAAAACAAGCTAAAAACTTGTTTGTTTTACAATAAGTAACCATCAATTTGCGAGGAGTTACGCCAAATTATTGAAAAAATAGTAAAAAATATTTGTTAATATCGATTTACCCTATTGTTTCTGCAAAATACGTTAAACTCGGGACGATGTACATACTCTAGCTATCTTTTGACCGTCATAGTAATTAAACTATCAACATCAGGCACTCGATCAATTACCACAGAATTCACGTAGCCAAGCGGAACGTTTTTCACGAAAAATAATTATTTTTTTGGCACTAGAACCCGTTCCATTTATATGCCTGAAGTGTTAGTGATCCCAAAAGTCCCGTTGACTGAGTAGTGTCAAGAAATTGAGAAATCTTAGTTAAAAGGTTTTTTAATGTAAAGCGTTTTGTCATACCTGAAATACAAATGCAGGATTGATGCGAGCTGGAGTAACCAGAGTGGAATTAAAGGTCAAAATCTCGTATGCTCCATTCATTGCTTTGCTTAGTATGTACTCGTTTTCATCGGGATACAAGGATTTTTCAGCGATTTCTTTCTTCACTTTCTTGTCCATTGCGTACGCCATCATACTCGCGGCAGCTCGGACTTTTCCAGGAGTTATCGAATCCCTTATCAAGTAGTTCAGGAGATACTTCAAAGCCTGCAATCTTGTTTTGATGCGATTCGCATCAAGCACGATCTGAACATTGGTTTCGAGAATGTGATTGAGCAATAGATCAAATTGATCTCTAGAAACTGTATCGAGACGAGTAGTATTTATGATGTAAAGTAATTGTGGCCATTGTGCAACTCCTGATTGGGATTGAGGACCCTGTATATAATAGTGACCGCCGACTACGTTACCTACTGTGACGAGTGATGATTGAGGTGGTCCTTCACTAGATGTCAAGGCATTACTTTCGTTTTGCTCTGCCTTTTGTATATGCTTTTGGATTACTACTAGTGCTTCTCGAATTTTCAACGGGATCTTCAAATCAGCTATTTTCTGGGACACTGCAAAACGCAACATGTCCAGATCGTTGGGTTTCTCGCTGTGCAACAGTTGTATCATCAGTTCCCCTTGATGCTGCGCGTAGTAATCTACAAACTCCTGGTAGGCTTTCAGAGTGTGGGAGTCTTTCATATCGTATGGCGTCAGAAGTGTGGAAATCAGGGTAGGCCAATTGGTGGATATAACTCTGTCTCCTTTACGCACAATCACGATTCGGTTGTCTTTGCCATCGTTGATTTCGGAGAAGTATGACCCGTCATCCATATCTGTTTGCGCGGGTGTGTTTCGACGCGCGCTCTCTTTGATGAGCGGCAACAATCGATCAATCGCAGCGCGGACATTTCCAGGGACACTGTGGTCACGAGACCAGTACGTCATCAACCGTTTCAAAACGGAAAAAGGCGTGTCGCCTTTTTCAACTTGGGTACCCCACATGGTATGAGTCAAAATATAGTTCAACAGGGTTTGCATAGCATCTTTCGAGTCCTTGGAAAACGAGGACTGATCGACGACGCTGAAGAGATAAGCAGCGTTCCCCGTTTGCTCAGATCGGAAGAAAATTTGTGTAACATATGCACCTATGCCGGTTTTTCGAATTCTCTCCGAGAAGTACTTGATAGCGTCCGTAACTGCTTTGTCAAGAGGCCAACGCGTACGACCTTGAATGCCAGTGAGAATGCTATGGAGAGCTTTGCCACAAGATGTGTCCCCTGCAGGAGCATATTGATACCAATCGGGAGTGTTGTCAAGATTCTTGAAGTATTCGTAGAGAGTGTTGTAATGTTTCGAATCTGTTTCATTGCGTATTGGGGCCGCAGGAGACAGCAACATCCATGGAAGATCGTGAGCATGGGACTGCATGATTTCCAAGAGTCTTCTTGTTGCTTCTTTATGGTATATCTTAACAATAGCTTTGAATCCTTTATGACATTGCAAAGTCGTGTCTTCACCTATTCGCTTCAGCACTCCTAAAATAAATTCTGCTACTGTTGGATAATTGTTTATGTTTACATCTTGTGCAAATTTCTGTATTTCTGGCCAGTACAAAAAGCGCCTCAAATACGAAATAACTTGCACGTTTGGATCACCATTTCCTGCTGGAGGTATCATATTCATAAGTGACATATTTGCAAATGACATCAAGTGTGATTCTTCTGGAACCGAAATAACAGTCTTTATATGCGGGGCATCCCAACAAAGGAAGTTTAGATGGCATTTTTCATAATCTTTTTGACCGACATTTGATGAGTTAGAAAACTTAAGACTCTTTGAACCGTCGGTTAAATCATTCACTGTTAAATTTGAATCTGATCCCCAATAATACATTAGATCAATTAGCGGTAGTGTCATTTTATGATCGAAATCCATTTTTTTCATAAGATAGGCCATACAAATACACGGAAACAAACTCGAGTGACTGAACTTCTGTGCAAAATCATCTTCCATTAATATCTCTGTAAGGAACGACGTACGAACATAATTGGCAACGTGTTGCAGATGGTTAGGAATTGGAATATTCGGTAGGAAGCACTTTGGAATAAATGTGGGGGAAGTAGGCACCGTTGTAGTTACAGTCCAGTTGGTTGGGCTGGAAGATGAAGTATCTCTCCGAGAAACTGAATATCCTAAGTGTAGTCCTTCAGTGTTACCAGACGTAATATCACTTGGACCTGGAGTTATCATAGAATCAATGTGACTGACGGTTGGTCCGAATACGTTGACTCCATGTGGTGTATTCGGTAGAGATTCCGATCCTGATTGACCATAAACAGTCGTTCGTGACAATGATGTAGAACCATCCTCTCCTGACACCCCTGAGGATATTAAGTTTATTTGTTCTGATTCAGAAATATTAAGTTCTGTTGATTCAATAAATCTGCTTCCAAGAGTAGAAATGGAATCTCCGTTTACTTGTTCTCCAACTGAGGGTAATAAAGAAAACTGTAATTCTTCTGATGGCGTAACATCAATACTAGCAACGTATGAAGTTGGAGATGATAATTCTAGGACCTCATCCGTAGGAGATGATATTCCTGACAACCCATGGTGAACAGATGAAGGGATATTTGAAACAGTAATTTCCGTAAATCCCAAAGCTATAGAAGGTTGTCCAGGTGGTGAAATTTCAGGACTAATAGGTGATCGCACACTACTTCTTATAACTGTGCTTGTTTCTCCACTTTCTTGAACAGATAGAGGTAAAGAAAACTGTGATATATCTGATAGTGTGACTTCCTTTGTGGCTTCCGTGGCAGTAGGAGATGATACTCCAGAGACTCCATGGTGAGCAGATGGCGGGATATTTGAAACTGTTATTTCATTAAAATCTACTTTAGTAGCGGATTGTCCAAATGATGAAATTTCAGAACTAATAGGTGATCTTACACTACTAATTAGAATGGTACTCGTTTTTCCACTTTCTTCAACAGTTAAAGGCAAAGAAAACTGTGTTCCTTCTGATTGTGTAACTTCAATTGCACCTTTCGGAGCAGTGGAAGATGATATTTCTGATATACCATGGTGAGCAGATGAAGAGGTATTTGACACTGTTATTTCCGTAAATCCAGAATGTATAGAAGATTGTCCAAATGATGAAATGTCAGGACTAATAGTTGATATTACATTAATACTTTGACTTGCATTTAATTTTTTACTTCCTCGAACAGTTGATGAAGTAATCAGTGATACTTCTGATTGTGTAATGTCAATTATTGTTTCCGAGGCAGTAAAAGTTGATAATTCTGAGACCTTCTGGTGTGCAGGTGAAGGAATATTTGATGTTTTAACTTCATTTGTAGTTTTCAATGAGGTTGGAGATGATATTCCTGAGACACCATGGTGAGCAACTGAAGGGATATATGAAACTTCAGTTTCCGATAACCCTTCATTTATAGAGTATTGTCTAGATGATGAAGTTTCTGGATTTATAGATGATCCTTTCTTACTGTTTAGTATTGCGCTCGTTAATTCATTGTCATCAACTGTTGCAGTTGAAGAAAACTCTGTTAGACCTGATGGTGACATATCATTTGTAGTTTCCGAGGCTATAGAAGAAGATATTCTTGAGATACTATAGTGAATAATTGAAGGGACAATTGAAACTGATCTTACTGTTGATTCCACGTCTAATGAGGGTTGTCCAGATGATGAAAGTTTAGAAATAATATGTGAGCCTACACTACTGCCGAGATTGGTGGTTGCTTTTCCACTGACTTGATCAGTTGAAGATGAAGAAAACTGTTTTAGATCTGATGGTGTCAAATCATTTGTAGCTACCGGGGCAGTAGATGATGTACCTGAGATACCGTGGTGAGCAGCTGAAGGGATATTTGATTTTTCAGTTTCCGATAATCCTTCATCTATGGAGGATTGTCTCGATGATGAAATTTCAGGGTTAATAGATGATCCTATACTACTACATGGAATTGCACTAGTTTCTTCACTTTCTTCAACTGTTTGAGATGAAGAAAACTGTGATAGATCTAATTGTGTAGCATCATTTATAGCTTCTGTGGCAGTATGAGTTGATACTCCTAAGATCGTATCATTAACGGTTGAAGCTATATTTGTAGGAGAAATTTCCGTTAATCCTCCTTCTATAGATGAATGACTAGATGAAATATCATGAGTAATACTGGATCCTACACTACTACTTACAACGGTACGTATATTTTTACTTTCCTCAACAATGAACTTTGTAGTTTCAGTGGCAGTAAGAGAGGATATTGCTGACACTGAATGGAAAACAGACTGGATATCTGAGTATGTAAATACCGTAAATCCCGCATCCATAAGAGGCTGTACAGATGATGAAATTTCATGACTAATAGGTAACCCTACAGAGTTGCCATGAATTGCACTCGTTTCTTCACTTCTTTCAACAGTCGGTGAAGAGAACTGTACTACTTGAATTGATGGAACCCCACTTGCATCATGTGAAACATTGCTTGTTGCTATCTCTGAGATCCCCTGGTGTACAGTTGAAGACATATTTGAAACTGCAATTTCCGTCGATACCATAAACATAGACGATTGTGGAGAAGATTCTATATCGTCAGTAATAGAATATTCTTGTCCACTACTTGCAATACCATTATTTGTTTCCGTTTCTTTAACAATTGCAGACAAAGAAGAGTGTGTTCCTTCTGATGGTGTAACTCCAATTGTGGGCATTGAGGCAGGAGATGACATTTCTGGAACGCCATGGTGACCAGACGAGGCGATATTTGATAACGTAATATCCGTTGATCCTACTTCTATAGAAGATTGTCCGGACATTGTAATTTGAGAACTAATAGGTGATCCAACACTACTGCTTAAAATGGATTTTGTTTTTCCACTTTCATGAACAGATGGAGGTGAAGAAAATTGTGTTCCTTCTGATGGTAAAACGCCAATTGTAGGCATTGAATCAGAAGATGACATTTCTGGAACGCCATGGTGACCAGACGAGGCGATATTTGATAACGTAATATCCGTTGATCCTACTTCTATAGAAGATTGTCCGGACATAGTAATTTGAGGACTAATAGGCGATCCTACACTACTGCTAAAAATGGATTTTGTTTTTCCACTTTCTTGAACAGTTGGGGGTGAAGAAAAGTGTGTTTCTTCTGATTGTGTGACTCCTATTGTTAACTTTGAGAAAGGAGATGACATTTCTGGAACCCCATGGTGACCAGACGTAGGGATAATTGATAACGTAATATCCATTGATCCTACTTCTATAGAAGAATGTCCGGATATTGTAATTTGAGGACTAATTGGTAATCCTACACTACTGCTTAAAATGGATTTTGTTTTTCCACTTTCCTCAACAGTTGGGGGTGAAGAAAAGTGTGTTACTTCTGATGGTGTAACTCCAATTGTAGGCATTGAGGAAGGAGATGACATTTCTGGTACTCCAAGGTGACCAGACGAGGCGATATTTGATAATGTAATATCCGTTGATCCTACTTCTATAGAAGATTGTCCAGACATTGTAATTTGNTGGTACTCCAAGGTGACCAGACGAGGCGATATTTGATAATGTAATATCCGTTGATCCTACTTCTGTAGAAGATTGTCCAGACATAGTAATTTGAGGACTAATTTGTGATCCTACACTACTGCTTAAAATGGATTTTGTTTTTCCACTTTCTTCATCAGTTGGAGGTGAAGAAATGTGTGTTCCTTCTGATGGTGAAACTCCAATTGTAGGCATTGAGGCAGGAGATGACATTCCTTCGACTCCATGGTGACCAGACGATGCGATATATGATAACATAATATCCGTTGATCCTACTTCTGTAGAAGATTGTCCAGTCATTGTAATTTGAGGACTAATTGGTGATCCTACAGTACTCATTAAAATGGATTTGGTTTTTCCACTTTCTTGAACAGATGAAGAAGAAGAAAAGTGTGTTCCTTCTGATGGTGAAACTCCAATTGTAGGCATTGAGGCAGGAGATGACATTCCTTCGACTCCATGGTGACCAGACGAGGCGATATTTGATAACGTAATATCCGTTGATCCTACTTCTATAGAAGATTGTCCAGACATTGTAATTTGAGGACTAATAGGTGATCCTACACTACTGCTTAAAATGGATATTGTTTTTCCTCTTTCTTGAACAGATGTAGAAGAAGAAAAGTGTGTTCCTTCTGATGGTGAAACTGCAATTGTAGGCATTGAATCAGGAGATGACATTTCCGGAACCTCATGGTGACCAGACGAGGCGATATTTGATACTGTAATATCCGTTGATCCTACTTCCATAGAATATTGTCCGGACATTGTAATTTGAGGACTAATAGGTGATCCTACACTACTGCTTAAAATGGATTTTGTTTTTCCACTTTCATGAACAGATTGAGAAAAAGGAAAGTGTATTTCTTCCGATGGTGTAACGCCAATTGTAGGCATTGAGACAGGAGATGACATTTCTGGAACCCCATGGTGACCAGACGTGGGGATATTTGATACCGTAATATCCGTTGATCCTACTTCCATAGAAGATTGTCCGGACATTGTAATTTTAGGACTAATATGTGATCCTACACTACTGCTTAAAATAGATTTTGTTTTTCTACTTTCATGAACAGATTGAGAAAAAGGAAAGTGTATTTCTTCCGATGGTGNAGGCATTGAATCAGGAGATAACATTTCTGGAACCCCATGGTGACCAGACGTGGGGATATTTGATAACGTAATATCTGTAGATCCTACTTCTATAGAAGAATGTCCGGATATTGTAATTTGAGGACTAATTTGTGATCCTACACCACTGCTTAAAATGGATATTGTTTTTCCTATTTCTTGAACAGTTGGGGGTGAAGAAAAGTGTGTTCCTTCTGATGGTGCAACTCCAATTGTAGGCATTGAGGCAGGAGATGACTTTCCTTCGACTCCACGGTGACCAGACGAAGCGATATTTGATAACGTAATATCCGTTGATCCTACTTCTATAGAAGATTGTCCAGACATTGTAATTTTAGGACTAATAGGTGATCCTACACTACTGCTTAAAATGGATTTTGTTTTTCCACTTTCATGAACAGATTGAGAATAAGAAAACATTGTTTCTTCTGATAGTGTAACGCCAATTGTAGGCATTGAGACAGGAGATGACATTCCTTCGACTCCATGGTGACCAGACGATGCGATATTTGATAACGTAATATCCGTTGATCCTACTTCTGTAGAAGATTGTCCAGACATTGTAATTTGAGGACTAATTTGTGATCCTACACTACTGCTTAAAATGGATATTGTTTTTCCTCTTTCTTGAACAGATGAAGAAGAAGAAAAGTGTGTTCCTTCTGATGGTGCAACTCCAATTGTAGGCATTGAGGCAGGAGATGACTTTCCTTCGACTCCATGGTGACCAGACGAGGCGATATTTGATAACGTAATATCCGTTGATCCTACTTCTATAGAAGATTGTCCGGACATTGTAATTTGAGGACTAATTTGTGATCCTACACTACTGCTTAAAATGGATATTGTTTTTCCTCTTTCTTGAACAGATGAAGAAGAAGAAAAGTGTGTTCCTTCTGATGGTGCAACTCCAATTGTAGGCATTGAGGCAGGAGATGACTTTCCTTCGACTCCATGGTGACCAGACGAGGCGATATTTGATAACGTAATATCCGTTGATCCTACTTCTATAGAAGATTGTCCGGACATTGTAATTTGAGGACTAATTTGTGATCCTACACTACTGCTTAAAATGGATATTGTTTTTCCTCTTTCTTGAACAGATGAAGAAGAAGAAAAGTGTGTTCCTTCTGATGGTGCAACTCCAATTGTAGGCATTGAGGCAGGAGATGACTTTCCTTCGACTCCATGGTGACCAGACGAGGCGATATTTGATAACGTAATATCCGTTGATCCTACTTCTATAGAAGATTGTCCGGACATTGTAATTTGAGGACTAATTTGTGATCCTACACTACTGCTTAAAATGGATATTGTTTTTCCTCTTTCTTGAACAGATGAAGAAGAAGAAGAAAAGTGTGTTCCTTCTGATTGTGCAACTCCAATTGTAGGCATTGAGGCAGGAGATGACTTTCCTTCGACTCCATGGTGACCAGACGAGGCGATATTTGATAACGTAATATCCGTTGATCCTACTTCTATAGAAGATTGTCCAGATATTGTAATTTGAGGACTAATTTGTGATCCTACACTACTGCTTAAAATGGATATTGTTTTTCCTCTTTCTTGAACAGATGAAGAAGAAGAAGAAAAGTGTGTTCCTTCTGATTGTGCAACTCCAATTGTAGGCATTGAGGCAGGAGATGACTTTCCTTCGACTCCATGGTGACCAGACGAGGCGATATTTGATAACGTAATATCCGTTGATCTTACTTCTATAGAAGATTGTCCAGATATTGTAATTTGAGGACTAATTTGTGATCCTACACTACTGCTTAAAATGGATATTGTTTTTCCACTTTCTTGAACAGTTGGGGGTGAAGAAAAGTGTGTTCCTTCTGATGGTGAAACTGCAATTGTAGGCATTGAATCAGGAGATGACATTTCTGGAACCCCATGGTGGTCAGATGAGGCGATATTTGATACCGTAATATCCGTTGATCCTACTTCCATAGAAGATTGTCCGGACATTGTAATTTGAGGACTAATTTGTGATCCTACACTACTGCTTAAAATGGATTTTGTTTTTCCACTTTCATGAACAGTTGGAGGTGAAGAAAAGTGCGTTCCTTCTGATGGTGTAACTCCAATTGTATGCATTGAAACAGGAGAATCCATTTCTGTTACTCCAAGGTGACCAGACGAGGCGATATTTGATATCGTAATATCCGTTGATCCTACTTCTGTAGAAGATTGTCCAGACATTGTAATTTGAGGACTAATTGGTGATCCTACACTACTGCTTAAAATGGATTTTGTTTTTCCACTTTCATGAACAGTTGGAGGTGAGGAAAAGAGTGTTCCTGCTAATGGTGTAACTCCAATGGTATGCATTGAGACAGGCGATGACATTTCTTGTACTCCAAGGTGACCAGACGAGGGGATATTTGATAACGTAATATCCGTTGATCCTACTTCTGTAGAAGACTGTCCGGACATTGTAATTTGAAGACTAAGAGGTGATCCTACACTACTGCTTAAAATGGTACCTGTTTTGTCTCTTTGTTCAACGGTTGGTGATGAAGAGAACGTTTTTGCTTCTGATGGTGTAACTTCATTTGTTGCATTAGGGTATATTTGTGACTCCCCATTTTGAGCAGATGAGGGGAATTTTGAAACTGTAATTTCCGATGTGTCTTCATCCATAGAAGATTGTACAGACGATGTTTTTGGATTTATAGTAGATCCTTCATTGCTGCTTAGAATTATATATGTTTTGTCATTTTCTGGAGTAGTAGGATGTATAGTAAACTCTGTTAATTGTGTTGGTGTAATTGCATTTGTAATTTCTGAGGTAATAAGAAACGAGATTCCAGTGACTTCATAGTTAGCTCTTGATGGGATATTTGAAACTTTAGTTTCTTTTGTTCCTACAACGTTAGTAGTTTTTGTGGATAGTATTTCTGGATAAATAGTTGTCTCTCTTTCCGACGTTTTGATGGAATTTGTTGCCTTTTCTGAGTAGTCTTCGTCGGTAGTTTTTTTTTCTGTGCTCTTCGTTTGCTCCTTTGATTTCTCTTGTTTGATGGTGTATTTTAATCTAGGAGGAAGAAGGTCGATAAAACTGTTTTCTGTGAACAATTTATCAGTATTAATAGTTAGTCCCGTTGTCATTTTTGGAGTTGATGTTTTTTCTGAAGTGAGATTCGGTGTGATTGTTGTACTGTGCGTTGTAGTTTTTTCCTCACATTTCGATTTTATCACAAATATTAAATATGAATGTATGTGGTAAACTAATCTTTTATGCCGCAGAACATCCTTTGCTCGGAGGAAATGTAGTAACGTTGCTGTGAGAAGTTCCCTTTTTGTTTTATATTTTGTTGGGTCAAATGTTTCTCCTAACATATGGCAACGTCTAGGACTGCGCAGTAAAGTTAGAATTGGTTTCATTGTTGAGTATTGAGGAGAATTAATAACTGGGTTTGAAATGCATTCCCAAGAATTCCATGGATTTATTGGTTGTTTTTTTTCTTCAGAACAGTCAATCGGGGAAAAAACTCCGGTTAATGTATTTATGAATTCCCTAATACGAGTGTTTAATTTTTGATTTTCTTTCACAATTTGTATTTCAAGCATGTTTTCTAAAATTGCAAGGAGTAATTCGCGCTTTCGAGTATACTTTCGTGGTCTGAATTGCGGCATTTTTTTTAATAGAATATTTTTATTCTTAAAGAAATATCTGATAGGTGCTATCGCTATATCCTCTGGTGTGTGACGAATTGTATACGGTAACAAATCATTCCAGTCATCAATATTTGCTGGTTCGTTGCTTTGTTCCGGATCTTGAAATGGAATTAAGTATTCGGGAACCTCTCTGTTTTGGGTGTTCATTTGTCTGTAGAACGTGTGTATAAGTCTCTTCACGTGAGGGTGAGCTGTGAGATCCGTAAATCTTAAAGTTTTTATTATTGTAAAGAATTGCTCCTCTTGGGGAATATTCTCTATGCCTTTTATTATTTGAGATGTTGAAATATTCTTTAAGTACTCATAAAGAGGAAGTAGAAGGTCGTATTCTCGTGTGTTTTCATCTGGCATTTTTATACATGTGTGCAGAAACTTCATGGAGCATTCTGTATTCACCATGTCAGCTAATTTAGGGATTTTCATATCTGCAATGACTAGAAACTTCTCGATGATGTTTCTTTCGTAAGCTGTTAATTCGAATTCATTATTTCTCAATATATTTTTTAGCGCTGAACTCAAAATATCTCGTGTTGTTATGTACTTGATGGGATCAAATCNGTTAATTCGAATTCATTATTTCTCAATATATTTTTTAGCGCTGAACTCAAAATATCTCGTGTTGTTATGTACTTGATGGGATCAAATCCCTCACCCAGTTTCTCGTATAAGTTTGGGTCTTTTAATGGCCCCACTATGACTTGCCTCACAGTGTTGGCTTGGCTCGAAACTGACGATGGTATCCATGAAGCAGGATTATCTATGTTGGGTGGGAAATACTCTTCCTCTGGATCAAGCGATGGATAATCAAATGGGAATTTCAGATCTACATTAGGATCATCCCCGAGAGCTTTGTACAATACATCGACACTCAAGAAGGAAGTTTTATGTGACATAACTATGGGAGAAGTTCGGAGTTTTGCCAGAATAGAACGCAGTAGTGTCCCTTTTTTTATGGGATTGTCGTACCTTAAGTCAGGTAAGTAAGTTTTTATATCTGTGAATATTTTTTGGATAGGTTGCAATTCCCTATCTCTGATTGAACCTTTTTCCGTGGGATATAATAGTTCGAGTAGTTTCGAAGAATCAGCATCCTCCATTTGTTGAGTAATTGACGGGATAGGAAATTCTACAAGATACGGTTGTTCTTCGTGAACGTAATACCAGTCTGTTACTTTCCTCATCATATCAAGATTTTGCTGTACTTCATCCGTCAACATTATTTTTTCTAAAATTTCACGCACCATTTGGATGCGAATCGGAAACTTCTCTGTAGACCACTCGTAATTTGTTCTTTTTAGCAATCTGATGACGGGTCTGAGGTATTCTTCTGACTTTGTACCAGGTGTGAGCTGAGGCAAGGATGCAACGGGGTTTTTCGCGTTACTTGGCTCGAACTCCTCAGTATATGTCAGAGCAGGCAACTCAGGGCCCAAAACTTGCTGCAGCCGTTTGATAATTGTATGGAAGAGTTTGTTTTCTTCCACCATGCGCAAGATGGAGATCTCTTCAACAATTGCTCTCAAATAATCATCGTTTGTAATGTAGTCTTCTGGATCAAATCCATTTGGCAATAATGAAATAAAATCTGGCCTCATGAAGAACAGCTTCACAGGACCTGTAGCAAAGACATTTATTGAACATGGAAACATTTGACTCAGAAGGTAATAGTCATCTGTAGACCATATTTGGCGGGAGGATAGGGTGTTTCATCAGTCAATCGAAACATATATTTTATACGTATATTAGCTAACCATGCTATAATGTTTTGATTTTTTGCGAAAATAGCATTCTTGAATCCTCATTGACATATATTGCAAAAGCTTGTCATATTTAGTGTACGGGTTATGAAAGAAACTTATACGTACAAAATATTACCTAGCTGACACCGCTTTACGTTTTCTTTGCATAGTGTTCAATACATTGTCAACACTATTTTTCGATATACAATTCCGTATATTTTATCTTCAACTTAATTCGTATGCGTACACGTTAGTGTATCGATACAAGTAAAAGCGGTTTTTGAGGAATGTCTGTGGCATGGGAAACGGAAAAAGTAATAGATGAAATTATTTGAAATTTCAAGGGACACTTCTTAAGGATAATAGCAACTAACATCCAAATTATGATAAATATTATTTAATTAGAAAATCAGAAAATAAATTAAAATTTGCTGCTCATCAGGAGATGTGAATCTTCACGCGCATTGTTGTTGATATTGAAGCTTACTAATATGTCCACCAGAGTTAAATTGCTGTACGTGGGGAGGACAATCCACTGATCGTATAATCTACGTGACCGAATCGTAGAAACAAACTTGTATGAAGGCTGGGAAGAACGCTGCTTTCAAGTACATCATCTAAAAGTGAAATAAAGACCAGAGATTTCACAAGTCTTAACTATGAGCATTGTTTATTGAATATTTTGTGTGAAGTGTAATTTCCTTCTGTCTGGATTTTAAAATAATTCGTAATTACATACATATTAGCATATAGTACTGAAATCTGTGTGTGTGTTTTTTGTTTTGTTTTGTTTTTTGTAGGTTCCCTTCATTATTTAATTTAATAACCGGATAGTCGAGATCTATGGAAACTAAAAAATGAATTTAGAATATTATTTGAGAACCCCGGGTAGCACTGGGCGAAATGAGCTAAAAGAATCCAGACCTGTTAACAGGGGTTTTAATCCCCTCTGTAGAGTAAAATATATCAACTCACAATATCATTTGATCTTTGAATGTTGATATAATTTTTTGTAAGTTTAACAATGGAAATAAATATTTTATTTTATTTTTATATGTTATTTGAGAATTGTTTTTAAATTTTGAATGTCCAGCAGTGATTGTTTTTAAGTTTCTTTTCAAATCGCGGGCTACGCCGGGTTGTTCTCTAGTTCTAAATAAACAAAAAAATATAATTATGAAGCAGTGGGGAAGTGTATATAATTGCAAAATATATGTAACTCACAAAAGATTTGCAAAGCATTTGCATTTCAATAGCCTTAGACACAAATCTCTACAAAGAAAACTAAGCATTAGGGTATCCTTTCTAACAAAAAATAAATAAAATCTTAGAAATTATTTGTTACGAGAGCAAAAATATTGAGGGTGTTGGGTAACACTTCGAGAACTGGGTGGGGTGAGAACTTAAATAATAAAGAAAATTAATCGGCTATTAACTTCTGAATTAAATAACGGAAAAATTACCAGTATGTCGAAGACGTAATTGGCAGCACATTTCGCTTCAGAATGACGTATGTTATAAACACGATGGAATGAAGATTGCAGAAGCAACAATTCGCACAAAATTCACAAAATTTCGTCGTGCGAAGTAATGTATACTCAAATAGGCAATCAATTGATACTTTTAACATTTAAATTATATTTTTATAACTTTATTTTTTATATTTTGATGTTATATTTTTTAACATAATATGAATTCTTTGTCAGAAAAACAAAATTTGTTTTAAAATTTAAATAATTATTTTCAAAATTTCAACTTAGTATTTTATAATTTTTCAATAGTGGAATTGAGAACTATTCACATATTTTCTGTTATTATGATTGTATTGTAAATATACAATGACAAAAAATTCAACAATACTAATGAAATATGAACTTGATGATAATTTAGACTGCTACTATATAGTGATATTCAATGCATTTTTTTTTCATTGTGACATGAAAATGTTTCACTGGAGATCCATTTTGAAAATATTCATGTGTAAATATTAGTTGAACTATCTTTAGACACACAGGTACAATGAGACACACTGTTCCGATCCTCAAAACTCCTGATATTTACATGATATAGAAGGCAAGAAAATGTAGCAAAGTAAACCAAAACTACTTAACATTACTGGGGATAGCTGAAGTAATTATACCATTCAGATACAAAAAATATATGTTAATATTTATTGAAAAATGCAGATTAAAATTTATGGAACTTGTATTTATCATCAAGCAATTCACAGTGACCTACTCCTCATGAAGTTCGGGGAGGGAGTATTTTTGGAGGTCCACGCTAAAACGTTTAGTCTCGTGTTTGCATATTGAAATTTGAGTTTTCTTTCTTAATAAGCTCCACTATTATTTATTTTACGGTTTTAAAAATGTTATATTTAATAAGTATGTTCAAATTAACGAGTTCAAATGATAAGTAGTGACCCGTTTGGGGGTCCCTATAATGAGACCACCCCCGCCTATAGAGTCCTTAATAAAGAAAACTGTCAGCCATTTCTACAAGTTTAGAGTACATAATTTATCATGACAGCCATATTTACTACGCACAAAGTCTTATAGCCTCTTATTGGTGGACTATCACTCGATTCTTGCCTCTTATTGGTGGAGTATGGAGAAAGGAAGGGAGACACGACACAACCCTGTAACCAACTACAGCTGATTCAAACCACTTTAACTGCGAGTAATATGTGCTGGAAATATGAGAAATTCCGCTTTATATAATGTTTATCTTTTTATTAAGGAGATTAGAGATCAAGAACTCTATTTTCACCTTCTATCCAATTTCGAGGAAAATTCTGAAAGATACACAGAAGTTAAGTCACTCACCCATTGTCTGCTCCTCCAGAGTTCCAATCGTCCCTTTGGGCAGAAGATTGGCGAATTTCATAGTTTTGTGATGTCGCGAGGTCGGTTTGAAGTAGGGGAAGGAGAGTACGAAGTACTCGTTACTTCTACAGAAGGGAGTGCCCTCCTCCACAAACTGAGTGACCCCTGAGCGCGGGTCATAGTAAGTGCCAGGCTCCGGAGGAGGCACTTTCCATTCTAACCCCTCATCCGTGCATTCTGTTGGTTTGTTATCCTCCAGTAATTGGCTTACTCGCTGGCTATAAATAGTTAAATTTGTAATGTTGCCTCTTTTACCATTGGCCTATTGGGAGAAAAACTCTATTAGCGTGTGAAGAACTATACTGCGATTCATCTAAAAGTGAAAATGGCCGGCGGTGGCTTTCCTGCTAGTTGAAGGCATGTTTCTCTCGGTTTCATATTTAGCCTTAAACAATATAAACAGGACATCAGAACAGTTATGAATAGTATATGATTATGCACATATTCTCACATCACGTAATTCTCACATAAATCCTTCGAATATTGTTTTTTTTTCTTTTACCAGTATGTTCACACGCGTCAGAGCTGTCATTTATTAGGACTCAAGTAGTCAAGTAACATCTTTTCAAATAAATGAGTCAAGTAGCTTCTTTTCGTGATGTAATTTTTAAATGCTGTTATCTCGGAAAGGAAATCGTGAAAGATGAAATAATAGAAAATCGCTGACCCATCTTTAAAGGCTCTTAAGTACGATACTTCATTTGCGTGATTCACTCGGTTCGGTTACTCAGACAAGGAACTATAAAACGTAGGGAAATTTGCGTATTAATCAGTACGATTCTTTAAATTTTACTCATATGTTTCATCCCGAAGGATGCATTAAGTAGCCACTAGCTAAATGGAAAAGAAGGTTCTCACACAAACATAGTACTTTCTAACCTGCCTTAAGGCTTCAACGTTCCACAAATAAACCACGAAATTAACCTAGCAAACATCTCTCTAAAACATCATCTGGCAGACAAAAATCACATTTATTTATTTGCAAACACACCTGACTGCCAAGGACTTTACCCAGCACGGTTTACATCTGAGACCGTCTGGGAAACATCACTTCGGTTCTCTCCTAGCTTCACATGTGACCCCGCATCATCCAGCTGCCCCTTTTCCCACTCCTACACCTCTTCCTGCTCCTATCTCATCTCCACCTCCCTCTGCTCCTACCTCATCACCATCTCCTCTTCCTATCTCCACATTTCTTCTCCTGTCCCCGTTCTTTCACCTTCTGCTTTCTCATCTCTCACGTCCTCATCTATTCCTCCATCCACATCTCCTGCCGCCCCCATACACAGTTACAGCTTGCGCTCAGGAGTAGGATGTGGTACTCGAAGGTGACAATCGCGTTCAGGTGCAGTGTGCGGGCTTGATCCGGAACTAGAAGCTGTACCAAATTCAAATTCCTCTCCACAATCTAACGTCGATTCCATTTCTTGTGAATCACAAACTCTTTGCGAAAATAAAATAATTATATTTCATCATAATGTCCAATCCCTTTCAAACAAATTGACAGACATTGAATTTCTGGTACACGAAAATCCATTCGATTTGCTATGCCTCACGGAACAATGGCTTTCAACTAACAACATCAATGATACTGCTATTTCTAATTATTATTTAGCAAGTTCTTACTGTCGGCAAAATTTTAAACGAAAAAATCCCCACGGAGGTATGTGTATCCACGTTTCTAATGATGTTTTATCTTCTACACTGCAAGGCAACGAGAAATTCTGCGTAGATAGTGTGTTCGAATTTTCTGCAGTTAATCTGACAGACACTGGTATTGTTGTTTTGTGTATTTATAGACCTCCTCAATCAGATTTTGACATATTTTTTTAGAACTTCGAAATTGTTTTCAAACATATCACACATNACACATAAATCTACTAACTCTATCGTTATATGTGGTGATTTCAACATCGATTTCCTGAGTACATCCAACTCTGCACATTCACCAATTAATCGATTCAAGAATCTTATCGTCTCCTTCAACCTTATTACTACGATAAAAGACCCCACTCGCTTCTCCAGTTCATCTCAAACATTGCTAGATCAAATTATCGTCAACAATGGAATCTCGTATTTCTCTGAAGTGTTTATCGCCGGATACAGCGATCACAATGCTAAAGTATTGACTATTAATAATAAACTAAAACCACTTAAAATCCTTTACAAGTTTTCAAGAGAGTTAAATGACACAAATCAATCCATATTTATAAATTATTTGCGTGAAGAAACATGTACAGATGTTTACAATTGCCAAAACACCGACGACAATTTCAATGTATTTATCTCAATATTCCTAAAACATTACAACTCTAGCTTTCGCATAAAACGCAAGTTAATTAACACAAAGAAATACAATAGATGGATCACCCAAGGGATAAGAATTTCTTCAAAAAACAAACGCCGTTTATATTATCTTTCAAAGCTCTTAAACCAACCACCCGAATTCCATGATTATTTTCGTAAATATAAGACTATCCTTTGAAAAGTAGTCTATACAGCTAAAGTTATGAAAAACGACAGGCATATACTAAAATCGAACAACCGGATGAAAGCCATGTGGAATATTGTTAAAAAATTACACGTCAACTACAGAAAATCGTGAAGAAAATATTTCTCTACTAAACGATGGCAAAATCGTATCAAATCCTCAGGACATAGCAAATTTGTTTAATTCTCACTTCTCAGAAGTTGGTAAAATAACGAACTCAATATATCCAAATCAATGTCCTCCAATTATATCCACCCACGTACCCAATTCTATGTTCACTTCCGAAACTAACGTCAGTGAAGTCATGAGAATCATCAGCTCATTAAAAAACAAATTTTCAACAGGCACAGATGATATACCCAAGTTTATTGTTAAATTTTTGTCCCACACTATATTAAATCCACTCGTAAATATTTTTAATAATTCTTTATCGAAAGGGGTATTTCCTAACATATATTTAAGAGAGCTAAAGTGAAACCTTTACACAAGAAAGGAAACAAACTTAATATTGGAAATTACCGACCAATAACTCTACTACCCACTTTCTCAAAAATCCTAGAAAAATTGTTCTGTAAGCGTCTTCTACATTTTTATCAAAAAATAACATTCTCTCTGACGATCAACACGGTTTTCAGAAATCCTTTTCCACTGCAAGCGCTATATTTTCATTCTTAAACGATAATATCACATCTGTTGACCGTGAAGAAAATCCTCAGGGTGTTTTCTTGACTTATCCAAAGCATTCGATGTCATCGATCACGAAATTCTCCTTTCCAAATTGCATTCTTTAGACATTCGTGGACTTCCACATCAATGGCTANTAATTGCTAACTTCTTATTTAAAAGATAGATATCTGCAGGTCGAAATATCCTATACTAAAAGTAAAATACTTCAGCATTGTCTTTCAGAAACAAAGCCACTTACTTGCGGAGTACCCCAAGGTTCAATTCTCGGCCCTATAATCTTTTCTTCGTATGTGAACGACCTGTCATCCTCCACATCAGATTGCAAAATGGTTATTTTTGGTGATGACACTAATTTATTATGTAAATACGCCAACGCTCAAAAAGTTTTGTCTAGCCTTTTGACTTGGTTCCATGCAAATCTTCTCATTGTAAACACTGACAAAACAGTGTGTATGTCATTTCACAATAGTATCACTAAATATTTACCTGAGGTTTCTCTTTGTTTAAATGGAACAAAAACTGTTACGAATACAAAATTCTTAGGTCTCCATATTCAAGACAACTTACACGTATTTCCCGTTGTGTATATTTTGCAAACATTTACTCCCATTTACGTTACGGCATTACCTTCTGGGGCAATTCCGGTCATAGTATTCAAACTTTTAGAATACAGAAGAGAATAGTTCGGATAATTTGTAAATATCACCCCCGAAACTCTTGTAAACCTTTATTCAAGGAATTAAATATCTTAACACTTCCCTGCATTTATATTTATGAAACGGTCGTGTTTGTTAAGACCAAATTACTGAAGTGCCACCCGTGCTTCATACGAAAGTGTCGTTCATGAACATAATACTCGCAATAGTAATAATATTCATCGCCCTAGAGTGTCAACCACCCTTTGCCAAAAATGACCATATCATTCGGGAATCGTTCTATATAATTCCCTTCCCAAGAATATGAAAGATATTATGAAATTGAATCTGTTCAAATCCGCGGTTAAAAACTACCTCCTGCACCAGTGCTTCTACAATGTAAAAGAATTTATTGACATAAATATTAAATTAATAAAAGTTAAATCCGTCTTGTACTTTATCACGCCATTGCTGTTGTACTTTTTAAATAATTTATAGCAATTTCAAAAATATTTTCTTGCATGATTGTGTTGTCTTATGGCTCATATTAATTTAGTTTTATGTGTACTCAACTTTGGCACGATTGTGTACATTAATTCTGTAGCCCCATCCTGGCCCGGGATTAGCTCCGGTTTTTCTTCGGGTAGACACAGATTTCTTATACAAGTTTTCTAGGTTTTGTCTAGGGGCATGTTTATTGTAATAATAAATCGTGAATTTAGTGTTATTTCAATTCTTATTATTTTTAAACACTATACTCAGATTAATCTATAGATCGATAATAATTAGTACATGTAAAATAAATTTTTTGTGTTAAATTACAAACATATTGACATTCTATTAGTATTATAACTCTCAGCTAACTTTTTATCTTATCTAGGAATTTTTGCTGAAATTTTTGAATCCGCCTTTGCCTTAGGGCCTTTGATCGGAATTTATGGGATGGTCCCTTGCTTGCTCCCGGAGAGTAAATTAGTTTATTGTCCTCCACGTGGTCATAAGCAGTCTGTACTGCTTTTTTGATAATAAATTTATTATTATGATGTCTGGAGTAACAAAACGTAGTTGTTGTTTTTACAATTGAAAGTTTACTTAAATTTATCTTATATATTTCGTTTATAAATGTATTTCACTTATTTTTTCTTGTTTATTAAAAACACTTCTCTCAAATGCTATTTGTATTTTTTTTCCTTTTTAGTCATAAGAGCAGTTACAGAATTAAAATATTACAGGTAATGAAATGGTAAAATCACTTAATGGAAGTGGCACTTTCCGTTCTACTATGCTGCTCATGTTATACATGTGATAAGAAAATTGAAGGGCGCATATTACTGTTGTTACCTGGTATAGAAAATCGACTAACATTTGGTGCGTCGAATTTTGCCAACAGATTATCGTAAAACGAGATTAAAGATGAGATTTAAAACAGAACAACAAGAACATTCTTTTAAACGGACAAATATCGACATAAGAAAAGAAAGGGGTTTTTTTTTGTAAATTCGGGCTTTTGTGCTCGCGTTGGCTAGATTGACAAACTCAGAAAATGATGATAGATTCAGAACAAAGTTATGGGTACAAGTTTATTATTATTATATTATTATTATTATTATTCCACAAGGGAGGTGTAGCATTAGACAAGGGTATTTTTTATATATTCGACAAAATCTATAACTTTAAGTGATGACATATTTATGAGGAATTTAAATAGAAATGATTATATAAGTATAATTTTTATGGGTTTTTATGAAGATCACCAACATGTAGATCATTAGAGCCCTCAGGAATAATAATAATAATAATAATCATGTATTATTCTGCGAATTAGCAATGTTTGCTGGTAGATTAGAAAAAGACACAAGAAAACTATACATAATAACATAATAAGAAGTTAGTTAACAAATCAAACGCCTAAATATCTAGAAACACACACACACAAACACATGGTATAAAAATCGTGAGAAAGTAAGGACACAAGGTAACAACTAGAAATAAATTACAATTAAAGAAATACTTAATTACAAGAGAACCTGTGTGAGTATATTCACATACATACATGAACACATTTTCGCTTACAAACAGATGCAGACACACACTCATATGTACAAACATGCATAAATATAATCATAAGTCATTGCCCCCCCTCTCCAATAAATTTAACGTAAAAGTAGTTTTAACTAGCTAATAAACTAAAATTAGTGTAAAGGAAAATAAAATGAAAAGAAGATAGCTTTAAACAATAATGCTCACTTCACCAAACATAACTTCACTCTGAGAATTTTCATCTACGCTCGGACATCATTCACTTCACTTACAGTTGATCCTATACTTTTTAATCTTGTCAAAATTATATCGAATGTGTACTCATTTTACTCGCAGTTTAATACAAAATACAAATATTTTATTATAATAATAGCTTCTCCAATTGACATTGATCCGTCCACACTCTGCATTGCATTGGCGCGACCAGAACAGTCGCAGTAGTAACCTGTGTCTGCTAATTAAATATTGACGCTTAGAATTAATACTGTCAGTAATAAAGAATATCTGAAAATGCTGTTGAAATTAAATATCTATCAGTTACAGATTGCCAAAAACATACACTTTCTCCTTTAAATATTAGTTAAAGGAAAACATTAAGTGTACTCAGAAACCGTATTCACGCAAGCGAAGTTGCGGTACTGAACTTTTATTTTTATAAATCGACTTTCCTTCTCATAATTTTGTAATAATTTCGCTGCAGTAAGAGGAACAAATACTTTGTGCATTTCCATCTTTGTTCTCCGATGACTCGAAATCTCGAGACGGTCATCTTACCTCATATAATGAATACAAATGTAATGAGGATTAATTGAGAAGAATAACTTTTTTTTAAAGCGTTATTTGCAGCTATTTTCAAATACATTGTATAAATGGTTAAAAATAATAATAACAATATACGTTTGTTAAGATTCGCAAGTATTAGGTGATAATGGAAATTGTTGTGAAATGCTGGCGTTTGTATTAACAATGTGTTCTGTACTGAATAAATAATTTGTATCATCTGTAAAGATCTGTGAAAATTTGCATGATTTCGTCTAATACAATAGTAAATAAATAAACACTTTCCGTTGGTGAATTATCCTTGAAATCCTCTTTTTCGAGTGACAAAGGGGATATTACTGTAATGAACCGAGCGAACAGATTGTAGAGAATGGTTTACATTAAACTTAAATGGGAAGTCAAGTAGTATACTCCAGTATGTTTTTGTGCTTTTAATCTCAAAATTAAAACAGCACTTGCACACCCGATAAACGCGTATCTGTGGCAATGGAAGATAGTTAGTTTTACCGCTAGGGCGCTCTTTATCGCAATTCCCATGTCTTAAATTTTCGCTTATGTGATATCTTTGTAGTTGCCTCTACAGTGTGTCCATTTGAAATACGCTGCCAGTCTTCTCTAAAATCGTTTTATAATCAAATGTAAATTGTTTTAAACAGAACAGAAAATTGGAAGGAAAAATATAATTAGTTGTCAAGAGAATGGGGGAACTTGATAAAACATTTTTCTTGTAGAAGGCTTCGAAAAATTATCGTTTTTGGGAGGATGAGAATATGCGATTGAGTTTGAAAAATGAATAAAGCATCAGTTTTTATCAGAATGAATCATACATAGGATAAAACTTTTATAATTAACGAATGCAGCATAATGTAGTGGAGTTTGTTACGATCATGTAACTCAAGGTGTGTTGCAGATAATGCATATACGTACTTTAGAGCATATACTAGATTAACTAACATAAATGGTGTTTTTTTTTAGATTTGAAAGAACTTACCCGTGAGAGATGAGCATAAGGTGCGAGCAGGAACTGCCACGGTGACTGTTCCCCCACGTTGTTCAAGTGCTCTAAGTTGGTGATGTCGTGGAGCAGTGGTACCGGGTTGAGATTTCCTACGAATCCGTTCTTACCGTATGGCATTAAATACTGCACGTACTCATTTTTTCCGAACGGAGTGTTAGACTTCAAGTGTTCCCCTTGAAATTGTTTCGGAAATGTGCGTTCTGCTTCTCTATATCTGTCCACTTTGTGAAACGACACGCTGCCACGTTTCTCCACGTCCAGGATGGTATCCATGCCTTCAGTGTACTGCACCGTGTGGATCACTCCGTCGTAGACGAGTTGGATAACCTTCACGTGCTGAGGATGATCCCCGAGGCCCCAGAAGGAACCCGCCACCTTGGATTTACAGAAGGCGTTGGAGTACTCGCGCTGATCGGATCGGAGGTATTCGGAACGAGCCCGCAAAGCGAGGCGTTGTACAGGTTCCGCATCGGGAGATTGGTACAGTTCCGCTTTAGGATTGCCGTCCTTGTCGAACATCCTCACGAGTGAGGTTAGCTTGAAATAAGCGACTCTGCCCATGCTCACCCCACTGTCCAGTGCTCTCTTGGCGACGATCAAGAAACACTTCACCGGTTGGGAACACAAGGTGATAGGCATCCCTTGTATTATGCTCGGCCAATCGATGTTTTCGCTTAAGAGAATCTTTCTTAATTGCTTGGCCGTATCGCGAACGGAGAGGGGTAATGAACCTTCCTGAAAATCCTTCAGTAGAGATGGCACATGCACCAGTTGTCTTGGTATACCTTCTATGACGTAGCGATCGATGTTTTTGAATTTGAGATGCAGTTGCAAGGAGGTAACTGCAGAAAGAACTTCGGGTTTGAGATTCGACATTCGTTTGGAAATGCGAAACAAAATGGCTGACAGAGCATCCGACGCGTGCGAGTACTCAAACTGCGGAAAGTCCTTCAAGACTTGCTTGATATCGATTACTTTATTCTTGATATAGAACTTAACTGCATCTCTCAGTTCTAAAACGTAATCGGGATAGAAAGGTTTTTGAATAAGTGATAGAAGGGTATCCATGTCTATGTTTGCCTGGTCGATTCGTGCGTACGTATCTGTAGATGGCGTTCTATTAGAAACATCTCTGCTGTGGAAATATCGAGTCATGGAATCCACTGCTTCCCTCACATATTCCGGCAATTCTGCACTACTGGTAATCTTTTTGTAAATTTTTAAAATTAATACAGGAATAGTTTTGTAATCATTTTGACCAATCGCCCTCGTAATTTTGTGCCAAATGGGAATATGTGAATCCAATAAGAAATCCACGAGAACAGACTCAGCCTCTTCCAATTCTGGGATTATATTCGAAAGTGATCTATAGCGAATTACTGCCGCAAACATGGGTGGTGTGAGATCTAATTCGTGAATGTATATAGCTCCTATGATAGTCCCCATTGTCTTTCCCAGACGTTTACTCGCCGCTTCAATTACAGAATAATCCCTCGAGTCTTCAGAGATCATTTGGTCGGGTGCTAGAACCGGCAGCCGTATAGATTTCAATATCAATGAATCTATGCCTTTAAGAATGTCTGTTTTTTCTCCGTTTTCGGCGTCAAGAGCGATAATGTCAGTGTCCAGTTCATTATTTTCTAAAGCATTCTTCACTACCGTTACAGCCGCCTTAAGTTCTCTATGAACAAATCGTTGTAATTTTGTGAACAAAATGTTAAGTTGAGTCTGTAAATCCCGACCAACAACTCCATCTATCTTCAACAAGAGACCCAAAGTATCGATGCGACGAAGCAATATATGATGGTAAACCTCGTTTAACGCGAAGTATACATCTTCGTCCATTGTGGTGACGGGAAAATGAACCAACGCACCCAAGATACTCACTAAATTCTCTCTTAATTTTATTCCTGCCCATATCTTCCCCATTCGATAGTCCAGTGTAATACGTCTTTGCATGGTTTTATTGGCAGCTTCAATTCCTAGATACCGAAATGTTCCATTAAGTCCTACAAATTGATTGTCGCACATAACAGGATTATCGGTTTCATTGCCCGCCTGTAAGAAAACACAAAAAAGTCTTATTTTCGGTATATGGCTTCTGACCATGTTATATCAAATATTGAATTGGAGGAGGGAGGTCGAGTGTTGGGACCCCTCTCAAAAGTTTTTTTATACATTGTAATGAAATTATTTTCTCCGCAAAAAAGGTTTTACTATTTGTTATATAATTATATTCATCAAGCAACCAAACAAACTTAAAATATTTTAGAACGAATAATTTTAAAGTTAACAATAAATTATGACAATCTGGAATCGTATATAAATACATTTGACTACAGGCCTGCAAATAGAAATAAATAAAAGCTTATGTGAGGGAATAGATGTATCATTCCTCTAAGGTATTATTTATATATTAAACTGAAAGTTTAATATATGCATGCAATGGAACTAAAAGTTTAATCGAACATTGATAGAACTAACTTGTTTTAAATTAATCCCAAAAAATTTCAACATTCTCGTCAAAGAAAGATGGACAAGTTTTTCAATGCTTCTCAGTCGTGTCGAGGTCCCATATTTAACCATGGTGACTTATTTATTTGTTTTTTTGTAGGACGACTTTTGTCCTTTAGATAGTGATCTTTCACAGTCCCGTTTTAAGGCCACATTGTCGTAGGAATTAATTACCAAGTTCTCACGTAGAAAGAAAATTCAAATTAACATAAGGTTAAAACCAAAATCAAATTTACTATCCAAATCTTTTTAACTTCGTGTACAATTAAATACGTCTATTTTCATATTCATGATTTATCAAGTTTTTAAATTTGAATAACATTCTTTTGAAACTCTTTCTTGACAAGAGAATAGAAACTAAAACCAATTTTCTCACATGGTACCCGAAATATTATAAAAATGTGCGTTAAAATGTACTTTTAAAAAATTAAATTAAATTTCATATAAATTTCCACAATAATGTTGTGGATATGCCCGAAGAAGTCACTTGGCAGTTAAGTCCTTGCGTGTTGAATGATACGAAATCCGGTTTGCCCTTTGTTAAGCCAAAGGAGAAAAAATGTTAATATTTTCACTGTCGTTGCCGCTTGTTCAAGGCTAGATATTCGCGACTCCAAAATACCATACATGGTACGACTACTGCATGGTCATAGAGGACGTTGGTGTTAAAAATAAATGGCAGACGTAGTGTTCAGTACATGTTCTTACGTTGGAGAGCTATTCAGTCCAATATGTTTAACATTTTACATTCGTAGGTTTACACTCTCAAGTTAGTATATACCCATCTCCCGAGTTCAGTGTTTAGCTAGTAGACGGCCAATAAAAATCTGGGAGCCGCGAATGACGAGCTCAGTTACAAGAATAACGAGATACGGGTTGTTAAGGTTCGCAGATCGTGTGAAAACGAACGAAAAATGTGAATTAAAAAATTATTATAAATATTCGTCCAAAAAATGTTAACCTATATTTTATATAATTTTTACCCGACAACGGTAAATATAATATGTTTTACTATTTCTATTTTCAATTCAAAAGAGTTTGTCAATCTTTGTCTTTCTTGCTTTAGGTGTGGGTGGACATGATTTCAAAGTAACCACACCATTCCCTGGCATTCATGAAATAAGTTTTATTTGAATTCTATTATTCATTTCTATACTGTCAAATGTTTTGGCTTAAATAATTTCCAAGGATTGTTTTCAATTGTCGACCAATGATAACTTGGCATTTTTTTTATTATGGTAGGAGAGGTTTGTGTTACTTGAGAAATATTGATTGAAAATAAAGAATCTTATCCTCTGAAAACCTATGTAGAAAAAGTAATATTCATGAACATTATAAAAAGATATGGTGTATGCAATCTGTGAATAATTATATTGTGAAGTAAGAAATAATGTATTAAAGTTTTTTTTTCTTTCAATCCATTGCTCTCTTATATAATCCAAAGTGACCAATTTGTGGTCTTGTGACTCGTCCAGAACTATTTATCACCTAACGTAAATGTTTCTATAAATCCAAAAATGAGTCCAAGAATTATCAGACGAGCATGTTCCTTCAACGAAGCTATTATGTCAATGCGTTCCACAGAATTTAATTTGAGTGAATACACCTATCTAATAAATCGACCCATACGAACAATGTGTTTGATTAATTTGAGATGGTCCTTATAATCCAAGAGAATGTAAGATAAAAAATTATAACAATATAAATTATTCTAAATTTGGTGTACTTTCGAGGACATATTTTTTCCTCCAATTGCTATACTCATTTGAGAAGCAAATTAATAAACAAATTAAATGTTAAAATTTCTAGAAGTAGATTGAATGGATGCTTATGTGAATCTTAAGGCGTATAAGATTACCATATAGAATTGTTGAGTTGCGTTATTTTCCGTGTGCTATGATTCATTCAGTCAAATGTTATTAAGTTACTTTTAGAGTAATAAATTAATGATATTTAGAAAACATCTTCAAAACTTTGTCAGAGTGCAATATACGTTTGTTTGCGCATCATTTATAACGAACGTATAAAATTAAAGTTTATTTCTTTCCCAGCAACGAGTTACTCCTCTGTGATTTCAGAGTAAAAACAACAATATTGCCTTACCAAAACTGGAAGAGCACCTAGGAGAGCGCAGAACGCCGTGAAGAACATAATGTCTGCTCGAATGTTAAGCATGATGTCATTAAAATGGTAACATTATATTCGTTTGGTTTTTCCCCTCCCCTCCCCTCCTCGCTCTCATTCGCCTTCCTCCCCCTCTCCCCCTCTACATCCTCAAACTAAAGTTAACGATTACAGAACATGGATGCCCAACTTGTTCCATTGATGTCGGAAACAAATTGGCACGGAACGGTTGACATAACCTCAAAGACTCGTTACACCTCAAAGAAGATTTTTAAATTGTTCACTCACTGCTATTTGTTATCAGTGGAATCTATCACAATTTCCAATTCCTTTGAATACACCTTTATATGTAAAAAACACTTGTCATGTTACACATTTCATCTACATGCTTTATTTAGTTCAATTAAGTTTAACGATGATTTCAAAGGAAATAAATTTAAATGAAGATGCGTTCTAATATTCACACTATTACTCTTGATACCTCGCGAACTCTTGAGAGCGTGCTCCATTTCTGCGGAGATACCCATGGATTCCATTCCCGATGGGGCCAGAACCTGGTTGTAATTTTCCACTTCAATGTATCAGTCCCCATGATGGAACTCTCTGCACTTCACAACCGCTGTTATAATCCTGGATCCAGCCCCATGTTTATCACGAGAATCCGGCGAGTAAATCCATGTAGAAGTTGGGCTCCAGTATCACTTGTTATCGTGGTCCATAGACGGACAGAACGAGAAAACAAACACTGTTACACTTCAGGTTTTCATATTTGATTCTGTGTCCACCATCTTTTCACGTCAGCCACACAAATGGTACGTGATTCATTCACACGCGTTCTTTTAATTTTTAAATTCATTTTTGATAAAGTTTACTTTCCATTTTTCCTCCATCTGAGGGTAACACAAGGAACGGAAGACCTTTGCAATGACTTTTGTGACCGAAGAAGTTTATGGTGAATTAGGAAAATTTTTATAATAAACACAAACCTTTAATAATAAAATTTTCGTAATATTAAAAGATCGGGTGCCTTTTTTAGGAATGTTCTGTTAAAGCGCGTTACCCCTTAAGATGAAAAAATATTTTTGTTTTATCTGTAGCATTTATTTAAAATGTATGCTAACATTATACCGAATAAGTATTTCAGATTTTAAGACTAAATTCACTTTCTGTAAACGGTCCCAGTTCGGCTACGAAGGTCATACGCACATTTATTTTGGCGAGTTACCTATGTGGACAGAGACATCTTGGCAAACCAGATAAAACGGTACATTCCATTCCGTTATGATCAGATGAGGAAAAGTCGAAAGATGAGGTTATAGCGATGAACCAGAGTCGCCTCCAAAGATTGCTCTTCAATATCGAGTATCAAAGCGAAAAATGTTAATTGTTATGGGGCACGTAGCATGATGTGGGAGGGGGAGAGGGGGCCCGCACCTCTCCAATTTTTTTTACTTGAAATAAGAGTACTTGTTACTATTCATAAAAACATGGAAGTGTATAAAATATCGAAAATTTTCTATATGTTAACTTATGAACAATGACATAAACAATTGAACAAAGTTAGTATGTAAGGACAAATGACTTAAAGTTTAATTTGACGAGAAGTATGGTCCTACCTCAAATATATTTCTGGCTACGGACCTTTTAACAATGAACATTTTTAATAATAGAGTGACTTCATTTCAAAGGTGATTCTTCACCTGTTCTTTTTTCTTGAAATTTTTTAATTTTTGTTTTCCATCTCTCAGTATCCAGACGCTTGTGAAGAATGCCCCGATTTTCCGCTAAGGCTTAAGAAGTGTATACCTACTAAACTGTTATTACCCGAAATGTCGATTACAATTAGAATATAACAAATAGTATTCGTATTACAATTAGAATTTTGATGTGAATTTATTAGTTCACAAAGCTTCTTCTAGTCCGATTAAAGTTTATCTTAAACGGATCAGATATTCACACGAAAAATATTTACTTCATTGAAACTGAAAAGTCATAGAATACGTATCGCTGTCTGGTGGCAAAAAAAAAATTTATGCGCGATTTATCAGTTAATGGAATTTATTGATGGAAATTGCATTTTTAAAACGAGAAATATAATATTAAGAAATCTTGACGATGCAAGTATTTTTTTAACAAAACTAAAATTGGTTACCCCTGATCTACGATTGTATTCAAGTCGATTTCTTTTTCTTTCCTATCCGAAACTACCGTACTGAACTTTATATTGCCTCGATAAGTATCCAATTTAATTAGTGATATTGTTTAACACTTGGACTTGATATCTTAATCATTTTTCTGAAATGGTAGTAGTAAAAAGTTTATTTTTTTCTCTACAGCTCCAGTTGTTAATTGTAATCTTTACTTTCATGTTACACTTTGTGACAATATTATCTCATGCACACAAAAATATTACCTAAAACGTATCTGTGCGCGTAAATATGGACCATTTATTTCGTTGAATAACCTTAGAATTTTATTCCACTTTGGTAATGAGATATTTGTGTGGTATATTGCAGAAATAGGAATAACATATTAATGCAGAAAATAAAGTGATGAACTGAAACACTTTCATTTATCAAAACATATAAACATTAAACATATTTTTTCCCTCAACTAATACTATGCAAATGAAAAAAGGTATCTGTGCCCAGAAATATGGAAAACGCAATTGCTAACATCTGTGTCGTTCTGGCGTCAGACGCGGTGCTGTCTTCTGGAGAATACCATCATTTTCTTCTCGTCCTGACACACTTCCATTTCCTTTGTTATCGCCGTGTTTCGTAAAAAAATGGTTTTATTTTATTTCCAATTACGAACGTAGAGTATTTCAACGTCGAAAATTTGTTTGCGATATTGCTAAACATAATTTTAATTTCACGGATTTGATTCCTTAATCAGTAAAAGACAAAAGCGCTAGGAAAATCTGCCATTTATTCATACCAACTTACATATACAGAATATCCCACGTATGTGTACCTTTATGATTTTTGTTGCTATATTAATGAGCTCTATCGTCCCTCCAATTTTTACGTGGAGTTCTGTATACTGCTGCAACACATTTTCATTCGCTGTCTCTCCTTTCTAGGAGGAAATTTGTTGTAAATCTCTTTCTCTCTCCTTATTTTTTAACCCATTTGAATACATTTGTTTTAAGACACTGATTTCATTGGAAATGTGTAGTTCAAGAATTGCCTCCCAGGTAACGTATACTAGGCTCGAATTTCGCTGAATTTCTCAGAATGAATTGTAAAATCTTAAACTGCCTTCCCGGAGACGCTATTCTTTGGTTGAACAAATACGGTAAAGTCCACATTTATAATTAAGCTAATTACGTTTATATAACTAAATTAAAGAAATACTTGATTACCGTTGTACTGCTTTAACGTTATAACCACGGTTACGATCAATAGGTGCGCACCTTTCCTCCTGAGGTAAATTAGAACAGAGTGAAATTTTGTCTCTAGATTTGAAAGGAGGAATTTTTAAGCACCATTTTTGGGACTTTTATCTCTTTTCCCCCTAATTCCTTTTTCCCTTTTGGTGTAATGTTTCAATAATCTTCTAGAGCGCATTATCTATTTATGAGAGATATGAGGTGCAAGTTTTATTCTATTTACATTTGGTTTCGAAACAATATAGTGTTGAAGAAACTTTCAATTAATATTTCCTCAGCTTGCAGTGAGCATGCACATAGTAAACCAATCTACTTTCAGAAAACGCGTGACTGAAAACACATCTGCAAGTATGGAATATTATAGAGTGTAAGGCAAATTCTCTTCTGGCATCTACGAGGACGTTATATTTCCTCATATTTTGTCATGTAGAGATGCTGAGCTTCTTGAAGTACATCTTCCATTTTTTCCTTCTGTTGGTGAGAGATGATTTCATGTAGGTCTACTGATTGCAACTCAATAAACTGGAATAGGAGAATGATTTCTCGAATTAGTTGAGCAAAACGGCACCTTTTCACCCCCTTTTTTTACTTGTCTAAGCACTTTCTCCTTTCTTTTTTCCGTATGAAATTTGCACCGAAAATCTTAGCCCTGAATATAACATTTATTGTTTCCAAGATACATTAAATCCACTGATTGTCACTCCGTTGTTATTTTTTTCGCAAAATCTACACACGGACCGACTAGTTTCATTGTATTATTATAGTACATTTCGTACTTTACTTACATACTTCGCATTTCTTGTACGTCGAGATATTCTTCTGGCTGGAGAAAAACGTGGGTTTTGATGTTTAAAATGTATCCAAAACCAAGCATCGTACGTTATTGGAGCGTGAGAGGAATGGCTACCTACGCCGAATCTCACTGGGTGAGCATAGAGCGACCCAGGGGCGGATACAGACTTTTTTTTTTTGGGGGGGGGGGGGATAAGAAAAGAATATAGTCTTGAGCATAGGATATTCCAGAAAACACCCCAACCTCAGAAACGTTTTGCAAATTCTAAAGCAAAGTGTAAGTTTAGATCATCTAAGTGTTAATTAATATGGGGTTCGGTACAGTAACGCTCTACTTTCGAAATTATTTTAATTTTTTGTGCGATGAGGGAATGTGATTAATGCAAAACGTCTATTGTAATTAAAGATGCAAAAATTTTATTCACCTTTTTTAGGTACAGAAACATTTAATTTTTTAAGGACAAGAACAAAATTATAGGTAAAAGATAGCGCTGCAGCTATGGTTTTTTAAAAAGGAAGTATACGTGCTGTATACGACTGTGACTGTTCCTCTCCATTGAACCCAAAATTTGAATCCACCATTTATTGTTGAGACAGGGTGAGTGAAAAAACATTGAAAAAATTTCATTTTTGCAATTTTAATCGAAGTGTGCGCAATAAATTTTCCAGGCAAGATAATAAAACTAAAAAATCCAATTTTTTTGTTAACAATATTCCGGAGCTCCAACTCTGAGTGCCTGAAAAATGATATACGAAAATTGATAAAAATTCATGGCCCTAGCTTGCGGATACGATTTTTGACCTCTAATGCAACACAGTGCGTCGTGGCTGTGGCGTATATGTAACTAAGAATTCCCACTTTCACTATGAAGAGTTCCGAAGGATAGATAGGGCACCACATACTACCATAATTTATTGCGGTTGCAAAATAAATCCCGTTATATTGGATCGGATTACCCGAAAAATATCTCTTCTGGATTACGAAAATTACAGTATATCCATTGTGACTAATGTGTGATAACTTTGTACTAGACTATCCCAATACTAAAGAATATATTGATCAATATTAAATGCTCAAATACCTCTTACGGTCCTATTTCACTAGCCGGTGCCGGTAACATAACGCAAGGAAGATTGTGAATGGCAAGAAAGATATCAGGGTCGTACCTGGAGGGGGACATGGGGGACCACCCCCTGGAATTGAAAGAAATCCCCTCCCCTGCGGAATAAATTTCTGGGTACGTCCGTGAACGATATATTTCCATTGTGGAATTTAATTACTTAATTTAATTGTGTTTCTGTATTGTTAACGTAAATTTTCTAATTATTTTTCGGATATTTCATAGAAACTATTGTTTAAAGGCTTTCTTAGTTCACTTTTTATAGCAGTCCTGGTCTTGATACCGCTATTTCTCGAATAAAGATAATTATATAAAAAAGTAACTGTACCAAAAAATATACAAAAACTTTTCAAGGTTTATGACGGCGTATCTGAACACTTGTAAAGATATATTTCAGAATAAACTGAGAGATTTGGTTAGTATCAGGTAATTGTTTCGCCACTTGTGTATTAGATACGCTCGTATCAGCGGTATTACAATCTATAATGGACGTCATAAAAACACAAACTGTAAAACTGGGATTTGCTTCATTTGAATAAATTTATTTTTAAGTAAAATCTAATAAGAAGACAAATGAGGAATTATATAAAAATACCTGTATTCAATTATAGAAGTAAAAACAAATTGAAAAAAAATGGTGGGAAAATTAGTTTTCTTTTTTTAATCAATTTTATTTTTATAAATAAATAAAACAAAAATTAAAAATTATCTCCATCTTAATTCTAGAATAACCCCCATTTGAAGACTAGCGAGATAAGTAAATGCTGTGAAATCTAATTGACAAAGTAAAATTAAGTACAAGAACGCAATAACATTTGTGTAACACACAAATACATAATTTGGTGTTATTCCCAATCCCTACAAAATACGATTCACCAAAATAATACCTTTTTAAAATATTCGTTGATAATTTTTTTGTGAAACACGAAACTTTTATCCTTAAAAAATTGTCTTCAGAGCTTGTATGCGATGTATGCAAATTCGGAATTATGAAATGAAACATCTCGTCGACTATTGAGGAATGGACTAATAACTGATTTCGCAAACAAATCTAGTTCTCTGTGATAAATCAAAAACCCATCCATCAGGGCTTAATAGCTGAACCAAAAATTTCACTACTTTCTAGCGGCTTGTGGATTTTACACTCGATTCCTAATGTCCATATCGAGACGTCCAACTTCCAAAATAAAAACAATTAATTCCTTCCGGATATTTTAGAAATGTATCTGGCCAAGAAACGGTTTAACAAATTCAGCGCTTAATTCAAAACTTCTTATTGACTATTGAGGAAAAGACAGTTTCGAATTTCGAAAAAGGGAATTTTGAAAGGTGTACTGAGATGCACCAGCGATTGGAAGTTAGGAGGTGATTGAGGAGCACGAACCGCTGAGGGAAGTGGGGTAACTTTATTGACATTAGTATTACATTAAGTCGTCAGCCCGCGCTTTCTCTTAAAAAACTAAAAGTGCGGAGCAAATGGTGTTGAGGTGTTGAAATCCGCGGGTTGCGAGCTTCCATGGGGTAGGGACCAGCACATATGGAGCAAACAACAGGTGAGCACACCCGTTTTTGGTATGGCCCCATACACCTGTTTACAATGATGACCCAGGTCATTGTCATTTAATTCTTATTTGTTCACTCTATGATTCAAAATGTACTTCACTTTGAAAGTTACCAATATCAGATTTATTAATTTCTAAAGTATATAATGCCAAATGAATGGAGTTGTTACCTTGCTCTCTAAGCAGTTCGTAGAGGTGGAAAAATTCAAAACCTAAATGTTGTAAGGCTGTAATTTAACGTCTGACTGTGGTGGATGACGTTATTCTGTGGTAACCCGGCGGAAGAAAAAAGAAGCGTCACAATCATGATATTTGAGATACTTCTAGGGATTAATGATTTTTCCATGATCTTCCACAGAAACTGTCAAACTTTTTTCAGTTTTCAACAAATATTAATCCAATATTTGGACACGCACTTGTAGCAGAGCTACTAGAATAGAATTGTTCACATTAGAGGCATTGTTTACATTAGAAGACTCTGCAATGGGTGCTGATCTAGAGGAGAATCCTAGAGTAGGATCATCATTGGTAATCATATCCAATTGACTTTCTCGTTGAGTAAAAACACTGAATATGTTTAATAAAAACATATTCAGTATTTTTACTACTGTTTCACTCTAAAGAATTTGGGTTTAAAAGACTTTTTTGAGCAAACAAAATGTTCACTAGCATCACAGATTTGCTCCGGAAAAGTCAGAAAACCGCATCTGGGAAACAGTGGCACCGTACTGTTTTCCCCCTCAGATTCAAAATTAAATTAATCGCTTCAGTATTCAAAGGGCACACTTCGGGAATATTCATTGAATTATGATCAATTTCACTTTCCAACATTTGGCGTCTGATGAAGTGATGTGTGTGGATGAAACCAGTGAAACAGAAAAGTCTTCTATTATATCTTTCTTCACTAACCTCTCTAACCTCTTCAGCACATTCCTCGTTTTAAAGACGTTTCTCGATACTTTTAGAGCAGCGCTGTCCACCTTATTTTAGCCCGCGGGCCATCATTTGTACATTTTCGATCGCTCGGACCGACACGGGATGGTGTTTCGCATCAATACCTGTTGCCAGACAAATAAAACAAATGGGTCATATTTATTTATATTCATCTACAAATTTATATTATTTCAAGCTGGAAAAATTAAAAATATTATTTCTTGTTTTTTAAGGATTTTTAATATTTTGGAGTATAATAAAATGTTTTCATATTGTAATGTATCACGAAGTAATTCTGAACACAATTTTCTATTTTCTCTCAACGGACATACCATGTCTAATATTAATTCTCTCAGCCAGAGGTACCACCCCTAAACCCTATGACGCAGACCCNATTCCCCCCCACAAAAAAAATTACCCCCCTCAAAAATAATTACCACCCTTCGCTTTAACTCTCTTCCAATTCATATTCCAAAAATTTAGTAATATTTTACAACTTTATCCCTCTTATTTACCCTAACACCATATCAACATGACTCGTATCTATATAGTACGCAAACTAACTTAAAGAAAAAAGCAACCATTTTCATGCATCCTTTTATTGATGTTGGCAACAGCAGTTTAATCTTCTGCGTATAAAATAAAGAGAAAGTGATTTCTTGAAAATGGCAATTGTCTGATGCACTTTTTCTAGAAATTTTGCGCAATATCCAAAATAAAACATTTTTTTTTTGTCTTTTACATGCGCGGTAAAAAAAAAGTTTACACTAAGAAATATCTAGTAGGCGAATCATTCCGACCGCGAAGGGTAAGGATGATGGTTTGAGCGAAAGGTTGTGTATCTGAGAGCAATTGGGAACGAAGAAGTGTCAGAGAGGGAGGGGAAAAAATCGCGAAATTTTGACGGAAATATTCATTTTAGTGTCTCTGATACCGAATGATTTTTTAATACGACGTGAGAGTATAAAAGAATTTTTAATACGTATATGAGAAAGTATAAAAGAATGTTCGTCACCTTTATCCATTTTACTGATAAAGGATAAATTTAAATGAGATTACTATATATAATTAGGTTTTAATTTATATTTCAGCAGCTAAAAATTAGGAAAGTAGAAGAACAGAGTTTGAATTTTTTAAATTAAAAAAAATCATACTCAGATTTCATATACAGATTTCATTCAGATTCATATGCGCTAAACTGAGATATCGAGATTTCTTACGTTTCACTGGATATCTTTCACCTCAGATACGTCTCCCCTTCTTCACTTGTAAGATACATAAACAAGAGTATGAGGCAATTAACAGATTTGCCAGTCAAGCTTAAAAAACGTAGGCCAGGAAAATCCTCAAGGAAAATGTTGCATAATTTGTAACGAATATAGGTGTGCGTGACTGCAAATATTTGTGAACAAAATTTATATTAAAGAAGCCAATATCAACCAACTTACAATTTGAGAAACGACAGTTTTTCGTCTACCTCTCTTCTAACCTTAAACCGCACGCAGTAACACTGGACGCTTTCTCAGACTTAGAAGACCCACTACCGTTGTGCATAACTTAAGAAATTTTGATTATTACATTAATTTTAAATATTTTTTGGCAAAGTTCCATCCGCCTATCATATCTAAGAGTTTATGACTCACAAGAAACGCAAAAACCAGTGAAAATTGGTTCATTTCTCACAAATCGGGTGAAGCACTATAACAAAAACACAAGAGGTGATCCACCGACCCGTATCCCACGCTCGTGTCTGCTTATTCAGCGGTCTAGATCGCTGCTCGGCATGACTTTTTACGATATATTCATCAGTTTCGAAAATGAATTGATATTATTTATCATGTAAAATGTCCGTAAAGTTTAAAAATCAATACGATTTTTAAAGATTTTTATTTTAATATATGCTATTTTAAAAGTATATTTATTATTTAACTATTAAAAAGTTCTAAACTTCAAAAAAGAAACTCCATTTTTCGCCCCCCCACCCCGCCAAAAAAAAAACAAGTTTAAATGCTTCAATTTGCGTCACGACAAACCTGTGGAAATCCGTGTCCGTAGCATAGATTTGTGACTCCAAGTTGTGTCCCCCGACGCTTGATGAAACATTTCATGTCAAATGTACTGCAACTCGTGGGCCGCTGCTTTAGACCATTAATTCTGTCGTACCGAAATTTTGGGATTACTCGGCTGCGCTCAGGATCTGTCTAAGAACTTTCTTTGGCAGATGTGACGTCTACCACTGGCGCCCTTCCATAACAACCTCTTTCTTTCCCCTTATACCCCTTTCAACAACCCAGAATGAATAAATGGATGTATTAAACCTTCAGAGGGATCAACCGTCTCACAGATGGATATAGTCCGAATTTTTGCTGATAGAGATCAGTGTTTTATGTCATAAGTTTCCTACGTTCTTCTGAGCTTCCGTTGTCCAATGAACTTCTAGGTGTCGTTTGTTGGACCAGTCAAATATCACCATTCTCATATAAACTTGGTATTTTGGAAATCTACTCTGTCTTCAGGCGGACCTTTTAGACGGATATTCCTCACGTGTTGCGCACATGTAAGTAGGTTATTCTACTTTTGAGTGAAGCACTATACCTGCTCAACTTTTCTCTATTAATGCCTCCTCTTGGTCCAGTTTTCTATCTCCTTTTCTGCTCTTGTTATTTGACTTAATTCCATATTTTTACTCCGAAGGGCTAATGCTAGATGTACCCCCTAATCGTTCGTGCATCCTCCATTACATCGTGCTTAATTTTGTTAGATTCAGACTCCAGAAATATCAACAGAATCACTTGAACTTATAGTAAGCTCCTTTTTAGGATACGACCCCATGGGACTTTGGAGTTCAAATTGACAATCTTTATTTTAGGATACGTGAAACTCTCCCATATTTTATTCGAAAAGCAAATAAGAAGCCACAGCAACAATGTTTAGCGAGTTTGAATTATAAGCAGCTTCTAACGCGATTTGCCTAAATATTTAAGATTGCTGCGACACGAACTTTCCGCAATATCTTCAATATCAGAGGTCATCGTGTGTCAAGTATACACATATACGTATGTGACCTTTCCTCTTACATCTTCAATATTTTCATTCAGATATGATCCACAGTTATAATTAATCCCGTATTTCCATCCGCAATACTTAAGAACGTATTATTGTAAACATTAACTCCTCACCAACACATTGTCACCGACATCACTCATACGAACTCGTTTCAATAAGTATTAACTGTAGTTTTCAAAGAACTGGCAGCAAATTTTTAAATCACTATTATTTTTTCCTAAAATTTATACTGACATGTCTTAAAACTTGAATAACAACTTATTAACACCTTATCCATACACATAAGTACTACATAACTAAGCACATCCCTCTTCTATGTAACATTTTATGTCGAATTTTGGTCTGAAATGGATCAATTTTGCCCAATTTCCGTGTTCTTACTCAGATTTTAATCGTCTTTTTATTTCTACGTAGCACGAGCAATAAATTTACTGTATAATACTGAGGTCTTTTAGGCAAAACGTCTTCCATTATGTTTACTGCCCTGGACAAAATCCCCTCCAACCGCCCCGTGGAGGAACAGCCATCGCCATACGTAAGTCGTTCCCCCGCACCCCGTTGCCCCCTCCAACGCTCCAGTCCATCGAAGCATCGACGTTAGAACTCGGTGACAACGGACGGCCCTCTCACCGTCGTCTCCGCCTATCGCCGCCTCACCCACAGCAACCCACTCGTGGTCACCGACATCAACTCTCTCCGTGACCTCGGCGGGAGACACATCATCGCCGGCGACCTGGACGCCAAGCACCCGTCGTAGGGCTGCCGCGCGAGGAACAGTGCCGGCCAAACGCTTCGAGATTACCTAGATCTGAACCCCACACACTCCCCCCCTTCGGACCCCACACACCTCATAAATCAACTCCCTCATTACATTCTTGATATATCCCTTCACTCAGATAACACTACCATCACCCATCCCCACCCTCTCTTTAAAGGATCTTCCGACCACCTCCCTGTTCTCTTCTCAATGTTCACCGGCGCCTTTCCGTACCATTAAAATCCCCCCTACCATCCACACAGACTGGCGTGAATTCAGAGCCAGACTTAGCACAAAAATCAACTCCCACCTTCCCACCTCGACACCCTCTCGGAAGTAGACTCCGCTATAAACCACCTCGCAACNCACCCATCTCACCCCCACCCCATCAACACCCTTCCCCCAGACGTACTCGCACTCATTCGCGAGCGACGTCGGGCGCAACGCCGGTTCTATAGAACCCGGAACCCGCCGACATAGCGGCCCTTCCTCCGACTCCGACGCATAGTCCACAGCCGCCTCTCCTTCGCGCTGCCAAATGGCAAACTTTTCTCACTGCTGCCTACGTCACCACCTCCTACGACATGTGGAAGATTCAAAAGATTCTCCGTAACCCTTCGCAGCATCATGCACGCTCATCACCTCCTCCACAAACTTCCTCATCTACGACCCAGCACGCAAATGCGAAATCTTCGCTGGCGTACTGGAAAATAGATTCACCCCACCCCCTCCCACCCCTCTGCTTCTNTTTGGTTTCAGTTGCACCAAATCCTCAGCCCAACAAACCCTACGCCTTGCTCAATAAGTCGTCCTTGCCCTCTCCCATCACATGACTGTCCCCGTCATCTTTTTTTACTTTTCTTTCGCCTTCGACACCGTCCACCACGACTCCTTCCTTCACAAAACTAAATCTCTTGTCCCCACCCCTTTCCACGACCTCCTACCGCACTTTTCAAGTCAAATATCAAAACTCTCTCTCTTCCTCTCGCCCTATCCTCGCGGGCGTCCCACAAGGCAGCGTATGGGCACTCACTCTTTCTCTCTTCATTTCTGATCTTCCTCCCCTAAGGTCACTCAATTTCTATATGCGGACGTCGTCGCTTATTTGGCAAGAGCCATGAGCCTCACATCGGCAGTCGCGCGTCTCCAATACTCCAGCACTACACTTGAACTGTGGAGCACTATCAACGACCTTCGGCTGAACCCATCGAAATGCCAGGCCATCCTTTTCACCTAGAAGAGAACCACTTCTCTGGCAAACACACCGAAAATCATTCTCAACAACACTACAGTAGACTGGCATCCAAATGGCCTCATCAAATACATCGGCCTAAAATTCGACCAAAATCTGACATGGAAAAATTACATCCTTGATTTAAAACAGCGGATGAATTCAAGAGTCGCGCAACTTGCTCCAATCCTCTCAAACAGGCACATCACTTTAAGTGTAAAAATACACTTATATAAAACCTGCATCCGAAGCATAGCTCCCTACACCTGTGAGACTTGGACCACTGCCACTCAGCCCAAACAAAATAAACTCCTTGTCATCGAAACTCCTTGTCACCGGGTCTTACGTATGGCTTTAAAACCGCCGTGGAGCACAACTAGCATCGAATTGAGACAGGTAGCGCAACTGGACCACATCATCTTTCATATCTACGAACTACCCCGTAATCACATCCACCAAAATGGACAAAAAAATTTCCATCTGACATATGAAGTATGCC
>NNCF01127282.1:339391-360184 GCA_002313205.1 Laupala kohalensis
ATTCTCACATTTAAAAATCTATCTCACTCTTTTCTCATTCGAATGTCGCCACTGAATGTCTCAAGAAATATTTTTTCATTTCTTTCTTTCTCCTTTCCCTTGAGCTTTAACTAACAATTTTCCTTTGGCAAGGGCACTCTTTAAATTAATTTGGCAACTGCACACATCCGGCACACGCATGTATGCGCACGCCAGAACCGATTCTCCTAGTGCCCTAAGAAAGTCGCCGCCCAGTGGCGGACCCCTTTCAGCGTGTGCTTCTCAAAGAGTCCAGCAACCAATAAATCACCTTTTACCACCAAAAATGACTAGCACAGAATTGTGCAGGCGAATGAAGATCACTGTGTAAACGGAACGATGACGAGCGCGGTGGAGCGCTCAGGGGGAGTTAGCGCCCAACTCCTGGCGCGGCTCAGGATCAAGCCATGACCAACATTAACATTGTTCGGTGTTCTGGCAATCTCTATGGCTTCTTTGATCCGTCTGAGTCACCAATCATCCTCCTTTGTAATAATACGTGTGCCGTCAAACTTAAAGCCATGTCCTGCTTCGATCGTATGCAGGACCACGGCTGATTAGATTGTTCTACCGTACTTAAAATGTCTAATGTGTTATCTCATTCTCTCTTCCACAGTTCGTCCAGTTTCCCCTACATATTCGCGACCGCAACTACAAGGTATGGAATAAATACCAGCATTGCTAATGTGTTAATCGTTCTTGGTTTGTACCAAACAAATATGTCCTCGAATTTATTACCGGTCATGAGAATTTTAATTCTGATTTAAAAATCGCGCCATTTGAACATCGCACCCTACACAAACTGGTGACTCAGCTCATTGCGGCTATATAAGCCCGGTACTCCAAGGATCGGGGCAGTCTTGCTGCCGCCCCCGACCGACTTGTCGCTCCNTTCAGGACAGGTCTAGACCCGGCCTCTGCTCTATCACTAGCTTCTAGTTTATAGTCTGTGATCACGAGGCTCCATCACCTCAGTTCAGGACAGGCCTAGACCTGGTCCCTGCTCTAGCCCGACTGTTGAGTAAGGTTAGTCTGTGGTGGCAACACTGTATTACGCTCTTCACCGACGAGGTCGCACCTGTTTCTTCGGGCGCTTGATTTGGTTCGAGATTTTGGGTTAAATTTTCGTTACGTTATGCGTTAAAGTACGAATATTCACTTTATAAAGAGAGACATTCTACAAGACCGTGTTCCTCAGTGTTCCAAATTGCTGGTGATAGAATTTCGCTGGATTCTGAATACTGCATTCGTTTAAAACATAGTTTTTCCTCTTTCAAATATTGTCATTCTAGCCTGGGTGTTTTGCCCGTTTTCCAACGTGCTGTGGCAGATTTTTCATGGCACAGTAATGTCATTAATACTTTTGTTATTATTAATCTCGCGTTTTACTGCACATAATATCTTCGATTCATTTTGGAATAATAAATGGATAACAGTACGTATTTATAAATTTCTGTAATAAATATTAAATCTGCCACTGCCCGTTGGCCCTTGATCAGAATCGATCAGAATTGGTCCCTTGCTTGTTTTGGTAGAGTAACTTGGTTTATTATTCCCCATGTGGTCATACACAGTTTGCAACTGTTTTTTTGACCATAAAGTTTAATTATTTATTTATTCAATGTGCAAAAATATATATTATTAGCTTTAGAAGAATGAATGTACCACATTATTCTGTAATGTTCTTGCTTCCTACCAAAATGAAATATATTATACCATTCTTTCAACATTGCAATGTTCCGACCACCTCCATTGTGTTTACGTGTTATTGTATTTTTACATAATGTTATAAATTTGCATATAAATGTAAATAGAAATTTATTGTACGTATCCCAAATGGATGTCATGAGATATTTACAAGGCTAAATAAGTAGATAACCTAGTGTATAGTATACTCACAAAACAGTGTAGTAGTAATCTGAATTTTTAAATACTGACAGCCTTTAAAATATATATTGTATATCATGTTTCAGGTTTACTTGACAAATCTCAGGGGAAGGTGTCAAGAAAGAAACATCTTGAAAGATCGTGAATGTATTACCTGCAAGAAGGAATTTTGGTGCTGCACTATTTTCTTTAGAAGGAGAATATGAAGTTTGAGCAAGGACTATGACAGCATATAGTGGTGAGTGTATAAATATGATTAAGAATGAGATGGACATGTCGTACAACAATTTGAAATTAAATTAATAAGTTGATGATACTGAGGGGGAGATCCCTTAAGGAGGAATATGAAAATAGAATACAACATCAATGTCTATTCTAATATTTAAAGCTATTTTGTTGCTGCAAAAATAAATTTATTGCTATGTTTATTTTGTTAGCATTATTCCAGCTTAAGACATTAGCTAGAATACATGCCTAAAATTATAATAGAATGCAACATTATTGTTTATACTAATGTTTAAATTCAGAATGACTTAGAATATTTTATTTGCTGCATTTCAAAATTTGTTGCTGAATATTTTCTGTGAGCAATTCCATTTACTTTAATCACAAGCATAATGCAAAATTGTGACATTGAAAACGTCTGTATCGAACAATAAGATATCTGTAGAATTAGTATGTTTCTGCAGTTTTGAATGATTCAGTATGACAAATAGTATTTTATTTTTAGTTACCTTTTAATACTATTGTAGATTATAATAAGACAATAATTATAATACCTAGAAGACTTTTTAAAAATTTAACTGAATACCACAATTTATTACTATTCCTCTAACATTAACATTGGAACATGTTGACATTATTTATAGTTAATTAAATATACTTATCAAGGCCAGCTCTAGCCAGCCAATGAGATGGTTATTATTGTGTTTTTCAATACTTAGGAAAAAAAATTTAACATCACCAAAATATGGAAAAATTTTCTTCTACCTGGATTTGGGAACCCTTTAATAACAAAATTAGCTTTAAACATTCTTTATTTCTTCGGGTCCCAAATTCCGAAAGTATACTGATGTTGTTAGTAAATTATGTTCCTATACCATTGATAGAAATAATTTCAGATGCTTTAGAATGAAAAAATTATTTTTGTTGATAATAATACATTGAGAAAATGTTTGGTGAAGGTATACATTTTTTAATTCCAATGCTAAAAATCTTAAGTCTGATTAGTTTTCTTTAATTTTTTAATTTTTTGATCAATAATTATCAAACGTAATAAAATTAGGGTATCAAAAAACAAATGTTGGCTATCAATTTTAGGAAAAAAGTACTGAAATCTTTTTAGGACAAAAATGAGTTGTTTATCAAAATCTTATTACTCGACTAATAAAAGAACAGTCACTAAAACTTTGGAATTTAGTTGATTGAAAATATGATGCCATATTTGTACTCTCACTGTTTCTGAGACAAAGTTGATCGAAAAGGTGTTTAATGATGATACCAATACTTAATACTTAGAGAGCATACGATTTAGGGGGAGCAGGTAGGATGTTATTTAGAACAATAGATCCAACTCTTCAGGCATTATGTTAACATTATAATGCCTTTTATTATTTTATAATTATTTTAATAATTATAAAATTATTATTATATATAATTATTTTAATGCCTTTTATCATACGTAAAAACTCCAGTTCATACTTTTCTAGGTGTACAGCTTTCAAATTATATTATGTTTTCCTAAGTGAACTAAGTATTGTGTCAATAAACCAAAAATTCAAGTTTCACATAAAATAAATTTTAATTTCTTAATAAAACTCAAATATTCAAATATAATGGCACAGAAATAAAACGAAGTTGTATTTCAGAGTATATGAATAAAATTAGTCTTTAATTAGCACTAAATTATACTTTTCTTTTTATATCTCACAATGTCAGAGTGCTATCTTAATTGACTTATATAAACTGCTAACGTGTGAAAATTGTAGAAGTCATTTTTTTTCTTTCAATGATTATTGCAACCATATTTTCAATAAATTAGGTTGATCAATTTATTTTTACTATTTAGCTTTATTATATAAATTTTAACAAAGGTATTCTAAAATTAAAAATATATATTTCAATAAAAAACAAAGCCATTGTCACTTTTCTTTGTTTTGCCTGTTTTTAAGTAATATTGTTTTATATCAAGTTTATAATGGATAACTAGAACTATCACCAGTCATATATCAAACAAACATACCCCATCCCTACTTTACAACACAAAACATTATATAAACTGCTAAATGAATATAAATGTAATTTCTCAGATGCTCAAGTGATGACGTACTTGAGGTAATCCACAATCTTGCAAACAAGAAAATCTGACATTATACTCACAAATTTTTCATGGCAGTATTGAATTCTTGGGGTTAAAAGATGATTTTGATACTTCCTAATTTCAATTCTAATTATTCTGTGATGAGAAGGATGAAAAGTCATGGACAAACCAACAATTTAATATACCACTACAAGACAAACAGTAAAAGATTTTGTCTCTATCATTCTTTATTGAGGACCTGTCATAAGGCCCTTTCAGCTGCATGGCAGCCATGTTCAGTGCTGGGTTCTGTCATAAACAGTAGCTGAGAGTCAAGGCCCTGGTACATGTGATCGTGCTATAATCAAGAATTTCTTTTCTTTTTTCCCCACCCTTTGCTCTGAAATAAAATTCTTAATTCAAGATGCACTCAACAACAAGAGAAGAAAGAGTTGTGTTTATGATTGTGACTATGTTATCAGCCAATGAATATATTTCCATTAATGTCCCCCTACTCTTCTTCTGGAATATTTNGTAAACAGTAGCTGAGAGTCAAGGCCCTGGTACATGTGATCGTGCTATAATCAAGAATTTCTTTTCTTTTTTTCCCACCCTTTGCTCTGAAATAAAATTCTTAATTCAAGATGCACACAACAACAAGAGAAGAAAGAGTTGTGTTTATGATTGTGACTATGTTATCAGCCAATGAATATATTTCCATTAATGTCCCCCTACTCTTCTTCTGGAATATTTGGAATTAAAATTTTCAATACATTTTTTAAAGGGAAGTTTACAGGGACTAGTCCCTGGAATGGGATGATACAGAATGTTATGTAATGGGTATACCGGAGAAAACACACATTTTCACAAGGACATCAATTCAATTGCTGTGCAACTACAATATCTGGTCACGTAGCAAAGTATTGAAAATAATGGGACTTAAATATATTTTGTTCTATTTTTCTTAAATCTTCTCTGCTTTAATAGTTTTTTTAAATACATCATTAAGCTAATGTTTAAAAATAGAATAGAAGGGAAAAAATGATACTTAGTTTTGAGACAGTATACATCTCAAGGACACTTTTACCTAAATATAATATTTTGAAACATAAATTTATAAACTCCATAATTATAACTAGAACAAGTCAATTCATCCACCAAAGGTCAGATATGAAGAAACAAGAACTGACATGTGTCATTCCACATCAAGTGATCCAGTTTTATATATCTTTTTACCTCATATCCTTCTATCTTCTTATCATTTCTGACACATGCTCAGTAGCGTAAAGTAAGAATAAGTGTTCTATGTTAATGATTTCTCTAATGCCATTTGTGAGTTGTCTGATTGCAAAAATATATAAATTTAAAATAAATTGCCTATGTTTAAATTTAAATATATCAGTCTAGCATGAAGCTATTTAAAAAATAAAAGAGGCATTCTCTTTAGAATATCGTCAGCTTTCATGTGATATATCACACAATTACTTTGTTTTAAAATATAATATTAATGTTAATCATAAAAATTTTAAATCTTAATTTATAAAGACTAATTTGAGTAAAATATTTTCCCAAAACATTATATTTATTCTTCTATATTTCCTCCAACTTTCTGCAAAATTTCAACTTGTTTTCTCAATGGGATCAGACAAGAAAAAATCATTTTTGATTTGCATAATATATCTTACTGTAATGAACCAATCTTGTTAAAGTGTAATGGTATAATCAAGATTTAAAGCTATATTCTCTATTTTATATATATTAAATAACTACTGTAACTTTATATTTAAATATAAGTCTAATTAATTATCGGTAGAGCGCTGAGTTGCTGGCTGGATGGTCGGGTTTTGAACCCGGTGAGGTAGGGATTTTTCATCACGCCTCAACATTCAGGTTGACTCCCAGACGTACTCAGCCTGCTGTATAATGAGTACCGGGGTCTATCCTGGTGTCGGAGCAAGATGTTGACCACACCTTCTCCTCCTAGTTCCAAGGTCAAGCAATTGCAGAACTCTACCCTCCACGAACCCCTTGGACACCTTTGGGGCCTTTTCAGGGATAGTTTGACTTGACATCACTCAGTTTGCAGGGCACCTACTCTTATTCTGAACTAAAATATAAGGCCTTTTCAAGGGTTTTTTTTAAACACCATTCACAACTTTTTAGGCTGTTTTGATGCTAACAATGTTCTTTGTGTAACTTAATTAAATGATGTAACAGTTAATTTAATTGGTCATTTCAAAAATAGTTATCACTGTGAAATTCTCACTTATTATAATAACATTTTGAATTACAAACAGTGAATGAGACCCCAAAACTATATTATAGAGCAAAAGTATTAAAAATTTAAAATTTGACACACCAAGAATTTCCTTCTTGATTATGAACAATTTTTCAAAATTAAAGAAAACAATAAATGATGTACAAATTTGTTTGTGTGGGACGTACCGCATCTCAGTAACCAGAACTACCAACATTTCAACCATCCAGCTGTGGCCTTCTTCAGACTATAACTGTATTCTTATACTACAAACTATAAGTCCACAGAAGGATGGTCTAAGCATTTATAGTTCAGTCTACTGAGACACGGATTGTCTGGACCAACAAATTTTTTGACTTTTGCTGCGGAAGCGTACGTTTAAATAATTAAAGATGTTTCAGTAAAATGGCATATATTTGAATATTTTAAAAATGTGCCGGTATATTTGTAAGCATAAAATAACCTTTACCTCTTGTACATTTTTGTGCAGGGAGTGTCAACGGTAGCAAGGATTGTGCATTGCTTCAGCGTAAAACATCCCACAGAACAGTCAAATGCCATGACCCATAGATGAGCGCCTAGCAGATGTATCTCTGACAGAAGGGAAGGAACTGAGTTTCATTCACAGACAAAAGCCAATGTAAACTTACAATTATTGCCTGTATAATAATTTTGTAAAGCGAATTTTCACTAGATTGACACTTGTGCCGTTGGCTTCTTGTTATTAAAAAGCCCCTTTATATCTAGTCTCTGCAAAATCTCACCATTAGTTTAAGAGATAGTCGATTTAATCTTACAATTATTGCTTGTTTAATATGAGTAAGTTTTGAAAATAAAGTTATAGTTTAAGTATACTGTTTAAAACAAAAAACTTTGAAATAAAATGACTTTTAATTTTGTTTACACTACTATGTTATCTTGAAAAGTTTGCTTCCTTGCATTCATGTGTATCATGCAAATCAAGATTATTTTTTTTCTATTGATCCCATTGAGATCTCAGGTTGAAATCTTGCAGGGATGATACAAATATAGAAGAATCAGAAAAAAAAATTTGAAAAAAGAATACTTGTATCAATTCTTGTATGAAATTTTAAAATTCAAAATTTGATTGTGAAACAAATGTATCATGTAACATAGCATATTAAAGATAATGCTATACTGAAGAGAAAGCTACTTTTAGGCGTAAACTATTCATAAATTCTATGCCAAAATATCAAGATTTATATGCAGTATAGTACAGCCAAAATTACAATTTTTTAGATTTTCAAACTCTTATTTCAAAAAATAAAATGAGATTACAAAGAAACAAAAACAAACTTGAGATCATCTTATTTGGAACTTTATGCTTACTTAAAACAAAAGCAATTGGAAATGGTAAGGTAAAAGTCAATGGATCTCTTGAAATGAAATGACTCGTAATTTTTTTGTACATAATGTTATAACATCACATATAAATGAAAATAGAAATGTATTGTACACATCTCAAATATGTAATGAGATATTTATGAGACCAAATAAGTAGATAACCAAGTGTATAGTATACACACCAAAGAGTTTTTCGTAGTAATCTGAATGTTTACATACACACAGCCTTTTAAAATATGTATTGTATTTCATGTTCCAGGTAACTTGACTAACCTAAGAGGATGGTGTCAAAAAAAGAAGCATGTTGAAAGTCATTGCCTTCACGAATGATAGTTGGTGCTGTACTACGTATTCTTTAAAGGAGAATATGAAGCTCGAGCAAGGACTATGACAGCATATAGTGGTGAGTGAATAAATAAGATCTTGAATATGATGGACATGTTGTGAAGCGATCTGAAACTAAATTAAATTAATAATTTGGTGATACTGAGGGAGCAGGGCCCCCACTAACTGAAGTGTGGTCTGATGATCTTATGTCACTAGTTGACAGAGGATAGTTGGGAAGTATATTGTATGATGTTAGGGTATAAGAACATTCGTGTTCGTTTATAAAAATGTTTCATGATTTTGAATGATGTTAAACTAATGATGTTCCTTTGTCAAATTATATCAAAATGAGATGCTAATCTGACTATATACATTGTGTTATCATACTGGAGCAATATTTAACATAATAATACTATATTGCAATATTTAACATAATAATAGTGTATTGCAATATTTAACATAATAATAGTATATTGCAATAATTAACTGAAAAATTCTAGTTCCGCTTGTGATACACATCAAGAAACCCGCATTCTTTTATTATTTTAACATTGAACACATTGTCATCCCTCGTTCATGTTTTCCATGATGATCAAGAATATAACCTATTTTAAGTTAAGTTAAGATATGTTACCATATGTAGTGATTTAAAAAGTAACAAATATTAAATTATTCAAATTTTTCTTAGAAAGATAAAAAATTGTTACAATTTTAACCTAATTTATGCATTGATGATGATAGGCTTAAAAGTATGATACTCATAAGAGATTAGGTGAGAGCAAATATGTAAAAAAAGTGTAGATATTGTCCACACTCCCTCCACCGAGGGCAGGAGATGGATATAGTAAAATGTGTACATGCTGCTTTTATTTTGCATTGTTCACAAAAATAATTTTATAATATTTCATTTGTAATTATTTTTTATTCAGTCACAAGACAATGGTGACATAACCCTGCTTGAAAATATAACTCTGCCAGTTTACTACAATAACATGTAAAAAGTATATACTTAGAAATGTGTATACTTAGAAATGTATGTTCATTTATGAATAATTAATTACTGGGACACTGCAGTAAAATATTCTTGATTATTTAGATTCATGTCATTCTCAATGTTTATTTTTATATCTCCCTCCTTGATTATAGTTTTTATTTTCCATTTCTTTCCAGATATTTTCTTTTTCTTCTATAAACAGCTTGATATCCTTAGATTGTGGTCTGTGAAAATGAATTGTTAATTTTTTATTAAATTGAAAATTTTCAATAATCTATTCAAAATTATGAGTTATTTTCTGTATTATAGTTAAGTTATATCATAAAGTTTACATGAATGTGTATACAAATTCAATGATTATATTAATCATTCAAAAAAATCATTGTCCCACCCTGTTTCCATCCAATTCTTTGCATTGTTTTCCTTTCAAAATTTTTCAAATTTTGCTCCTCCAGCAGTAGAATACTTTCAATATTAATATCTGTGAGCTATTAGTTCTAATTTTGTGAGAGTTGTTGATCTTGTCAGCAAATTTGTCCCAATTGCTATTGAAGATCTTATGTTTTCATTTATCTTATGTCTGTGTCATTTCACAATAGTATCACAAAATCTTTACCCCAGGTTTCTCTTTCTTTAAACAGAACACATTTAAAAACTGTTACGAATACAAAATTCTTAGGTCTCCATATTCAAGACAACCTCAAATGGAATTGTCATGTTGACAATCTTAATTCCCAATAAGCAAATTGTGTTATGCATTTTGAATCTTAGTTAACATAGTTAGTCCACATATTTCCCATTGCGTATATTTTGCAATCGTTCACTCCCATTTACGTTACGGCATTATCTTCTGGGGCAATTCTGGTCAGAGCGTTCAAACTTTCAGAATTCAGAAGAGGATGGTTCAGATAATTTGTAAGTCTCACCCCCCGAAACTCATGTAAACCTTTATTTAAGGAATTAAATATCTTAACACTTCCCTTCATTTATATTTTTGAAATGGTCATGTTTGTTAAGACTGAATTTCTGAAGTGCTTCATACGAAACAGTCTCATTCATTAACACAATACTCGCAATAGTAATAATATTCATTGCCCTAGAGTGTCACCCATTCTTTGCCAAAAAGGACAATATCATTCGGGAATCGTTCTATATAATTCCCTACCCAAGAATATAAAAAATATTATGAAATTGAATATCTTTAAATCCGCGGTTAAAAACTACCATCTGCAGCAGTGCTTCTACAATGTAAAATAATTTATTGACTTTAAATAAAGTTAAATCCATCTTGTACTTTATCATGCCATTGCTGTAGTACTTTTAAAATAACTTATAACAATTTCAAAAACTATATTCTTGCATGATTGTTGTATCTTATGATTCATATTAATTTAGTTTTATGTGTACTCAACTTTGGGACGGTTGTGTTCATTAATTCTGTGGCCTCATTCTGGTCCAGGTTTTTTCTCCGGTTTTCCTTTGGGTAGAGGTGGATTTCTTATACAGGTTCTCTAGGCTTTGTCAAGGGGCATGTATATTGTAACAATAGATCGTGAATTTAGTGTTATTTCAATTCTTATGATTTTTAAACACTATTTTTTGTGTTAAATTACAAACATATTGACAATATATTAGTATTATAACTCATAGCTAACTTTTTATCTTATCTAGGAACTTTTGCTGAAATTTTTGAATCCGCCTCTGCCTTAGGGCCCTTGATCGGAATTGATAGGATGGTCCCTTGCTTGCTTCCAGAGAGTAAATTAGTTTAGTGTCCTCCACGTGGTCATATGCAGTTTGTACTGGTTTTTGTTTTTTGTTTTTTTTGCAATAAATTTATTACATAAGGTGTCTCTGATATTGAAAAATATTCTCCTTTGGAAAATTAATCTCAAAGAAGTGTACACTAATGGAATTGAGTTAACAAAAGTGATGTATTTCCATAATTTCCAAAAATAATGTATAGGTTATGCCTTTTTTAACTTATTTACGATAATACAGCAATATAATCTTCAAAATTAACTTTGAATATTTACTACCCAGAATAGGATGAAAAGAGATATTTCTTAAACCAATACTAATCTAGGTGTAAAAAATGACTTAATCTTGTTCTGGAACTTTCTTAATTCACTTTGTTGTTTTCTGCACTTCTCCACATGGAACTACTCAATATTTGAAAACATCTTAATAATCTGGACACAAAATATCCAAACATACCATCAATGAGTTTCAGAGCTTTCCGTGTCTTCATTTACAGTTTGTCAATATAAGTTGTTTTTTTTTAATTTGTTGCATGTATTCTATTTTGTGGTATGTTGTTGGTTATAATCTTGGTGTTTGTTTGTTTTATCTCCTTTAAGTATGCTGTTGAAATCAAGGGACCGATATTTAATTATCAAACTTCAGTATCTGCTCATGAGAGTGCACTTTCATGTATTATTTTTAATCTATATTTACGTAGTGGGGTGTGATGTATTTTTATGTACTTCAAATGTTATCAGTCATAATAATTACTGGAGATTGATATTCTTTCATTTAAGCGAACAAATAAATAACAAAATTATGATGTCATTTCGCCAACATTTAGACTATTTATTTTAGTCATGATGATGCTGTATGTTAGGTGCGCCATTTTGTGTATAATGTGTGAGGTCACTATGGAGATGATAAGTAAACATGTGACTGGGTAAACTAATATATATTTTTCTTCTTCTTCGTTGAGCCTTGATGATGACGAAAATAAATAGTCAAAATGTTGGCGAAATGACATCATAATTTTGTTGTTTATTTGTTGGCCTAAATGCCAGAATTTCAATCCCCATGTATTTTTATGCTTTTATATTCATGCATTTTATTTTGTAGGGGTGTGAATGGTCTTGGTCTTAATCAAATAGGGACACTGACACACACTTCATCATTGGGAGAATCGTCTCATTCCAGCCGCTCTGCAAAGAAAAGAGCTCTCGTTGTTGATGGGAAGACATTGTTGTATGTTAATTTATATGATTTTTAAGTAATATGGAACACTGCTGTCCAACTTATCTTAGCCCGTGGGCCATTTTCAATTCACTTTCAATAGATGGAACTGGCACGGGATGAGGTTTGGGAAGACTTTGCCCAAGAAATAAAACTAATGGGTCATATTTATTTATTTGTAACACAATATTTTGACTCTCATCAAAAAATTTAAATTTTTTCAAGCTGGAAAATTTAAAAAGTATATTTCTTCTTTTTAAAAGTATTTATAATATTTAATATTGGAATAAAATGTTTTCATATTGTAAGGGTTTCCCAATTTTCTTTCTTCTCACTGTACATGCCACGCCAAATATTAATTCTGACAGCATAGACTTACAACAGAAAGTAGTACCCCGCCCCATGTTCGATGAAATATTTTATGTAAAATGAATTATAACGTGTGGGCCGCTACTTGGACAGTGCTTGTATAAAATGTCTTCCTGATTGAAAATATAAATTATTTATGAAACGGAAATTTATTGCATCCTGTTTGGTATTTCAGATACATACTTGATCGTCGATCTAATTTACAAGAGCCCTTTTTAGAGTTAACTAGATATTGTTCTTCTGTTCTTTGTTGTCAAGCTACCCGATTACAAAAAGCATATATTGTAAAAACTGTGAAAGAAGTACTTAAGATGAGAACGCTTGTGATTGGTATGTAACTCAATATGATATATTCTTTTTCAGAGGTGTGATGAATTTTTCCTATTTTTAGTATGAAATTTTTAGCTCTGCGTTGCATATAAATTATTTTTTATATATGTAAATTAAAAATAAAGTCATATTTCATCAATGGTGAGTTAGAGATTAAAAGCTACATTTATATTAATAAAATTTCTGAAACCTTTTTATTTATTTATGTATTTATTTTTATAAAATTATGATATAATGTTACAAGTAGGATTGTATATTTAATTTTTCCACTTCGTAATTTTTTTTCTTCACTCTTTGAGAAGTTTTATAAAAATATTGCTTCCTTGATTGGAATAGATGCTTCAGAGTTGCATTTGATTGCTTAAATTTTGATTAAGAGTGGGGCATGTTCTTGGATTGTATTTTTATTTTGTGTATCCTCATGAAAACTTTTTACGTATCTTATGTTTCAGAATATTTGAATGAATTTGATGTCAATGCTTTCATTAAAACATTTAATCAAGAATTAGACTGACCATTACTATCATTTTTTGATTGTTTTCCAATTGAGCCATGTAAATTGAAAAGATTCTAATTTCAAAAATTTTATTTTATTTTATTTTATTTTTGTAAAAACATTCTTTTTTTCTACACCAATGCAGTGGTAATCAGTCTTAAGTGCCTTTTGTTTGATAGTTTGATATCTATGACGGTCAAAAGATAGCATGATTATGTAAATCGTTGTGAGGCTAACATGTAATAAGTCAGAGAAATAGATATTATAATATATTTTCTTACTAGACTTTTAGTAATTTGTTGTATCGCCAGGCAAAGTGATTGTTACTAGGCAAGGCACATACACTCTTTTGGGTACTATCCGTGATACTTGGAGTGTTTTTGGGAAATCCCATTTTTTGATTTGACATTTCAAACATTTCCTCTAATTTGATCACTTGGCACTGTTATCGGTTTCAACAAAACACTTGAAATTAGATATGTTAATTTTTTTTAAGCACCATTAGTTAGTACAAAGTAATCTACAGTGATTTTTTCGTGATTTTTCATTATCAGTTATGGCATTTAATCATTTTTTCCTCTCTCCTGTATCAACATGTTTTTGGCAATTACAACATTTTACATTTACATGCCTCAATTATCCTGTTGTTTTCATTAAATCTCAGTTCTTTCTTGTTCCAATCGGTGCGTGAACTTTTGTTTGTATGCTAGAAGTGAAACATCAGGATAACCATTAAAATATAATATTACTTGATTGATATCAGTCACATTTTCCACTCCCATTCATGAACAATGCATTTCAGTGGGCTGAAATGGAGTTGTTGGCTGACATCTTTTAATTAACATCATTGCTGTGATTCCGCTGTAAGTTCCCAAAGTTTTTTACTTCTTGACAACCTTTGTAAAAGATTCAATCATCATTAAATGGTGTCAGTTTGTAGTGAGGAGAATTAATTTTTTGTGACGGTTATGATTGCTGAAACTTACCCCAAAAATACTTCATTAACTTTCAGTAGATGTTTTTTCAAAATCACTTCAAAAACTTTATTAACTATAGGTCATTTGTAAGTTACTATGCAGTTGCTCATCCAAGTTACCCATAATACTCTGTTTCAGTTGTATCACTCTCCTGTCTCGTTTTTGTTTGAAGGGAATATGATCAGCATCTTAACCCAATTGTGTGTGAACTCTTAAGCAATGGGTTGTTTGTATTAGGTGTACTATCAAGAGTAAAGCTCTTGGAATCAGTAAAGAAGAATACAGGACTGAGAAATTGGTTTTAATTTGCTTAATAGGAGATGGAGCCAATAATGTGTCCATGATTCAGACTGCTGATGTTGGGATTGGAATATCAGGCCAAGAAGGAATGCAGGCTGTTATGGCTTCTGATTTTGCTCTCTCCCGTTTCAAATATCTGGAGTGTTTGTTGTTGGTGCATGGTCATTGATGCTATGACAGACTTGCTCACGTGGTGCTTTATTTCTTCTATAAGAATGCTGTAAGAAATGATTTGACAATTTTATTTCATATTCTTATTTTAAGTAGGAATTTTTAAGTTTCGATATCAGAAATCAATCAAGTTAATCAGAGACAAAACTTACTTTGATTGAAAATGAAATCAAGAGATATCACTTGATTTGTGTTGTTCATGTGTTCTGAAGAACAACTCCCTGAGTCAAATTTTCTATGGTGAAATTTCAAAACTAAAATATTAATGTCTGAATATAGATCTATTCTTGAGCTTTTAAATAAATGTTCCTTTTGACTGTACAGGCAGTTTTGTCTGTTCAGTAATTCGTGCATTTTGTGCAAAAAATGTGCTGCTACTTCTGTATGTTGGAAGTTGTCAAAAAAGGATTTTATTTGATATTCAGATTTTCTGGTTTGTCCATTATAATTGCCTCGTTCACTAAAAATTTATTGAATTTTCTTTTGATAAAATGGATTATAAATATATTATCTCTTAAGAAAATGCTGAGATGAAATAGAAAAATAACCTGATGTTTTTTAATTTGCAGACGTTTGTGTTCCTTATATTTTGGTTTCAATTGTATTGCACTGTTATGATTGATCAAATGTACCTGATGCTTTATAACTTGCTGTTTACTTCATTGCCTCCAATTGCCACTGGTAATTACTGTATTATCAGTCTGAGGAAGCAGATGATTGAGAAAAAAATTTAAATCTCTAAGTTAATATGAATAAGTGTTTATGTAAATCATTTTAAGTACTTATTGTCTAAACATTTATTTATTGTGAAAAAGTTGGCCTTTGCATTTGATTTTGTATGCCTATGTATGTTATTCATGATAAAGTTAATGATTGTTTTGGCATTGATTATATTGTTGGTATGCTAATAATGCTCGTGGGTTATCAGTATCAAGTAGATAATTTATTTGCTTCCTTCATTAAGGTATCAAGAATAAGCATGTTGGAAGCTTTAGAATTATCTTTGGTTTAATTCTATAATTTACTGCTATAAGAACCTAATTTTAACCATTTTTTGTTGATATTTTGACATAACTGACCTAGTAAAATTATTGAACCCACTCCCTGGAGTCAGTGGTTGAACACTGCTCCAATCACTAGTTAAAAGAGGAATCCAAAATCATTGCCTTATCCTTTTAACTTATTTAATTTCAAAAGACGGAAGAATGTGTGTTAAATATTTTTTGAAGCTAAAGTATCCATTTAGATATTTGTATTGTAGTTGTGTAGAATGCCTTTCAATAATTCCTCTGATTATTGACTTTCCCCTTTAATATGATATTGCAGGTGTTTACGATCAAGATGTTCCTGAAGAAATACTGATAACACAACCTCATCCATATCGACAAAGTTGTTTATGCCTTGTGTATTAACCTCATTCATTTTGGATTACAATGGCTGATTCTCTCTATCAGAGTATTGTTATATTTTTTGTCAGTGAAGCCGTGAGTATTTGAAGGCTGTATATCTTTCACAATTTAATAGATGAACTGTATGCATGAACATTGTCAAGATGAGGATGAAGGATATAAGACCTCTGAGTTTGTATTGTACCTCTGCTATCAAATATATTTCTTGTAATTTCAAATTTCTTGTAACGGTTACATTAAATAAAAAATAGCTTAATAAAGTTTGAGAAGTGATGCTAAAATTCATTCTTTGAATATATCATTACACAATGTATCAAAAATTCATCAGTAAAACAAAATCTTTTTATATGAATTAATTTTTGAATTAAACAGACTTATTAAATTTTGAATGAAAGAATGTTGTGACCCATTTCTAATTTAAATGATGTATGAAAATTGATTTGTCTTTTACTTTATTTCAGGCATATCATGATACTAATGTTGGTATACTGGAATTTGGCTCTACTATTACTACCTCCTGTGTCTTTGCCATACTGATGCACGTTGCAAACAAGATCATGGGTTTGTACTACTTGAGTTTAAAAATTGTCAATAGGATCTATGACATTTTATGACTCAAATGCAAATTTTTATTTACAGACTATTATCCATGTATTTTCAATACTTGCATCTCTAGGAGCATTTTATGCATTTTCACTGGTTTATGACACTGTATGTGTACAATGCTTTAATCTCCCTAGCAAGTATTGGGTAATTCAGCAAACTCTTGGCTCACTTATTTACTGGGCTGTTGTAATTTTATCTACAGTATTAGCATTATTGCCAAGGTAAGTTGATTTTTCATTTAACTTAATCAAAAAATAAAAAAACACATTTCTAATTCCAGTATAATAGTTGGCAACTGATGGTTCTGTTTAAGTTATTACAATGTACAAAGTTAGATAGAACGGACAGCTTTGGGTATTTGTTATTTATGCATTTAGTTAATATAGGAAAAGTAATGATAATGTATTGTTTAAAAAAAAACTATTACAAACATTGCATGTGAACACATGAAGGAGAATGAACTAATTTACTTTCTGAAGCGAGCAAGGGGCCATGTCAACAATTTCAATCGAATTGCCCAAGAGTAGTGACAGACTTCAACATTTCTATCCTGAGCACAATCATTTCATTCCACAAGCATCACATACAATTTTTTTTTCTAATTCATAGAATAGCTCTTTAGAAGAAGGTGTCTAGATTCACAAATCAATGATAATTATTGATTTGACTTGCATATTATGAAACTTTATCAGTTCATTAGGGTTTGTAGAATCATTGCACAGTTTTTGTAATACATTTAGATTTCTTTTCTTTCTCTCCCCCCCCCCCACCAGCGTTTATTATTCTCACTCTGACTCCCTCACTCATTTGCTGTTTATTTGTAGGTTTGTCTGGCGAACTTTGGAGACATGTCTGTTCCCTTGAGATGTCATTTGTGCAGTACTGGAGAAACGTCAAACAGCTCATTTAGGTGAGGACTTCCTCATATGATCTCGTTCAACTTCTACATCATCTATTTTCAGGTATGCTCCCACTCACCCTCCTCGTAATAAAGTCATTTACATTTTTTCTGGAATTGGTTTCAAGTATTTGAATACCATAAACTTGAATTTACCAGAAACTTTGTTTGAATGTATTGTTACTCATTCTCATACTTTGATTAAATTTATAGAGTACAACAAGCAACTTGCTTAGTTATTTGTTTTGTATTTGTTAATTGATGCTTGAGATGAATAAGTAGTACTTTTTCTGCTGCATCATATCATATGTAGTAATTTTTCAAAGGAGTTGTTCTATTTTTATCGATTACATTCTATTATGAGAACAAATTTAATAGTCAAGATCAAGTTTTGGACTAAGTGTATTGAAATTGTGCATTCTTACTCTCTATATTCATTTTTTCCCATACAGAAATTGAAATTGACTGCAGCATTTTGCCCCTAACATTTACTAACACTTTTTTTTGGCATTATTGGAATACTGGTTCCATCTAGTCATGGAAGACTGGAAGGATTTTGATCCTTATCAATTTTTACATGACTATATAAGTTGTTGGGATTAATTACAAAAATTATATTCACCTCTTGAACTATACACCGTGTGTTTTATTGCAGCTTGCAACAACTTTATTGAAATGTTGGTTGTTCATCACGGAAAATACTTTTTGCCTTAGTTTTTTTTGATACTTATAATATAATAATAAATTTATTGTCAAAAAACAGTACAAACTGCGTATGACCACGTGGAGGGAAAAAAAACTAATTTACTCTCCGGAAGCAAGCAAGGGACCATCCCATCAATTCCGATCAAGGGCCCTAAGGCAGAGGCGGATTCAAAAATTTCAGCAAAAGTTCCTAGATAAGATAAAAAGTTGGCTGCGAGTTATAATACTAATAGAATGTCAATATGTTTGTAATTTTAAGCAAAAAAAAATTACATGTGCAAGTTATTATCGAACTATAGATTATTCTGAGTATAGTGTTTAAAAATCATAAGAATTGAAATAACACGAAATTCACATAGCACTACTTATCATAAATAAATATTAGGCTCCTGATTCTTGATAATTCTTGCTTGCAATGTAATATACGTTTGAAAGAGGTTCACTGCGATAAACCATCGAGAAAGTTTTAGGTTTCTTTTTATTCAATTATTATTTTTCTAATTTTTATTTATTTACTTACTTTTTTGTGATCTGAGATTGACAATTGTATTTAAGATGAATGGAATGAAGCATGTAGGTTGGGACCGATATATCTTGCAATGTATGATAGAAGGTTTAGGTGCACTTAACTTAAGTGGAACAATGTATTTTATATTGTTGCATTATAGGATGCTTATTTAAGCAGGCAATTTTATGATCTTTAAATAAGCTTATTGATATTGTTAATATCCATCATAAAGTTATTAATTATTTTTGTATAGTTTAAGTGAAAGTCACAACCTGATTTTAATATTAATTGTCCACGTGGGAATAAAAAGCAGGCTATGTTTGGAGATAAATTATTTATTTCATCTGAATTGGCATAATTTTTAATGGGAATATTTATTTCAGTGGAATAATTTCATAAAACCTTTTTAAAATATTCTTGAACTTTTTTGTTGAAATGTAATGAAGAATTGGGGTTGCTATATTCTGCTCAACAAGTTTCTTGTGATGGATGTAACCCTTCCGTTAAAATGAGTATGACGAGAATAGATCTACTAAGCAAGGACAACTACGATACGTGGGTGCTCCAAATGCTAGCAGTTCTAATAACAAATGATAAATAAACACAAATACGAGATGAAATGAATTATTGAAATATATGAGAAAGGGGGTTAAGGATTTCTAGTATCAAATTTCATAAACATACCAGCAATTACAAATGACATTAACTCGGTGAAATATTGCTACAGACCGGTTGTGTCCAGACAACATCTATATTGCGGTGGAAATAAGTACAAGACAAATGATTTCGAGAATAGCCCAAAAATTATGTGCTGTGGGATACCTAAAAATGTAAAAATATTATTTGCTACGTGGAAGCACATTTAAGCTTGTACTGCAAAGATACGTTATACCCAAATAATTATCTCTCGTTCAGCTAGCTCTTGTGTTTTAAATGTTAATCAATGACTGACTATTCTAATGATAGATCATGTTTTTAAAAAAGTCAAAATTGAAAAAAAGTTCTCAACTTAGATGTAACAATGATATCATATAATTCCCCACGGGGCTGAGTATGGACTTGGCGATCCCACGGCCCCGAGCTGGGGACTGGTACTGTGCCACCAGTCCTCAGGCACCGTAAACTAAGGGCACATTTCAGCGACCACCATTGGCACGATGGTGGAAAGTTTTGTGTTGCGTAGAATGGGGATCTTACTCCCATGAGAATGAGTTGGAGAAAGGGTGCTCCTGTCAAACTGGTGAAAGGAATAATCTGGCATAGCATGTGATTGGGATGTTGCCAGACTTAGTTTTGGGTTTTCGTATTGCCAATCCAATGCAAGAGGGGTAAAATGTGTGAATGTCAGCACATTTGTACATGACCAATGAGTGAGGTGCTCCATCTCCGAGGTAGTAACCGATTGGAGAAAACCCTCCAATGTGAAAGTCAACTGCATATTAATGACTGGGTTCACCATGGTTATAGGACTGTAAATGTCAAAGACTTGGAGAAGTTTTTCACCTGAAGATAGTCAAGTGAAAATGCTCTTACGATGCAGTTTTCTGTGGTGGATTTCTCAAAGTTGATAAAACTGGAGTTTTAACAATGGTCATGAAAACATGAATTAAGTAATAATAATAATATTTTATTGAACCACAGATCATTACAATGATGCATGTTGAGTCATAGTTCTAACAACAATAACAATAATATTTACATATAAGAATAACAACATTATAATAATTTTGATACATTTAACCATATTCATTTAACTCGGGCTAAGTAGAAATTAATATAAAATATAATTATTTTCTACTATTACAGAATATTAATATTTATTTAGGCTAGGGTTATTAAATATCTATGGTAGGAATTCTGTTATTTTACTTTTATTTTATTAATTTATGGCAAGGTCTATA
>NNCF01127284.1:0-15065 GCA_002313205.1 Laupala kohalensis
TTTTCTTCAGTACTACAAGAAATATGATATCCATTTTGTTTGTTTGGTCGTGGCTCGGTTTATAGGTTATGTTCAGTGGCACGAGGGAGGCCCGCTGCCGCCTCCGGTGTCTGTTGGTGGCGCTACATGATGCGTTTTCCTCCCGTCACTTGTCTTCAAATTACCCATAATGCACTGTAAAACTACTACCAACGTAGAGAATTCTTCAAATACATTGATCAACTTAATCGACAATCAGTTTTGCTTGGTGAAACGCATGAAATGTAATGGCGATTTCATTTACCTAATCACGTTTAAGGATATCGCGATTATTCTACATTTTGTGAAATTGGGCCTAAGTGATACACGAGTGCATGCTAGGGGTACCTGAGTACGTTTGTGTCTACGAACTACTGAAATGCTTATTGTTAAATTTTTTAACTCTAGACACTCATCTTTATGTTGCGCGGCAGTATTAGATTGCATTTTTTCGTGTCTTTCCAGAACATGCTCTTTGCCCTCCAGTCGCGCAGGAGTTAGCTTGCTCACTCTGGGTTCAAATCCTGGAGGGGACAGAGAAAAAATTGTAGCTCTTCACTTCAATGTCCCAGTTCATATAGATGTGACTACTGAAAAGCAATCCTTACTTCCTCTATCCACCTCTTCCTAGTATCAATAACTATTGTTAACCACTTCTGCTAACCCCTCCACGGTACGTTCCCGTTCTCGTTTTATTTTCGTAGGTTACAATTTTTCTGAGTGAAGTTAGTTACATGACTTGAGTATATATCTCTCTCGATTTACCATTTCCCGTGATTTTGAGAGAATATTAATTATTTGCTATTAATCTAAGGTCAATGTTGAGTCCAACAGGTCCTCTTTTAGTTATAGTTTTGGGAGATGTGGAAGAACTTGACGATCCTTCCACGAATTCTCTGTTGACAATGATTCGCGCAATGAGACAGTAAGTTGTTTCATTTTCCAAATTTACTTTTTAAAATTGTAGTACTTGTAAATGGAGTCAGCGTTGCTCAGTGGGTAGAGCACTGAGTTGGTGGCTGGATGGCCGAGGATCGATGCCCGGTGAGGTGGGGATTTTCATCACGCCTCAACATCTGCGAAGGCCAAAGCCCACAAAGGGCTGTAGTACCATATAAGAAGTAGTAAGTACTTGTAAATGGAGAATGTAGTGTGCTATTGAAGCTTATCTACATGTGGCGATAGGAGGTAGATGGAAGGGTTATTGTTAGTGGGTGGGTCGGTTAACTGGGTTTACCAACAACGTGGAGGTGTTAGTAATAGAGTTGTGATACTAGGATTAGTGGATAGAAGAAGGAGGGTTTGCTTTTAAATTGTCACAACTACATGTGAACTGGGACATCAAAGTGAAAAATGTGACAAATTTTTTCTGATCCCGCCGGGCATTGAACCCGGAGTGATTTAGTGGTGAACGAGCATGCTAGCCTTGAGAGGGCTCTTTCTCTTCACGTCAGACGGCTCTTTGGGAAACTAATTGACCCTACGATAGTAGTTACGTAACTCTTTCAATTTTCACTTTGAGTATTATTAAACATGTATTTTATTTAGTATACATCCAGTTGAATATATATATTCAACCAGTTGAATTATATATAACTTGATCGAAGTATTGAAGTTTATAATGATGGAATGTAGTCACAAGGAAGTACCAGAGAAAATGTGCTTTTCATATTTACGATAGTTATAAAGAAATATTGTTCCGCACTATTTTCTCCTCTCCGCCACCGTTTATGTTAGTACGTTAGGGTATGATAATTATGAACAATTATAAACAATTGTTTGGTCACAGTCGGCGATGTTAGGTTTGTTAGACCCGGCGATTCCGTTTTAAGAAAATCTGTTGTAAGTGTGAAGATGGAGGCGATGGTGGAGGTAGCAGCACTCGCGGAAGGATATACGAAGAATGAGGTTAGGATAGGACCATAATGTTAAATTTACCGTCGAAAAATGGAATTTTTTTTCACATAAATTGATTCAATTTGTAATTTCCGAGAACAAAGTCCCTTCCAGAATCATGGCAAAAAATATCTTATCTGGATATTTTTCTACGGTGTTGGACCATATAGGTAAGTTGGTGCGAATTTTATTTACATACAGACTTCAAATAAAGAGTTGTCAACAACAAAATAAAATATATAGCAACGATGACTCTTTTTATGTTGTAGAGACATAGAGTTTCTATTATCTGCTGACATAACACATCTATTTATATATAATTAATGAGTTTTTAATGACCCATTACTTCAAGCTGTGTTTTTTTAGACTTTTCGAAAAAATGAGTTAATTTTTTCTTTGTTCTAATGGCATCAATAAATAAAAATTCTTTTAAAAATAGAAAATTCATTTTTTGGTGTATTTTACTTTTTTTCTAAAAAAAGCAAGTTCCGAAGTTTATACGTGTGAATTTTATCACTATTCAGATGTGTTTAAATTAATAATATAATATCAGTACGTTTTTAATTTATAATATAATAAATTCAAAGGAAAGTGAGATATATTATTTTTGTAGATGAATTTAAGTTTCTTCTTCAGTAGCTTAGTTTATAATTCTTTCCTTAGTTTGGCATTACTAGAATATTATTCAATAACCCATAATTTATTAAATTACTGAACCTTATTCTCAAATATCAAACCTCACTACATACTTGTACGTACTTTCACACCATAACATAACACTCAAAACACATTATGGTAATTATGAGTAATAATTGAGTATGTTATGTGATAAATGGTAACGCTTAACTGATTCACACAGGATATCCATGAACCTCTCAAAAAATTAAAACCTCATACATTCACGGGTTCTCTACAGATAAATTCTTTTGAATTAATAAATAATACATTTATATTTATATATATTTCTGATTTCAGTTTCTTCACAGTATCCTGTGAAACAGCAACGATCTATATCGAGGGTCAATGCGCCACAACTCCTAGTTTTTGCGTCGAGGTCGGGGAATCATTCAATTGTACCCTCATTGCCCCAAAAGATCTGTTCAGACGTAAGGGAGTATTGCTAACACGACATATTTGGTTTCATGTTTTTCCTATTTATTTTGAAAGTTCTATATCGACTTTTTGACCAGTTAACAATATCCAAGTAATTACTCCTAATAACCCAATGTCTAGCGAATAATGCTTGAACTGATGCGCCAAAAACAATAAGAAATGTTTCTTAGTGACCCAAATTTATTCGCTGATAAAATTAGACGTAATTCATTACTAAAAACGTTGCAAAATACGAAGATAACTGATAAAATTCTACTACAATTGACGTCCATTATATAATCAAATTAAATAAATAATGCATATATATTTCGACTTTCGTTTGAAGTCGTCGTCAGATGTTTCAAATAATACAAATATTATAACAAGTTGTGTAGTTTATGCTTTGTTGTAAACATATTTTGAGTTTATGTTTATGTTTAATATCACGTTCAATTTTTCTATTGTTATGTTTCTTCTTATAATTTCTAATAATTATAATGGATTACTTAAGATGACTTATTTCATCTTGGATGCCAAGGGGATGTGACAAATTATTTTGTTATTTAATTTGTTTATTTCTTTGAATAATCTTATGAGAAATAGAAACATTTCATATCTTAAGAAAAAGTTGTTTGAATGTGTAATGAAATAATAAGTATTTATCTTTTCTCTTCGTAAATGAAGAGCTCTTCTACTGAATTTCTTTTTGTTCGATGTACTAAATCGTGTTGATCACAAATTGTCAGAAAGAACATTTGACACATTTACGCGAAAGGACAATTTTTATTTCACTAATTTAATGTAGTTGATTCGAAAAGAAATTAAGCCATAGTACTATAATGTTTGCTTGATAATTGTGATGGAGAGTATTTACGATCGTTTCTGAGAGATAATGGTGTTTCAATAGTGACCTCTCTATTAATTACTCGTATTGGATACAGTCGCAGGGCAGATTACCAGCCAAAGCTATCACCACAACCAAGATTACACACGATTGAACGTTAAGCGGATGCTTCATGTCGCGAGCATTATTGGTCTACTATTTCGGGAGGTTGGATCGATTTGTACGGTATTTCTACCTGTAGGAAGACGAAATTAAAACGAAATTTACTACTATGAAAACGTATAATCTATAGCAAGAAAAGTGAATTTAACGGTACGTTTTCGTCGAAACATTTCGGCAAATATATCTTCAATTTTGTAAGACTTTGCTTGAGACGGCGTAACTAGTAAATTTTTGCATTATTAAGAATACCCATTTCATATGTGACTGTCTGATTTAAAAGTTTATTGATGATATTCTGATCCCTGCTTTGGTACTTCGAAATATTGAAGCCGCGAAAAGCTTTTCAGAATAGTATATATCAGGTAAATAATTTGAGACTTATGACCTTTTGATGGACGAATACATTTATTTTGTCCTCTTAAGAACACCTGCGCATTGCATTCTTTTTAAAATAATAATAATAATAATAATAATTTTATCACAATATTCCGAGAAATTAATTTTATAAAAAAGTTATTTTACAAGAAACTTCTCATACAGAGAACCCCTGCTACTCGCATCACGGGTTAGCACGCTACCGAATACGCTACTACAACGTTGAAGTAGAAGGTTAAATGTTCAATATATACATTGAAAAGAAAACTTTTGAGAGCTTTTTTCTCGATAATGGTTGGCCACTGTGTTTTCTTACTTTGACAATCGATGATCCTTAGGGGGTACTACAATCCTACGAAGTCCCACTCCGAAGTCAATTTCCCAAGTCGCGACCTCCCCTTGTTATAGAACTTCTCATAACAACATTGTTGAAACTGCAGAGTGTATCAGAGTGACTGACCCGCGGATAGTGCGCGCACCTCCAATGTCACGTGTTGCTTCAGAGAAGGCCCTGTAGCCTCCTTTTGGGTATAACGTCATGAGACGAGCTCTCGCTTGTAATTTATGACTTGGCTAAGGCATCGGATGAAGTGGGACGGGGGAGGATGCTCTTTGCTCGTAAAAAATGAGTCGCGTAATTGAGTTACGAAGAACGGACATTGTACTCTCTCTCGGAGGAAAAGTGTAGCGGTTAAATTATCGTTCTTTTGCTCTCGTGGATATTAGAGAGACCACCTGCAGTTGCCCAATGCTATAGATTTATATTTTCTTGTCACCACTATAAGCTTAAGTTAAAACTCGATTGTCAAATTACGTAGTAAACAAGTCATGAGTAAAAACATTTGCATAATACGATATATTTTTTCGGGCCAGTTAAGACGTCCGTTGGAAATATTGAGAATATGATGAGAATGAGTACCTATTATATTTTTTGATATCTGATTGTCTGAGAAAATTATTCAAACTTGTCAAGTTCTGTGCTAATTTATTATTGTCAACCTAAACTCCTAGTGCACTCATTATTACACTTTTTAAGAAATTGTGAATACATCAAGGTTGTTCATTTACAAGGATACAGAGCGCTGTCAGAACTACACCTGAAGGATTCTGTTGACGTTTCGAGTCCGGTTTTAGATGTTTATTTCTGTATTCAAAATATCTTAAAAAGTGTAATATTGAGTGCACTAAGAGTTTAGGTTGTGTATAATAATTAGCATACAACATGACAGACTGAGTTCCTATTATATATTGATCACGGCAACCGACAAAAATGAAACGTTACAACGATTAAATATTATATTCTTTAACAATAAAATGTATTTAACAACGCAATAGTACTAATACAGAAATATGTGAGTGATAATTCTCTGATAAATGCAATCAAATTATATGTTTATGATTTTATCATGTAACTTTTCTCACAGCAGAAAAGTAAATGTTTTATTATAAACGTTTTTAATTAAAATTAACATTCCTTGTAGTTGGTTAAGTCCAAGATGTAAAGACTTTACAACGGACAAACAAATACATATTGTATTTGCTAACTTCTAGTTTCTTCTTCCTTCTACATTTTCAAATTGTATTTCAGAAAATGTGTTTACGACTAATTTCTGTAAGATATGAAATTTTACAATTTGTTTAGAAAACATGACACATTTTAAGTAATCTTTTTGGAATTATTATTGATAGCATATTTTAGACGAACGACAACTTTATAACTATACAACCAAATAGACATTACTACATTTACTGCGGTAAAATTTTATGAAAAATAATTGAAGGTGACTTTAATAAATAAATTTCATCGAGGAATAAATTTGGTTAATTTTAACGAAACATTAAATTTCTGTAAAAATTAATTTTTCATTACACTAATGGGTCATAATCAAACAAATTCAAAAATGGAGGGTGACGGCGAATCATTTTTTAAACTAAAAAGTGAACAAACGGTGTAAATAAATGGTATAATCAAATGAGTGTTTACGTTTGAAATCAAAAGACCAGGTATCCTATAAATCATGCTGTCAATCTCACTTACAGAACCATCTATGCCAAATTTATGGCCATTTTGAAATCTACGTTTTTTTTATACCGATGAGATTTTCACTGTCGAGGCATCGTTAAAAAATCCATTAGCCGAGATAATTTGTAGACGTGACGAATAATGGACGGTCCTTATAAAAACACGCCACATAAAATTATGAGACCCTCATTCAGAACGTAAATTAGTTAATTATGCCCATTAGTGTCTGAGAGGGAGAGAAAGGAAGTGCGCCCTGTCGTAACTGTAGCTTTCATTAACAGAATTAATGACATACAGAACAACGCCATTCGTCACAGAAATGAGCAACATGGAAATTAATAAATTACGGCGAAGGGGCGAAAGACTCCTTTTGAAGAAATCCAGTACATGGTGTTTATCGTTGCAAAAAGGATACAATTACGCTGGATATGTTCATGAAATGGAATATGTGCTAATGTTTGATGGAATTATAGCATTTTTTTTATTATCCTTCATATTAGTTGGAGGGTTTTTGAGAAACAGAATAATAAATTTATGACAAGTATAAAACATACAAACCGAGTTTTCATACATTTCTTTATACTCTATAACTTAATAAAATTCTATGAATTAATTTAAATTAAGGGATAATATTTCTTCGATTCCTTTCTTGTGTAATAATTTTAATTCGTTCAAGTACCAGAAGTTGAATTCAACATTTTAATATCTTAAAAGCGTTATTATTACTTTTGCTATTTTACAATACTTTTCATTGACTTGATTTTGTTCTTTCAACTATTTTAATATAAAATAGTAACTAATAAAACAATATACTAGAACACTACGAAAAATTAATTGTGTTATAAGATTATTTACTTGTTTTTATAATTAACTCGGTTTTTGGTTTTTAATTGAAAATGTAATGTATTTATATAAGAAATTATATGTTTGTGAAATTGGAATATTCAAACTTATTTAATGAAGTCAGCAATTATAGGAATATAAATAATAAATAAAAGCAAATATGCCTTAATTTTTCATTAATGAGACAAGTGTTAATTTAATAATTCGTAAATTGTTAGTTTGGTGATTAGTTGATCTTTATTTGTTTGTTTTTCTTGAGATAGCTGGGACCTCCCTACAAGTAAATTCTGGTATTACACAGGAAATGTAATATTGTTGGGAGAATTGTTTTTAAATTCATCGCAATTACTTTCAAATTCTAGCTAGGTTTTATTCTCCATTAATATGGTTGAAGTGAACGTCAATGCAAGCCAAGCATCTCGATCTTATTTGGCAAGGGATCGTTTCTAGCCCCCACCCCCACCCCGCAAATCACCACTCCTATTCTGCCGTCTCCTTTTCCAGACTAAAGACATTCAATTGCATTAGTTTAGGGGAGTCGCCGTTGAATATATAGTCCTGAGTACCTTCTAAGACACAGTCGCCAAACACAAACTTTTTCTTTTCTTTTTCTTTTTTATAACAGTATTTGTAAATGGAAAATGTAATGTGCTATTGGAACATCAACATGGAGCGATGTGAGGTGGGTGGTAAGGCTATTGTTAGTAGGCAGGTTAGCAGGTTAGCAGGTTTTACCAATCACCTGGAGGTTAGTAATGTTTAGTTGGAGTAGTTAGTAATGGTTAGAGTTATTGATACTGGGAGCTGTAGAAGATGGATAGAAAAACGGGGGTTCGTTGTTCAGTAGTCACAGCTAGATGAAAATCTATTACATTAAGCTTTGGATATGCTATGGGATATTTTATCAAGAAACTTGAATCTGATTTGTTATATATCGGTAATTAATATTTTAGTAATAAATATTCTGTCTACAGGTATTGTTATTTTTACTCTTCTTTTAATTATATTTAATTCATACCGAAAATTATAGAATATTTGAATGGTAAATCTTTAATGTGGGTCTTTCTCCGTTACACACGGAATAATGAAATTACTTGTGTATTATCGAAATGAATCAAAGAGCTTTCAAGAGAAGAAACAGCAAACAGTAACTTGGGTATCGATAAATAGAATCGATTCATCTCGTACGGCGCGCTAATAATCAGTTCAGTTCAGTTCTAGTCTTAGAAGTATTTGCACAGTATTGGAGTGTGTCGGTTGTTCCTTGCCCTGTACTTTTCCGTGTTAGCGTGTGAAACAAGGCGAAGTGCGTAGAAATATTTCATCTCATGATAAAACAGCTGTGAACTTTTACTCGCTTGTACTTGTCCGAAAAATGTTTACAAATTGATTGAGTTTAGTGTCACAAACTAATATTAGTGCAGAAATTCAATTAGCATCATGGGGAACGCTGCTATTCTGGACACATACGGATCGGGACTTAGATCTACGCAGGTTAGTGAAATTTGTGCCAACATTTAGTTGCTTTGACTCTATAGACACGGAAACGAGGAAGATGTGTTTTCGAAATCAATGAATTACCTAGATAACGTCTGAACGTGAATGTTCATTCGATAATTTGAACGTATTGCTGCGTATTAACAAGGTGAAACATTAATGAGTGAGAGATTCAATGATTTGGAACAATTTTCCGAAGATATAAAATTAAATGTCAAAATAATATATTTTTGTGATTAATTCGAAACTGACATTTAATGAAATGTCACGTCACGTTATTTTAGAATAGCAAAACCAAATTCATGTTATAGTACAACTTCTGCTAGGTCATTAATTCTGATTTAGTACATTATTTGCTAGGTCATTTCTTATGAATATTGATAAAATCTTATGAAATTGAAAAAAAATAAATCAAATAACGAATAAAATTTATTTATTAAAACAAATTCAAAAATATTGAAAACAAGGGAAGGAATCATTTATAAGCGAAAATGTAACATAGAAAATAAAACGAATCTAGATTGTTGACACACGTCACGTGGTAGAAAATGAACAAAGAACAACACACGAACAGTATTTCTTCCCAAAACAAACTTTAAAAAACACAAACTTCTTTTATATATGAACTCATACACAGCGAAGTGTGACATATGGTTGTAGTATCAATGTCTGGTGGTTTATTTTTCAATGATATTCTTTTTGATTAAGCATTTTTGAAGCAGTTTCTAAAAGATAAACTTTCTTCTAGCATTACAGAATAAGCACATTTGACAAATTCCAATTTGTTTTTGCTATTATAAAAAATCCTTACGTGATACAGAAACAAATATAATTTTTAAATTCAGCTTGCACAAAATATTATCAAACAGTTAAAATCTTGCAAACCCCAAAATTATGTTACCTTGTGTAACTAAAGAGCCGATTCTTCCAACGTTTATTGCTGATTGACCTGTGACATAGATAAACCCGCTCCTGGCTAAGAAAAGGGTCAGTCTTAGTGACATGTCATCTGACATCTCAAGACAAGTGACGCTTGTTATTGTGAAAGCGAAGTTTTTGCAAACCGAGAAAGATATGTTCGAGTAAGCTCCGGAAAACATCTTAATTCGGTATGACGTGCGCCTTGTACGGAACTCTGTACCGGCCCCTCCGCGGTGTGAGCGTGCTCACCCATCATCAAGTCAACCTGGGTACAATTCGCGGCGGGGTCAGAAAAAAATTCGCTTTTCACATTAATAGCTTTTCAATTAATTGCTATTCACATTAATGCCCCAGTTCATATGACTGTGACTTCTGAAAAGCGAAACCCTTATTCCTCTATCCACCTCGTGCTAGTATCAGTAACTCTACTTCTACTAACCTCTCCACTTGGGCCAAGTTCTTGGTAAACCCAGCTAACCGGTTCACCTACTGACTCCAACTCCTACTTACTATGTAGATAAGCTTCAATAGCACGCTACATTTCCCATTTACAAATACTTCAATGAAAACTCGTCACTGCGGTCTAGTTACATTAGAGCTATCTCGTCCCCGGGTTTTCCTACCAATCTTTCCTTATCGGTGTCGGAGACGTAACTTTTGTGTCGGAAAGGGAAAGAGCGGAGAGGAGGGCTGTTTTTGAGGAATGTCGTACAATTTGGTCACGAGGTCAACTTCCTTCGCATCCCAGTTAAGTTTTTCCAGACCAGAAGGATATGGTTGAACTTGGTCCTGTGGTCAACGTCTCTTCTTTAGACCCCCCATCAGGTTTTCCTTGTCAGAAGAACATGGCTCAATTGCGTCCCATCCAAGGGGGGAGGAGGAGGAATATTTCAGTGCATGGCATGTATTTTTCAGTGCAGTTATTTGATATCAAAAACTAAAAAACATTTCAACCATTCTGTGACATGCTTAACAAAAAGAATATTTAACTATTGAATTTAATCATATAACATGTCATGAGCACGCATTAAAATGTAATCAGAAAATATGGTTCAGCCTTTGCTTGTAGAGTACATCTTTAAAATGTACTTGAACACAGTGAGTCAGCGAGAAAAGGACAAGCATTCATATAAAGATATTGATCAATATATTAAACAAGGATACTTGTTTTTTAAGTTTGATGAATAATTGTTTTCGTCAAAGGCAAACATGTAAGACTGCATGGTCTTAATTTGCGAGAAACGGACCAAACCGTGGCTAGAGGATTCGAATACCTTAACCCCGGGACCCAACCCAACGATTTCAGTTTTTGAGGTGTAGATATACCATATATTCTGTGTTTAGGTCCTCGGGAGAAAATCTTGGAACAATAGTTTCATTTTCATACGTTCTCATGTATCCCAGAAATTATAAAGTAAATAATTTCAGAGATGATACAAATTTTTTCACACTTTTTCCGAAAGCCGCATTATAAACGCGAATTTTCTCGATGAGAAGACCAAAAGATGAGCCCTTCATTAAAGTACCTCAGAAGTCTTTTGGAACCTTAGATATTGTAGATCCACCGTTTGGCGTTCCTGGTCGTCTTCCCTAGCTCCTTTTCAGAATTTATCTCTCATGTTTTATTTTATAAATGTATTTAAACTGAAACATGAGATATACATTTTAACTTGCTACAGCCATGTTTATTCTTATCTTTCCATGAAAATATAATGTTAATATTTGTTTAAACGTGTACTACGACTATACTACATGTGTAAGGTACACAACCACATCGGATATATATGTGATGTGTAACAGAAAATTCCGATAACGTAGTAAAAGGATATTCCTCCATTTTTTTCATTTATTTGAAATTCTCTAATGCCCCAGTTCCCTACATACTCACTATCTGGGTTTTTATTGTCCCTCACACTATTTTATTTTTACATTTTTCTAGTACTCTAAATATTTCTTAATTTGATTCTTCAAAAATTTGTTTCTCTCTTTTCATCTTCTTATTTTTTCCTAATAATTTCTCTTTTGTTGGTCCTCTCGTTTCAAGATATCCTTTAACTCCGTTATTTGAGCAGTACATTCTCTAAAAATTTCAAATATATGTCTTGATTTAATTAGTTGTTTTCTTCTTTCGCTCATATATACCAAAGCGCTAGGGTTCCGAAATTTTGTGTCAAAATTTGTTACCCTATTACAGAACGTCGTTAAAAATGGAAACTTTCACACTCGACATGACATGCCATCGCAGGACTTCACAGAAGTGATATCGAAGATTAAAAAAACAACAACGTATTTTCCCTTGAAACTGCTCTGTATTTTTGCGCCCATCGGACGCGTCGAAAACTGAAAATAGCGACATTGGCATTGAACGCAAAGCTTGTTGGAAGCGGTATCGCAATTTGCGTGCATCGGACGGCATTGCGGACGCGGCGCGGCGTCGGTGTCACGTGCGGTGGCTGTCCGCGTTTGCTGGCTTCGTTAGGGCTGTTGAAGTGGGCGGGGATTAGGGAAGGGGTTACTGCGGAGGGTGTGTGTGTGTGGGGGGGGTGCAATCTGAGCGGGGGTGTATCCCGCGCGACGTGTCCGTGCAACGCGGCAGGCGTCTCGTCGTACCTCCCAGAGGAGGCGCTCTACGCTGTAGACGCTCCCTGTCGCACTTACATGTACTATAATACTATGCTTACTATACGTCGTACCATGGGTATTGCATGCTGTACCAAAAGGTATATGACAGTGATTTGTTTCGCGTAAAATTGTTTCTGATGAGGGGGGAATCAGTGCTTGGATTAAAAAAATTTCCATTTTGACATATTAGCATTTTTGACAATCTGGCGATTGAAAGTGTTTTAAAATTAAAATTTCATATGAGTTGCTATTGGGCCCTTGAATTAATGGGATGGTCCTTCGCTTGTTTCCGGGGAATAACTTAGTTTAATATCCCCCATGTGGGGACACGCTGTTTGCAACTGCTTTTTTGACAAAATTTGTTTATTTATTGTGATATATTTTTGAAGATTACATTTCATTTGCTTGTTTTCTCAAAATTACATTTTTCAGTGTAAATGTACCTTTTCCTCGGTGAGCGAAAGAAAAAACTTGTAATTTTTCGGGTTTTCAGATAACAGTAAAGGCTTTCTGGGAAGTAGAACATAAACATGTATACTGAAATTCACAATACTTTCTGTAATCTTAAGTGATTTTTAAATTTTAAATCGAATTATTATTTCATCCTTATCTAAATTGTAATTTTTATAATTCTAGTTACAAAGCTAAATGTGTTCAAAATTGCAAAAATATCCTCATCCGTTATTGAGATAAACGAAAATGAACAAATAATTGTTGCAAAATGTAATAAATAAATTATGGTCTTCAGAAGTGTAATAAAATTTGAAGAAATTTTTGTATGATGCAATATTAATACACATTAAGAATGCCAAGTAGAGACAGGTTATCTTTGAAAGTGATGGATCTAATTTTATTAAAAATAAAACGAACATTAGTTGACATCCTCTTTTAAGACTCTCATAGCAATTCTAACGGCCGCTGTACGGTTTATGACTGTCAGTCACTAACTAAACGGTTAATATGAGCAAAGCCATTATTAATTCCAAATTATATGAGTATATAAATGTAATTTTGCAATCTATACAACACAATGGGAAAGATAGTCCGAACAGAACATGATTACTTTATAATACTATCGTAGCATGGATTAGGTTATAGTAAATGATTGTAAACTTATTAATGATTAGATATACTTTTAGTAGTTACACAGTGATAAGACAAAGCAAATGAACTGTGCTATAATGCTCTTCCCGGTCAGAAGTCAAAATGAAACCGCAATGGCCCCTAATGTTACGGATTTGTGTTTATGAGAACTTACCGATTTCTTAGCTAAAGCACTTTCAATTGTCATTTTATTTGACTAGCCACTAATCTTATACGCGTCTCTGTAACAGTAATTACAGAGCTCTATCTGTATTTTCTTAAATCCTTTTTCCTCACTTTCTTGACCTCGGTACTAGATGTTCATGTGATCATTATCCCAATCAATCCGCTTTGACCCTCGAGATAGATGGTTATGAATGTCCACATTAAAAGATAAAGCTCTATGAAATATATTTCTTCGAAAGTATTAGCATGTTAATTTTAAGGAGTCTAAAAAGAGTTATAAGTATCTTTTCCATTTTCTTTTTTCCAATGCAAGTTTAATATTCTTCAAGCATATTTTGTTTATAATGTTGATTTAGTATTATGCCAAGGGTTGTGTTTCAAAAGTGTTTGTTCGATGAAAGAACTCAAACAGTAATGCTTAACATATTTTTATACATCAGAATACAAAGTCTTGAATGACAACTGCATGCATTATATAAATGTCCTTTATATTCACTAAGGATTGGGTAAACTGACTACGCGGTTAAGAAAGTGTTCTTATTGTCATTACAGGTAAAGGAGTTTCTCCAATCCTACACGAAGGGTAGAATTTAAGAAATTTATTAATTCCTGCTTTTCGACGACTAGTGGTAGGTTACATTTCCTCGTTTCGTGCTCAATTCCGAAGGACAGGTAGAGACACCGAAGAGGAGGGGAAAGGGAAAAGTAATAAATAGCTCAATTATTTCCATTTTGGTAAATCCTATTAGAAGATGTTAAAAAAGAAAATATTGAACACACGATATGACGTGACGACTCATTATTCTCGCTAAAGATGGAGAAAGAAAACAAAATTCGAATCACACTTTTACAAGGACACTTTACTACGATAAGACTATGCTGCATCGACAACAGCAAGGTGAAAATTCTGACAGACCGGGACTCAAACCTGGAACCTTATTGTAAGGCCGCTCTTATGCGGCGCACCTGCGACCAGAAAATGACGTCCCGGTTTCGAGTCCCGGTCCGTGGCAGACTTCACTTGGCCGTTGACAATGCCAACATTCCTCCACGAGTAGGTACAAGAGAGTTGTGAGTTAAAAAATTAAGACTATACTATTCAGTGAATATATACTCTTGACGATGTTAACTATACAGACTACGCAGTCGTGTATTAAATGCTAGTAAAGTGAAGGGATTGGTCACGAACGAGCAAAGCGACTCCCAACTCACTCAGTCCACTCATGATATCTTTTTTAATAAAAAAACTCCTTTTTATAGGAGTCAACGTGGCACAGTGGGAAAAACTCCAAGTTTGTGGCTGAATGATCGGAATTTGATCCCCTGTGGAATGGTTATTTTTAATCACATGTTTTTTTTAATACCCGCTGTACTTTGACTGCAGTTGACACCTCCGCAGGACGACCAGGACAATCTCCATCTTTCCCTTGTTAATATTTAGGATCCAATTGAACACTGCTTTCTGTAAGAAACATTTGTCACCATACTCGGGATGCATTTCGC
>NNCF01127284.1:15276-28404 GCA_002313205.1 Laupala kohalensis
TAGTATTAATTTGAAAATGTTCAAAAGTGGCACTTATACATATTACAAATCATATGTTTTATTTTGGAGATTTTAACTTTTGTCCATCTTGATATTGTGTCATTTTTCCGCCTATGTTTAATAGAATATTATTGTAATGCTCGTTAAATAAATTGTAAAATCACACCTCTACCTGCTTTTTAAATTATTTGGGAGAGCTTCCAGAGCAAACAAACATTTTGTGTAGACCCTTATGGGTTTTTTTTTTGTTTAAAATTTCCATTGTTGTAACTTCTAAACGACTTTAAATTTTACGACAAAACTCTTTGCTGTTAGAATTAGTCATAGTAAATCAAAAGACCCTATTTTTATGTACAAATTTCTTTTATTTCACAATCTATATGATCAAGACCAGCTACAAAATTTTAACAAAATATACGATGGATATGTAGAAATTCTATTAAAACTGTGTTCATTTGACGTGGAATGTCCCTTCTCCATCCAATATGAACACGTAAACAAATGTCACATCCAATTCACTATATTCTTTAGACACCGGTGATTCGACGCACTCAAACTTTGCGCCAAAAACATATAAAGACACACATTACTTGACATTTCATCTCTTCAGAAACACATACCCAAAGGGAAATATCACTGATTATTGTGGGACTGAGACGAACCTTCGGCGATACGGGCGGTAGGACCGGTTAGTCTCTGAGTAACGAACACGTGGCAACAATCAAATTATTTATTATTCAAAAACAAAACAAATTAAATCCAACTTAATAACAAAAAAATTCTTCCATCCGAAATTTTTCCTTTTCGGAGTAAGACAAGCAGCCCTGCAACCGTTAAGTTGAAGAACGTTGTAGTCTACTTGCGGGCGAGTAGTGTGCCCGATGCCTGCGCAAAAAGTGGCCTCTGCCCGGTTTACCAACGATCTTCTGATTAGCTGCGCGGGGATGCGCTTCACCGGTCTCTGGTTCAATTTTCTTGCGGAGAAGTTAAAATTTGTAGCTTTACATTTTCATGCCTCAGTTGAAACAGCTGTGGCGTATGAAAAATTTCACCCATTGCGGATTACAACCGCGCTTCTGCGACTAACCACCGCAGTTGTAATACTCCGATGCAGCAATCTTGATCCTATGTAGATGCTGCTCCTCCTCTCTCAAAATCAGCGATGTTTCTAGTGAGTAAACTCTAGTCAATGCAAAGTATTTAAATCAAAATTATTTTCTTTTTCGGTCTTCAAGACTTTGCTTTGAAATTATGATGTAAAATAAATTTTCAGAATATTATATCAAAACTTTAGTGACATCTCAGATATATCACTACTGTAAAAGTGTTATATAAATGTAATTGAATCTGCAATACGTTTGATGTCCTCCTATGAAATTGATCATTATCATAGCATCCATTTCTGTTCTTTTATTTCTTATTTTCTAACTTAATAACTAATTCATTAACATAATTAATTTTCTAATTAATCAACTTTAATTCTAATTTATTAAATAATACTTATATTTTTTTTATTACTTAGGATGAATATTTTAACCCTTCCTACCATGTAAAAAAACGAAAAGAAAAAAAAACTCTTTGCACACAAACGTTGTACTCTTAGGATGCCTCCAAGTCTCAGCTTTCCACAAATAAACCACAAAATTAACCTCTGACACACATCCCTAAAACATCACCTGGTAGACACAAAAGTCACATTTTTTTGATTTGGAACCTCAATTACCTGGCATGGTCTTTATCCAGCACTGTTTAATCTGAGGCCGTCTGTGAAACATCGCTTTGGTTCTCTCCTAGCTTTCACATGTGACTTCACATCATCTAACTGCCCCTTCACCCTCTCCCATTCCTACTCGTTCTCTTCCACCTTCCTACTTTTTCACCACTTCCTCAACCCCTTTCATACACACCCATTTCTTCTACTGTTCCTGATATTTTACCAACTCCTGCCTTAACAATAAATCGTGAATTTAGTGTTATTTCAATTCTTATGACTTTTAAACACTATACTCAGAATAATCTATAGTTCGATAATAACTTGTACATGTAACTATTTTTGCTTAAAATTACAAACATATTGATATTCTATTAGTATTATAACTCGTAGCTAACTTTTTATCTTATCTAGGAATTTTTGCTGAAATTTTTGAATCCGCCTCTGCGTTAGGGCCCTTGATCGGAATTGATGGGATGGTCCCTTGCTTGCTTCCGGAGAGTAAATTAGTTTTTTTCCCTCCACGTGGTCATACGCAGTTTGTACTGTTTTTTGACAATAAATTTATTAATTTTATTATTATCTCCCTCACCCAGGTGTGATTCATCCATTTCTGCATCAATACATTCTTCCGCCCTCATACACAGTTCCAACTTGCGCTCAAGATTACGATGTGGCTGTAGAAGGTGACAATCGCGTTCGGGTGCAGTGTGCTTGCTTGACCCGGAACTAGAAGCTGTATCAAATTCGCGTTCCTCTTGACAATGTAATTTCAATTCAATTTCTCAAGAATCACAAACTCTTTACAAAAAAATATTATGTTTCATCATAGTATCCAATTCTTTTCAAACAAGTTGACAGACTTTGAATTTCTAGTACAGAGAAATCCATGTGTTAAATGTACCTCACCGAATATGGGATTTTCACTAACAACATCAATGACAGTTTTATTTGTAATTATTAGTTATGAAGTTCTTATTGTCGACAAAATTTTAAAGGAAAGCATTTCCACGGAGGTACGTGTATGTACGTTTGTAATGATAATTTATCTTTTCAAATACTACGAGAACTTTTGCGTTGATAACGTGTTCTAATTTTCTGCAATTTATTTGACCTACATTGGTATAATTGTTTTATGTATTTATAGGTATCTTCAATTAAATAATGACTTATTTCTCCGGAGTTCTGAAATTATTTTCAAACGTATAATACGCAAAACCACAAAATCTGTCGTTATACATGACGATTTCAACATTGATTTTCTGAGTGAATACGATTTGCACATTCTCCCATAAATCGATTGAAGAATCTTATCAACTTCCTTCAACCTAATAAGTACGATATACTAATCCATTTGACTCTCCGGTTTACCCTAAACATTACTAAATTATATTATTGTTTACAAAAAAATCTCGTACTCCTGTAAAGTGTTTAACGCGGTATACAGCGCTCACCTAGGCCAAGTATAGACTATTAAAGATATCCTAAAACCGCTTAAATTCCATTACATGTTCCCTAGACAGTTTGACACAAATGATTCCATATTTACAAATTATTTGCGTGAGAAAATTTGGAAAGATGTACACAATTGGCAAAACACCGACGACAAATACAGACTCTTTTTAACATTCCTTAAATTTGACAACTCTAGTTTTCCAAAAAAGCGCAAGTTAATTAACACAAAGAACTACAAAATCTGGATCACACAAGAGATAAAAATTTCTTCTATAAACAAGTGCTTTTTATATTATTTTTGAAAACTCTATAACCAATTTCTGTTAATTCGGAATACGAATAATTTTTATTCATTCTAATACTAGGTATCACTGCGCAGAGATGGACGGATAGACGGATACAAGCACACGTTACGCCAAAAAACGTTTTCGAAAATAAGTGGTTGCCAAAGCGAGTAATTCCATCAAATTCTCTATTACCAATTTTTTCACGATTACAATACTCTTATATACTACGAACTTGAGAATGTAATAACTTGCTCAATCATTTTTTTTAGTAAATCCTTGTAAATTTTTCTGACAAAGAAAGTATTACAATTACTATAAGACGTGACTCATTACTCTCGCATAAAAAGAAAACCGAATTCGAAGTATGTTTGTACAACGTGTTACTGCTAAGATAAGACATTGCGGCATCGCGAACGGAGTGGTGAGAAATGCGGCTGACGGGGTATCGAACCAAGAACGTCATGCTCTGGCTACTCACATGCGGCACATTTGATACCGTAGAAATAATCTCGGATTCGAGTTCCGCTTCGACACATATTCACCTTGCCGTTCACGATGTTTACATTCCTCCACGAGAAGATACTCGGACGTTGTAAGTTAAAATATTAAGACTATACTATTCAGTGAATATATACTCTTGACCATGTTAACCATACGAAGGAGCAAAGCGACTCCCAACTATATCAGTCCACTCAAAATATTCTTTTTTAATAAAAAAACAACTCCTTTTAATAAGGGTCAACGGGGACAAGTGGGTTGAACGCGGAGTTGTGACCTGAATGGTTTTTGTTTGATCCCCTATGAAATGGTTATTTTTAATCACATCTCTTATAGATTTCGTAACTTAGATAATATTTTTCTTTTTAAATGACGAAAAAAAACAAGAAATAATCAAAAACCTTTATAGAGTATTTTTATGGTTTCTTAAGAAACAAAGTACACAAAATGATTAGAGAAGCAATTTAATTGATTGTTTTGAAATGTTAAAGATTATTCAAGTATAAAATACATAAAATTACTTGTTCGATGCGCAAATCATTAATATCTTAGTGCTTCATGACTCTTGCTTTATGATCACTTTATGACTCGCGTTTTCAGTGTAATTTAATTTTAAGGCCAAAGAAATGGCGTGTTTTTGAAAAATAATGTAATATGTTTATGTTTATAAAGTACTATAAAGACGGAATAAACGTTAAGAGACATTAAAGAATTCATAAAGAATAAATAATGATAATGACAGTAAAGTATTTTATAACCGTACATTACAACGCATTCATAGTGCATAGCACTCACACCAAGATAAAAAAAAGAATCTCGTGATAAATTGATGTTTTACATACGTGTACGTTAACAAATATTCTATGTGTGTTACATATATATTATCTGGATTTCAGTAATACGCAGTTCGTCGAATATTGAAGTGTTTCCTTTCAACACTTTATTACTAAAGTTTGTGCCTTTGCGGAGAACTGATCAGAAGACGACTTTTAGATATATAGAATTAAAGTTTCAAAACTATGNGAACTATGATTTTATTATTTATGGTATTTCTTCTCGGCATTTTTCAAATAGCACAAATGTGCCCTAATCGTCCTCCGGGCCATAAACACTACCGTCCAACTAAAAGATCGTTACCTCACAAAAGCTTCTAATCCACCAGAGGCAAGTAAATTAAACATATTTCGTTGTGTGTTACGTAATTTAATTTGTCATACAATATCATTTAAACATTTGTAACTAAATTTTTTAATATCATCTACGTTATAAAGAAATTATTGATGTTTTTAAAATTTGAACAGGTTAATATTTCCCATCAAATGTTAATTTTTATAAATTATTGTTTTAATTATTCTTGTTATACATATGTCTATTCATCTTGTATATTATGATGCAATTGCTCTGGTACATGCTGGTAACTGTATAAATTCAAAACTTTTTTCTGCATTTCATTAGGATCTTCAGTTTAGTTTTATAGTTTTGCAGTCCTTCAGCTCAGTTTAGTTTCCTCTGAAATGATCAATCCGAAATAAAGAGTTACTTTAATCATTACATTTTCTTAATACTGTGTAGTTTAATAACATTACGTCATTTTCAACCAATCGTTTTCTGTTTTATTAAAAACAAACAATGGTATTCTGTTGATATTGAAACATTTAGCCAACTATTTGTATTCTTATCTCAGGAGTGTGCTCAAATGTTAAATCCGCCACTCCCATAGGGGCTCTTGCTCAAACTTGATGGGATTGTCCCTCGTAGGTTCTGTAGAGTAAATTAGGTTTTTGTCCTCATCGTCATTTACTTTCTATTTTGACAATATATTTGTAATAATCAATATTTTTAATTGTGTTGAGGTTCTTCCGACGAGACATGATATTTGGTCATGGCCTCCCTGTGTGTTACAGAGACATTACACGACACCAGGAATTTGATCGTACCAGGTAGAAAAATAGAACATCATCTTACAAGTAATACTTTTGTTTTGGGTCCTTCGTTGCTTTTCTTCGTTAACATGTTTAATTTAACCTCGTTAACATTTACATTGCTGATGTCAATGAACTGTGAATTTTTGTTGATATTCGTTTTTCGTATTCGTTAGTTCCCGCAGTATGTGAAGTAATAACCATAAGTGTCAAACACGCATTTGCATACTCCGTATGTCCACGTGGGTTATATAAAACTCCACAGACAGGCAAGGGAAAATCCCATCCATTACGATCAAGGGCTCACGTGCAGTGGTGGATTTAATACTTATAACTTATATATTTTTAGTATGATACATAGGAAGGTGCATATATTATACCGAAATGAATCGTAGTTATAATTTGAAATAAAAATTCGAGATTAATAAAAGAAAAGTTTTCAATGACCTTCTCGCACATAGAAAATCCGCGACTACGTTAAGACAAACCGGAGAATAACCCGGTTCCTTGTATTCTGTCTTATACGTGATTCGCAATTTCTTGAAAAATATGTAAATTTCCAGCGCGAAGAAAAATGGTGCAAGGATTTAGAACCTCATATTCCAATGGCAATGGAGCAATGGATGACTGATGGAAAACTAACTCCTGCAGAGGGATTACATGATGGCGAATGGAATAATCATTCTTTGGAAAATATAATAACACACGACTGTGCTCTTTCAGAATGCAACAACAGAGATCAAATGTTGAATTTTCTTGAATGTGCAAAGGAGACTGAACCGGAGATAACAAACAAGTTACTTCATATATACGATCCCAATGGTTCGTTTCTCATAGCGCATCCTGAATTGCAATGAACATACTATACCAATAAAGAAGAAGAAAAATATATTTTCAATGCATTTTGTTTTCACTTTGTAAATATGAGCCCTTAAGAGTTGATACAAACAAAACTTGATAGAAGCAATAGTAATCTATTTAACTTCCTTGAATCTATTTCACTATTCGATGTATTTATCCTGTACATTCAGACATTTTTCGCATCTCTTTACAAACCCTAGATTGAGCTCTATGGTGGCTGTCGTAGCGAACCAGTAACCTCTTGGATTATAGCAGTTTCAATATTGCTGGAATCCAAGTTAATTTTGGAGCCCAAAGAGATGAAACTCATGCGCCGGGCTTTAAGAATGTTTTTTTACTACCCGCTGTACTGTGACTGCAGTTAACACCTCCGCATGACGACCAGGACGACCAGGACGACCAGGACGACCAGGACGACCAGGACGACCAGGACGACCAGGACGACCAGGACGACCAGGACGACCAGGACGACCAGGACGACCAGGACGACCATGACGACCAGGACGACCAGGACGACCAGGACGACCAGGACGACCAGGACGACCAGGACGACCAGGACGACCAGGACGACCAGGACGACCAGGACGACCAGGACGACCAGGACGACCAGGACGACCAGGACGACCAGGACGACCAGGACGACCAGGACGACCAGGACGACCAGGACGACCAGGACGACCAGGACGACCAGGACGACCAGGACGACCAGGACGACCAGGACGACCAGGACGACCAGGACGACCAGGACGACCAGGACGACCAGGACGACCAGGACGACCAGGACGACCAGGACGACCAGGACGACCAGGACGACCAGGACGACCAGGACGACCAGGACGACCAGGACGACCAGGACGACCAGGACGACCAGGACGACCAGGACGACCAGGACGACCAGGACGACCAGGACGACCAGGACGACCAGGACGACCAGGACGACCAGGACGACCAGGACGACCAGGACGCTGATGATATTATCTTTGAAAACTCAACAACCAACCTCTCCAATTCCATGATTATTTCTGTAAATATGATTCTGTTCACCGAAAAGTAAACTATGCAGCTGAAGTTATGGAAAATGACAGGCAGTTACTAAAATAAAACCATTGAACTTTAGCTATATGGAATATTATTAAAATTTACTCATCACCTGAAAATCGAAAAGGAAACATTTCCCTTCTAACCGATGGCAATATTACGTCAAATCCACATAATATCGCAAATTTGTTTAACTCATATTTCCTAGAAATAGGTAAGATAACCAATTCAATATCTCAAAACTAATGTCCTTTAAATATCCCTCCCACGTGCCCCATTCTATGTTTATTTTAAACTAACGCCAGTGGAATGATGTAAATCATCAGTTCATTAAATAACAAATTTTCAACAGACATAGACGATATACGCGAGTAGATATGAAATTTTCTTCCCACGTTATATTTAATCCACTCATAAATATTTTTAATAGTTATTTATGAGAAGGGGGTGTGCTGACAATTTTGGTCTTACCTGCACAAGAAATGATAATAATGAAAAAATACGGAGTGATGATGGGTGAAGTAGTAAGATGAATGTTGATTGCTAACAATAACAAAATATTTTAATGACCTGCCATGAAATAATGATGCAGTACTAGTTTCCAAGAGATCGTGATGAGATGATGAGAAGATCCTGGAAATCAGCTGGTTGAAATTGATTGTAGAGTAGAATAGGATCGGTGTCTTGTTACCAAATCCTAGTTGACGAGTAATGATCTCGTGGTCGCAAATGCCTTCTGAAGTACAATAGTAGGCTTGATCTNCATGAAATAACGATACAGTACTAGTTTCCAAGAGATCGTGATGAGATGATGAGAAGATCTTGGAAATCAGCTGGTTGAAATTGATTGTAGAGTAGAATAAGATCGGTGTCTTGTTACCAAATCCTAGTTGACGAGTAATGATCTCGTGGTCGCAAATGCCTTCTGAAGTACAATAGTAGGCTTGATCTTGCGTAAAATGTCGGCTTGTTGCCGACTCACGACGACAGTGAAGAGTAGCGAAGTGAAGTGTTCGATATCAAGGGCCCATGTGTTCTGATCTCACGTCCTTTGGCGCGCAGCAGGCAGCGTGTTCGATTTCTGGATTCGATAGCATGACGTCATGACTCGACCAGCTATCGAGTGTTATGCGTGTCGAGAATTACGTGGCATAGTGAATAATAGGAATGAGCAATACAGGATTGTAATTTTAACATAGTCAGCAAAGAAACTTGTAATTAATAGCTCAGATTATGATGTCCAATGATTTCCTCTTTATTTCTTTTTTTTAAACTTCGTGGCAAGAAATTTGAATAAGCCTATGTCATTAGAGGAAATTTTCCAGAGATAGCCGACAATGAGGATGAGTCACTCAACTCATAACAAGAGCGTGTGTTTCGAAGGAAAAAACTCAATAATGGAAATTATCAAATAATTTCTATACTACCCTAAAAATTCCTAAACAAATGGTTCTATAATCGTAACCAAGATTTTGTATAAAATATAACATTCTTTCTGACGATGAATATAGTTTTTCGAAATCGTTTCCACCACCAGAGCCATATTGTCTTTCTTATACACGGTTACGAATTCTCTTTGCATGGAGAATATCCACCGTTGGTTCTTCTTGATTTAATCAAAGCATTCGTCGTCATCGCTCACTAAAGTCTCCTTTCCAAATTGCATTCTCTTGGCATTCGTAGATTTGGACATCAATGTCTAACTTCCCATTTAAAAGAAGATATTAACAAGTCTAAACACTATACTAAAAATAAAATATTTCAGCATTCCATTTCAGAAACGAAGCCACTTATTAGCGGAGTCTACCAAGGTTCATTTGTCGTGAGGCGACGTTTCCTTTGACGTAATTACCCTCAGAAAGGAGGGGCACTTTAGCTTGAGGAGCAATTAACCTATTTCCTTAAAGGCCTATGGAATGATGAGGGGGAGAAAATAAAATAGGAAGTGACCACAGTTATGGGAAACAGTGGTTTATTGTCTTTAAACCAGCACTTACATGGTGACCCCGGAGCGGAACCCTTTTCTCCCCGAAGGAACGGTTCTCCCGAAGAGCGACTCAACAAGGACAATCATGACGGAGACTGTGAAAATGTACAGGGGATGGCACAAGTAGACCGGGCAGGTTCGGAAGATAGCTCGGCGGAACAGCAATAGGGAATATTGGCGGGACCTGTTAGGTCTCTCCGAACCAACGAGGAGGGAGAGAGAAAGGTACAGTCTGTGACTGGCACAAGAGTTGCGGCAGTTCCCCTCTGATTGCGGCTAGCAGTGGCGTTATGTGGACCCTTAGTGCTGAGTCACTCTTTTGTAGACGGTTACGTCACTCACTTAGCTACGCGGGCGACAGCTGCATGCGAATACGTGACACAATACTACGACCTATACTATTTCTTGTTGTATGAAAAGGACATGTCATCCTCCACAACGAATTGCAAAATAGTTCTTTTCGCTAATGACGCTAACTTACTAAGTGAAACGCCAACGCTCAAAAAGTTTTGCCTAAACTTTCAGCTTGGTTCCACGAAAATCGTCTCGTTGTAAGGACAGACAAAACATTATCTATGTCATTTCACAATAGTATCACAAAATCTTTACCCCTGGTTTCTGTTTCGTTAAACGGAACACAATTAAATCTGTTCCTAACACAAAAATTGTTCGCTATTCATATTCAAGACAACCTCAAATGCAATTGTCACGTTGAGGATCTTTAATCCAAATATCGTTAAGTTGTTCCCAAATTAAGTATATTGTGTTACGCATTATGATTCTGAATTAATATTGTTAGTCTACATATTTCTTTTTGCGTATATTTTGCAAACGTTTGCTCCCGTTTACGATACGGTATTATCTTGTAGGACAATTCCTGTCATAGTCTAATATTTCAGATTTAAAAAAATGATTGTACGAATAATTTGTATATCTCTCCCCAGAAAGTCCTGTAACCTTTATTTAACTAATTAAATATTTTAGCACTTTCGTGCACTAATATTTATGAAATGGTCGTGCTTGTTAAGACGGAATAACTGAAGCAAAACCCTTGTTTCATAAAAAATAGTCTAGTTCACGAACATAATATTCGCAATAGGAATAATATTCATCGTCCTAGATTGTTTACTGCTATTTGTCAAAAAGGGCCATATTTTTCGGGAATCGTATTATAGAATTCCCTCCCCAAAAATGTAAAATATATTATGAAATTGAATCTCTTCAAATCCTCATTTAAAAGTTACGTATTGAACAAGTGCTTCATCAACGTAATATATTGTATTGTATTTAGTATACCATTAAGTCGTCTGGTAGTTTAACACTCTATTGTGGTTGTACTTTCAAAATATCTGACAAGAATTTCATAAATGGTTTCCTGCATGCCTAAATTTTTTCTTATTATTCATATAAATTTATTTACATATGTACTCAACCCTTACACGGTTGGGTACATTAAAATTTACACTAAATGACCCGGGTTTTTCACCGGTTTTTCTTCGGGTAGAAATGGATTTTTTCTAGAGACTAGCTTTGCTCTTGCCTTGCGGAATCTATTGAAATAATAAACCACGAATAGTTACTTTTATCTAACACTAATTTCCAATTAATGTATTGTTTGATAATACGAAGTAGTTTAAAATAATTTTTTGTTTTATGAAATACAAATTTGTTGGTGTTATGTTAATTTTATAAACGTACGAAACTACTTTTATCGTTAGGAGTGTGTTGAAATGTTACATACGCCACTGCCTATTGAACCTTGAACGGAATTAATGGGGTGCTTAATCTCACTTCATTCTGGAGTTAAAGGATAGTTTTTCTCGACGTGGTCATACGCATATTGTAACGGCTTTATAGACATTAAAAATTATTATTATTATTATTATCTAACAGTTTACCAAGTTATTTGCTAGTGTATTCCACGTAAGCTTGGTTTATTTATACTCCTAGATATTTTACAAGCTTCTTGAAACAGGAAACTACTGTGTGAGTGTAGAAGAGAGAAATATTTACATCAAACGTTCAGGCGTAATACCGCTAATGTGGATGTAATACATATTAATTGCACTTTTACGTACCGCAAGTTAAAGCAAAATTGTGGTAGCTCTTTGGAGAAACATTCGAAGGAGTACTTTGTCCTTCATTTGAAGTACACTTTGTATTGAAGTAAAAAAGAATTTGAACACTTGCATCGCCAATAGACAAATTTACTGTTAATTCGGAATACGAATAATTTTTATTCATTCTAATACTAGGTATCACTGCGCAGAGATGGACGGATAGACGGATACAAGCACACGTTACGCCAAAAAACGTTTTCGAAAATAAGTGGTTGCCAAAGCGAGTAATTCCATCAAATTCTCTATTACCAGTTTTTTCACNCTATATACTACGGACATGAGAATGTAATAACTTGCTCAATCATTTTTTTTAGTAAATCCTTGTAAATGTTTCTGACAAAGAAAGTATTACAATTACTATAAGACGAGACTCATTATTCTCGCATAAAAAGAAAACCGAATTGGATGTATGTTTGTACAACGTGTTACTGCTAAGATAAGACATTGCGGCATCGCGAACGGAATGGTGAGAAATGCGGCTGACGGGGTATCGAACCAAGAACGTCATGCTCTGGCTACTCATATGCGGCACATTTGATACCGTAGAAATAATCTCGGATTCGAGTTCCGCTTCGACACATATTCACCTTGCCGTTCACGATGTTTACATTCCTCCACGAGAAGATACTCGGACGTTGTAAGTTAAAATATTAAGACTATACTATTCAGTGAATATATACTCTTGACCATGTTAACCATACGAAGGAGCAAAGCGACTCCCAACTNTTCTCGCATAAAAAGAAAACCGACTTGGAAGTATGTTTGTACAACGTGTTACTGCTAAGATAAGACATTGCGGCATCGCGAACGGAATGGTGTGAAATGCGGCTGACGGGGTATCGAACCAAGAACGTCATGCTCTGGCTACTCATATGCGGCACATTTGATACCGTAGAAATAATCTCGGATTCGAGTTCCGCTTCGACACATATTCACCTTGCCGTTCACGATGTTTACATTCCTCCACGAGAAGATACTCGGACGTTGTAAGTTAAAATATTAAGACTATACTATTCAGTGAATATATACTCTTGACCATGTTAACCATACGAAGGAGCAAAGCGACTCCCAACTATATCAGTCCACTCAAAATATTCTTTTTTAATAAAAAAACAACTCCTTTTAATAAGGGTCAACGGGGACAAGTGGGTTGAACGCGGAGTTGTGACCTGAATGGTTTTTGTTTGATCCCCTATGAAATGGTTATTTTTAATCACATCTCTTATAGATTTCGTAACTTAGATAATAT
>NNCF01127284.1:34753-69256 GCA_002313205.1 Laupala kohalensis
TTATTATTATTATTATTATTAATCAGTTAACTTAAAAGAAAGCGATTTAGATTTATTTCGTCAACTTAGTATTTTTTAAAGTTTATTGTATAATACTTTAAATTACTATTGTATAATACAGGTCATAATAAACGGACTATTGACTAATTGTATGCAACCTGAAGTTTAAAGGCTACTTTTAATAATCCATCTTTTCAGTTTGGAGTAATGCGTAAACCATGATTTCACGATACCAATTTGAATTGGTGATCATTGAAATAAATTTTAATGAAGTCAATTTTGTTGCAATGAAAAATTTACTGTTATTACGAACTATTAGGGTAACAAGTATCCTATTATTTCAAAGTGTGAAATTTTATGACCCTTAACATTCCGTAATTCAATAAAAATAACAATAACAGATGTAGGATTTTCATAATGTGTGTGTATATATATAATGTAATATTGTTTTTCTAATATTGTGTTTATAATATTTGAAACCCGTACCTTATTCTGACCCGGATTTTTTCTTCGATTTTCCTCCTGGCAGTGGCGTATATTCCTTGGGTGGGTATGTCATTAAGACCTTTGTTTTATTAATCTACATTTTACTTTGGAATAGTAAATGAATAACAGTACGTATTTATTACATAATTTCTTTTATAAATTCCACCACTGCCTAAGGCTCGTGATCGGAACTGATGGGATGGTCTCTTGCTTGTTTCCGGAGAGTAACTTAGTTTATTGCCCCCCACGTGATCATACGCAGTTGGTAAGAACGTTTTTGACAGTAATATTTATATATTTATATACTAATTGTAAATTAAAGTTTACAATATAATTCACAATGTAAGATTCTATAGAAAGTATTTTTTTAAATACAGTGTTTATGATTTTTATTGTTTTTTTGCCCCCCCCCCTGTAAACAAAATCCTAGGTACGCCCTAACGTGTAGTAAGTGGTTTCAGAAAAACCATTCGTTTCGAGGTCGCTCTTCCATTCAACACGATGTAAAGAAGAGAGCGACCTCTTTTCAATAATTGTCGAAATAAATCAGCGAAGGGAAAATGGCCCATCTCCTTGAGAGCAGATTCCATTATCTCTTTCTCAGAACAACTCATTTCCTAGCAGCCACATTCAATTTCCTCTAACATTATCAAAGCTGGAGCAAGATCATTACGTCTCCATGAATAATATTCGAATCTTTCAGAAGTTCAAGAGACTCGAAATGACATCCATTAGCGGAAAGTGGAATTCAATAAATATCGTCATCAAAAAACATGACGTAATCAGTTTAATATTAATAGTAATAGTAAAGGCTTGTAATTCTCCTCAAACATTCCCATTTTGTAGAAGTAAAGACAAGACTATGAAGTTTCATCTGGTGCTGGGAACCTCTACACATCCTGGTTTAAATAGACAGCACTAAACTTTTTAATTCTTCAAAATTCAAAATTGAATTTCCCTTCCCCCTATCTTTTATCTAAAAAGAAGAGAGAAAGAATCGGTTCATCTCTTACGTGGCTGATAAAGGCGAAGGCCGAAACTGCTTCGTTAACACGTGAGTAACTTTGTGTGTTTCTTTCTCTATTTTTTTTATGTCTGTCAACGTTTTTAATTACCACGTTTCTTATCATTGAAATGAAGTGTTCTAAAAAATGGAATATCTAAAATACATTGTAGTGCCGGGGGAACTATTTCATAAACATTTTCAAATTTTGATGATATTTTGCACACTTCACGCTTCAAATAGTTAGTTAAATAAATCTATGGGTCAATGAAATATTTTTTGAGATAAAGAAAAAAGAAAAAAAATCTGGCGTGTGCCCCGCTCAACTTTCCAATAAAACAACTTTCATATAAAAAAATCGTGCCACTAAACAGCATACAGAACTCTAAAAAAAAATTAAAAAAGAAAAACACTTAAAGATACGTATTATAATTATTAAACCAGATGACATATTTAAAAGTTCAGTCTGTTTCAAAATATTTATCTTTACAGTACTACTCCTATACTCCTAAAAATCATTAAAACACATTCTAGTATATATTGTATGAATTATCTTTCGCATTAAACCCTTTTGTATTAGTCTAATTGACACAAAAAAACTCCTCAAAGATTTGAATTTTAAGAAACTGGAAGTGAAGCGCGGTGTAGAAATGAAGTCTGTATGTCCAGAAATACGCTTCTATTTCTAATGCTTTCAAAGTCAAATCAAGTTTGGTTTCGATGCATCAATTTGTTCGTGAGTTATCGGTGGAACAAAATACTTAAAATACTTATGTGTACAACCTGTGTGTGTAATATACATACATACACACACAAACATACGAAAGAGGACATATCGCCAAAATTTGAAAATAGACCCTCCGGGTATCCATTCACAAATATCCGAAGAAATCTCGTAGTTTTAATTTCGAGCGATTACAATACTTTCCTTACAGACTCTGTGTAATTGAAAACTAATACACAAGTTACCCCAAGATTTGAAGAAACTATTTCATATTCCGTCTTCGTAATTCATTTAGATACTCGACGTAGTATCTGCCGCGGTATGTATGACCCTCCGGATAAACTGGTACTCATATTACATCAAGTTGCGTCGACATAGTACGACGTCTGGACGTTAATATTAATAATAAATTTATTGTCAAAAAAACTGTACAAACTGCGCATGACCACGTGGAGGACAATAAACTAATTTACTCTCCGGAAGCAAGCAAGGGACCATCCCATCAATTCCGATCAAGGGCCCTAAGGCAGAGGCGGATTCAAAACTTTCAGCAAAAATTCCTAGATAAGATGAAAGTCCCCTTGACCTCATCGGGATTCGAACTTCAGCCACCTGGCCAACAAGTAATCACTCCTCAAACGGAACTACACTTACTCCACGTTTGTACTATTGGATATATAATGAACCTACTTCCACAAACCATAATAGCCAAGAACCAAGAGACAGAAATACGGCGTATAGAGTACACTATCCTCTTACATATATTTCATGTCAATATATAATGAATTCAGTTTCTCAATTTTTTCTTCATTTTGCCATCATATTATTCCCACATATCTCGTGTCGTTTATGTCTTTAAGTTAATTTTCTTATATATAAATTCAATTGAGGTTGAGAATTATTTTGTGATAAATGGACTTGAAGTGTTCACGCTGTATTTGTTTTCTGTAATTTAGTAGATAAATTATATTATAAAAATATTTTACAAAACTTAAGTGAAACAGTCTTTCAACAGCAGTTGGAGATTCTTTAAGTCAAAGACGACCTTGTTTTTAATAAAAAAATAGTGCTGTAGCAAATTTGAGTAGATGTATTTACACTGTATTACGCCATTTACATATACGGCAGATTTTAGAATTTTACCATAAACCTACCCGAATATTAATGTTTTAAAATCTGACATGCAAATCTCACAATGTAGTAGTGCAATATAATGGAATGTAGAGAACCTGAAGAGGAGGCTAGAGTCTTGGCCTCGAAACGTTGTGGTCCACAACCACAGTGAATATGTTTTTAATCATCAAGTGATTATGAAATAAATCAGTTTTGTACCTTATAAAGATTGTCTTTAATATATTTGCTCATCGAATGGAATATTAACAATAATGAATGATGAATATGCAGATATCTTTGCGCATTTATTGAGAATCGATTCTTGTTTTTATGTCTTCTAGTTGAAGGCAAGTTGTATTCAGTTTCATATTTAGCATTAAACAATGTAAACATATCATCAGAGCAGTCATGAATAGGACAAAACTGTTGTGAATATGTTACCAATATAACACATGAAATTATACAACGGAGCAATAAGCAACTTACGCACAACTTCCTTCGAATACTATTTATTATTTACCAGAAGGTTTCGTCAGACCTCATGAAGTCAAGTTCAGCCCTTAAAAGTAATTTTAAAATGTTATTTCAGAATGGAAAAAGGGGAAAGATGAAATAATAGGAAACCAGGGACACATCGTTCAATGTTCTGACATGCAATACATCATTTGTGAGATTTAGTCCGTCCGGTTATTCAGAAAAGGAACGGAAATATTAGAGGTCATTTGGGTATTAATGTATATGATTTTTATTTACTAATTTTTATAATACAATTGTTTTTAATTTGTGGTTTCGAGGTAAAATATACCTTTTCCTGTCCTTTTTCTCCTTCGCTCACATTGCATTCGCTTGAGAAGAAACTGTGTCTTGCCAGCGCCGTTCCGCCGCCCGTCGGCGTCTTCTCGTTACCGCCTCCGTGGTGCGTAACTTGACGCTTGATCTAACAATGGACTTGGTTGGCACCCACCACACGTTAGCCCACCCACGCACCGGCTTGTTTACTCGAGAGGCTGGACGCAACCGTATCCTCGTGATGTGATTAGAAAGAGAAGTGAGGACGGACGCAAGGGAGAAACAGCGCAGCGAGTGAGAGTGTGAGAGTGTGTGCGCCATGTTTGTGTTTGTATTTGCTACCGGCGCGGCGCTGGCGGCGTACGGGGCCCCGAGTCACTAGTCACGTGGTCGGGGCGAACGGGAAGAGAGATGCAGTGGGCGAGGAGAATTGTGTGTGCCCCATGTAAATCATAACATCAGATATAACAGATATCAGACATGAATTTTATCCATATAAAAATTGTTAAAATGACACATGAAAATTAGATGTAAATTATCCAATCATTTAATTACTTATTTATAAAGCTATAGTGCAAAGTCTCAATACAACAAGATTGTTTCAATAAATATAAAATAAAACCATCAGTGCTACAATAAAAATGTGAAAGTACACAACAAATATATAAACAAAAAAGGAAGAAAGTAACATTTGAACACACACTAAAAGTACAAGCAATTATTACACAAATGACAAAATGAAATTGTCGTGTCTTCCAATTTTTACTTTCTTTCTCTATTTAAATGTATTTTTTGTATTTCTAGTGTGTGGTTTTACATATATTTGTATTGTTGTCTGATGATCATATTACATACATCGAAACCTTGACAAGTGCGATGACAATTTAAATTTTAAAATTGAGACCTAATCCCAAGAATAGACAATTAAATATAAAATATTGATAATAATAAACGCAAAATATAAAATACAAGGCAAAAATATTGGTGTATCGGAAGGAGAAGATGGTGTTTGGAGATGATGTGATAAGCAGATAGTGTGGTATCTATTATCATCATTTAGTTGTTTTATAATTTATTTATTAATTTATATTAATTATGTAATATGATTAAAAAAATATTTTTGTGAAGGAAATAGACATGAACATGTGCCTGTAAACAATCTCTTACACTTTCAGAACCCCCCCCCCCCCCGNAGTAAGTAGATATTTGACAAACACGGAGACCGGAGCTGAGTCTGGCATTACTTCCACGTACTTGTGCCAGGATCCTTCCTTTCCCTTTTCTGACCTTGCTTGGTCACCTCTTGCTCTTTTCGATCCCGACGCTATTAGGGTATCTTTCTTTTTCCTCATTTTTTTTAGATATATCTTTTGAGATATGTTTTGATATATTGTAATTCAGGAGGGCTTTTTCTGGGTATGGTTGAGTCATTCGGCGAGTCCCACACGCGGGGAGAGTCATGTTGGCTCTCCCTAGTGCGTAACTGCATTTTCCCTACCTGTACAAGTTTTAAGGGCTCTAATGACCTCGATGTCGATGAGCCGTAATGCCCCACCAAAAAAAATGAATACTTTTTAACATACCACTTGTTTTCGATCGTGAAAATACAAAGGTTTCATCTTTACCAATTGAAAAAAACAAAAAGAAATTAAATTTAAAAAATTGGAATTTTTTATGATTCTTTTTATTTTGGCTCTTCACATGTAACTATGATTGGAACAAATGAAAAGCAGTAAATTGAATTTAAATTTTGTATAACGTGCACAATTTGTTTTGGTCGATATCACCCTGCAATTAATGAATTATTGAAATCATTCTTAATTATTAATTGTACACAGCACAATGACCACGGTTGACCTACACAGTCTACCTAACAGCAAACCGATTCTCCTGTATATAAATAAATCTATTAACTTCTACAAATAAAGTCGTTTTTATATTCAAGAATTCAAAACGGTCAATAACTAAAAAAACTCATCAAAATGATATATCATAGAGTATTAGTACTTATGGTTCAAATTGATCGTAATGTATCTTATATTGACCTTAAAATATTTTTGGATCTGTGAGGAATTTCATTTTAACTACCGAACATAATTAAATATATTTATGCTATAATACGCAAGATATCAGATCGAACCGTTACATGGTACTAAAAACTAATTTAAATCTCGTAAAAATATGACCCATGCTCGAGCTGAAAGGCAAGTGCAGAGAAACCGCCGCAATTCCAGCCACTTGTTTTATTGACGCATTCACGTCGAACGAATATTTTGCCTCTAAGTAGAAAATTAAAGGACAGTACTGCTCTAATCTGAAAGGAAAGCCTACTTTACCTCTGCAGTATAAATATGTAAAGTATATATTTTAGTTCCGAATTAACGAGTTTCCATTTGTAAATGAAAATTCACAATTTTACATTATATACAAATAATCATGTGTATTGTATTCAAATGTAAACCATTCAAATTCATCATATTAAAATAAATCATACACAAATATAAAACAGTATATGTATAAAATAATCAATAGATAATGTTTGTTTGAGTCATTTGTAAGACAAGATGTGCAGTGTTTAGTAACCTTGACAACGAGAGCAAATGGAAATACGCCAAGCCACGGGTTCGATCGAAGTTCAACAACACTTGAAAACGTAGCCCTCAGAGATCAAGGGACGTTACAAATTTGCAGTTCGATCCCCGGATTCAGTTGTCCGAGTGGATATTCCACAAAACCGGTGATCTTGTCCGTGCAAATTCGTTTGTCCTCACTGTATGATAACGTAGAATGTGCAGAGAATACGGTATCAGCTCACGTTTAACCCTCCATTGGTCCGCAAATCTCTAAGGGCACACTCCGACCCCGCGCTTCAAGTGTAATGAATACACGTGTTACCTGTAGGGAGTATGCGAGGTATACACCGTGGTATTGTCTTATGTCGTGTATCTCAGTGGATTAACTACGCTGTAACATGAAGGCTGCGGGGTTCCATGCAGTTCGCTTCGTTGCGTCATCTGTCGCCAGGGTTTCGCACGTGTTATCATTAGGGAAGTAAAAGAAATCCTTAAAACGACAGAAATAATTATCGCCTGTATGGAATAAATAAAATGAATGAACCCAATACTTGTTACACACTTGTCCCACGACTTGAGTATTCGCGTTAAATGTCTTACGTTCTGACCACGTTTTTTGGTCATATAAGGTAAAAATAATAATTAAACTTGTTTTTAAAAATTTATAGGACCAAATGGATGTGTGTTTGCGTTACATAAAGAACTGAACAAAATTACTTGCTCTAGTTGTTTAGCAGAATGCAGATTGTCAGTGATAGAATATGCATGAATACAGAAGTCATCGTTGTATAGTAAATAAATCCCAAAAGTTTCGAAACATTTACGATAATCTCATACAATCATCGAAAATGAATTATTCATTAAACAGAGTCTAAAAAGTTAGAAAAGTTTACAGAAATCAAAGTCACAAGCAAAATTTTAAAAATAAACCAAAAACTTCAGCAGTGAATAGAATCCAATACAAACCCAAATTTTTTAACATATAATGAATAACTAATAATTAATAATTAATGATAAATATAATAATTATATAAGCATTGTTTTTTGGAATGGACAAAGTTCGTTTATGTTAATTGACTTATGTTTTATTGACTAATGTATTGTTAATAATAACCTTTAAGTTATTTCTTTTCATTTATTTCTCCAAATTAAGTAACTTTTAAATTAAAAATTGAAATTAATTTATATTTTCATTGGTAGATGAAGAAACATGTTTCATCTCGAAATACTAAGAAATAATAAAATACAAAATTTAAAGAATTAATCAATAAACTACTTAAACACAAGCGGAGACTGAGAAGTTCTTTGTATATGTAACGTGTAACTATATTAACCTGAAAACAACATTCAGTTTCAAAGATTTGTAATTTAATCTTCATATTCATTGTCATCACTGACGGCGTCAGGGTTGATGTTGGAAACTCGCTCACTGAAAGTAAACTGCATGTGAACCACAAAGCACTACGTATTACGCTTTATTTCGTAAATTTAAGTATTTTATGCTTCCAAATATTACATATTTACAGTCACATTCACGTCATGATCAAAGTTAAGTTAGCAACCACGTGTGTCAAGTTCCAGCTTTTAGTGCTTTGTTGTTGTTCTGATTATTACAATTTTTGAAAGTATTACGTAGCGAATTTGAGGACTGAGATTGTCTAATGGAAGTTTGAATTTACGCATTGACTCAGGAAAATATCATGTATTCACGATGCAGATTTATGAAACATTTGTGAGATTTCTGCATTTTTTGTAAATGTAATTTAAGTACATATGTCATTAATATCACGTTCCGTTGTTCCGTTGCTACGTTTATGTTCAGTGTTATAATTTGTTTACATCCGACGAAGACCGAAATCACGAGTCGAAACGTTTTGTATTGAAAACGCAAAAAAAAATACATCGTAAAGTGTAATTATTTATTTATTTATCTAGAATGTGACGAGTGTTGTTGTAAGAGAAATAATGCCAAGGTGTTTAGGAGGGATGCTGTACCTTCGACTACCCTTATCTCTGTGACCTTCCCTTGTGAGCGCGCTCTATACTCACGTCTCCCGCCCCCACCCCTGTACCTATCGCATCGGTGGTAATTAGGGAGACGCATCGCTTGGGGCTGCCGCACGCGGTTGGCTGTGGCGGCGGGGTGTGTGAAGGGGAGGGATCGTCGCATGGAGGGTGCGTTGCCAAGACAAGCACGTGCTCCATTCAAAGAGGCGAGACGGTGTCGAGGCAGCGAACGATTCCGCATTCCAATTAGCGAATCGGTTGCGGCACAAGAGATGGTTCATAGACAATCATCTGCATCAATAAATCCCATAAATCTCAAAATAATATAATAATTATTATAGGAAACATACGAACAAATTCCCAAAATTACAGATACAATACGAATGCGAAGAATCCAGTTTATGGGACTTTTAGGAAGACTGGATCCCAACAGGTTATTACATCAGATTCACACCGTCTTGATAAATGAAACCACCCGACCGAATTGGTACAAACAAACAGAAGAGGACCTTGAAGAATTAGGATTTCAAAAATTTAGAAGATCGTGATATAATTAGAAAAATTTACTAAATCACGGGGTTTCCAGGNCTACTAAATCACGGGGTTTCGAGGAGGAAAAGAAAACAATCAAACAAAATACATGGTCTGAGCAACGAAAACAGACCCACTCGTTGCGTATGAGGGAATACTGGGCTAAAAGGAAGGTCCTAAGCGACCCATTCGCGAAGAAGAAGGAAGTATTATAGGACTTAAGTTTTTTAAATAATTAATATCAAATGTAGAGTTATTTATAATAATAAAGTTATTGTCAAAAAAGTAGATACAATCTGCGTGTGACCACATTGAGGATAAAAAACTCGCGAGCAAGGAAGCAAGGGACCATCCCATTAATTCTCATCAAGGGCCCTAAGATAAGAATACAGCATTATACTTTATTTCTCAAACTTTAATAGTTACGATTTATAAACAATATTTCTGAATAATATATAGTTTAATAATGACTCGAACTCGTAAATTACTCTTTTTGTGTTTTATTAAACTGCTACTACCGAACTAAATTTACATCAAGTGTATTTCCAAAGTGATTAATGAGGTTTCATAAATCCGATATGTACTAGGTCAACCCGCACGACTAATCCACACGGAAAATCTATTCTAACTAATCTTGTGTTTACTTTCATGTAGCAAGACTAATTTATTTACCAGCGTAATATGACAGATATTACTCTCCTCCACATCTTATAGCTGTAGGCAAGTTTCATTGGGATAAATATTCGGTTTCATGAAAGACGAAAAGTGCATATGCTCTCTCTCTCTCTCTTACCGTATTCTGTCAACGGCTGAACCCTCGTATCTCTCCTCTTTCTTCACTAATATCTCTTCTCTTCATTGCAGCAATACTCGTGCACAAGGTGGTACCTCACTCATCCTTCCTATTCACAGAACTTCGATCTTCACTCACTTTTTTTTCCGTTTCGGCAGCCCAAGTGTGGAATCTGTTTCCTGAGAGTGTCAGATCTTGGTAGAGTCCTAGGACGTTCAGAAAGACTTGTGCCAAAGTATTACTTTACAATTAAATCAATTATCGTTTTCAGTGATGTTATGTGATTCCTTTTCTTTTATGTTTTTACGTATTTTAATTTAATTTTATGTATTATGTATGATTATTTTCTTCTGTCTCATCTTATTGTATTTTCATGTTTATATTTATTTCATTGTAACTCACGTACAATTCCCAACAAATATCGTTTACATCAGTATGGTCATACGCCTCGGCGTTCTCAACTCTTAAATTCAATTGCCTCCTGAAATAAATGAGTCAAGTAGCGTCTTTTCTTGATGTACTTTTGAAATTCTGTTATCTCGGAAAGATGAAATAATAGGAAATCATCAATACTTCTTTTAGTCCTCAATTTAACGTACGGTACTTCATTTGTGTGATTTGCTCCACCCGGTTACGCAGAAAAGAAACGAAAAATATAGGAAATATTTGCGTATTAATGTGCAAGATATTTTTTTTCAAAACTCTAAAAGATCCGTTAAAAGAAATGCGACTAAATGTTTTGACGTTCATGCTGTTACTTTGAAAATGTTAGTGTGATATTGCAGTTGGCATTTTCGCGTATTGCTTTTTATATGTTACGTTTGCTTCTCATGTTCGTAGATGCGTGACGAAAATAGTACCTGCAAATGGCGGAGGTCATCAGTGCTCACGCAAATCGACAAAGGTAACATTCTTTTTAACAATGTCCAGAGCATGGGTGATGGTGTCGTATCGAAACCGTTGGCAATAGGCATATTTACGTAATTATAGAAAAACAATCTCCCCAGAAATGCAAGACTTGAAATAAAATGGAACGATATGATCTTTTGATCTTAATTTTCGATTTTCGTATTTAGATCCATTAAAAAATGTGAAGTTTTTCTCACAATTGTATATTTATTTTAATATGTTATAAATAAACTTACGGGCAATTCTACAAATTACACGATTGAGTAATTTTGAGAGATATAATATAAAATTCTTTTCTCTGAAAATAATCAATATAACCAATGAATTCTTTAAATGGTTGTGTGCTCATGTTACATTGTCATGTTCAGCTTCTTGAATCTAAATGTTTGTTTCTCATCAATATCCGGAAGCTCTGATTAATTATCATTCAACAACATTGTAATCAATGTATAATAGTATTGTTGTACATGTGGAGTACAATAACGAATACAGAGATGTTGATACTGATCCAGAAATTACATTTAGCATGAAAATATGTTATTGATAACAGCCCACACATTAGTTGGATTTATATCTATTGCTGGACTTTTGTCTAGAATGCAACTTACGATTTGAAGAAATGGTAATTTTTTTGGATCAAAGTCTCCATGATTATTGATGTCTATTATCGATTACTAAGAATATATACGTTAATTGTTTACAATGCGTGAGCGGAAAGGTCAAAGTTAAAAAGATAAAATTAAAGATAAATGTGTCTTTTAATTCGCTTTTTTTTCGATTTCGGCCTTACAATGAGGTTTTAATATTCACTGAAACTCTTATGAAAACTTCCTCACTGAGTGCTTTATTAAGCACGTGCAAACAATTAAGTGCATGATATAGTTTATTTGTAATACTGTATTTCAGTTTTTTGTCGTACAAAAGGGGGAAAAGTTAGAAGAATTCATAGCTACAATGGAGTTAATGACAATTTTCTAGATAATAAATTTTGGATCATGGGAGTTTGAAATCGATATTTTTGGGAAATCGAGATTTAATTCTGTTTGGAAAATATGCTTGTTGTCCTGAATTGAAATATGTTGTACTTGGATACGAAGGAAGTAGCTTATAGAATTTTGTGGAGAGATTAATGATGTGGTCAAATGTATTGGGAATTCGTAGTTCATGATGAATTTGATCATCGTCCTGGCGTGTCAACAACTCTTTGCCAAAGAGGCTCACATCATTCAGGAATAACTTTGTATAATTCCCTTACCAAATATCTAAAAGATATAAATAAATCGAATTTCTTTAAATCCGCGGTAAAAAGCTCTTTAATGTGCTGTTGTTTCTATAATGTGTAAGAATTTATAGATTTTAATAAATGAAGTTAATGAGAGTTTCAGTTTCCTAATAAATATTGTTTTCCATATGATTTCGGATGATGTGAGTGATGGTAATGACTCTTATATTATCACGCCATTGTTGTAGTACTCTTGATACTGATTAAATTACCATTTGTTTTCATGCATGTTGTTTTTTATCCTTGTTATTGGTACTAGTTCATTTCGAGCTATACACAACCTTGGCACGGTTTTGTACATTATCTCTGTAACCTCATCCTGACCCGGGTTTTTCTCTGGTTTTCCTCCGGGTATTGGCGGATTTTCCTTGGGCGGTAATGTCATTAATACTTTTGTTTTATTAATCTCGAATTTTTACTATGCAAATATCAACAATTTACTTTGGAATAATAAATGGATTGCAGTAGGTATTTATTAAATAATGTCTTTTATAAATATTAAATCCGCCACTGCCCACGGACCCTTCATCTGAATTGGTGGGATGGTCCCTTGCTTGAGAGAAACTTAGTTTATTGCCCCCACGTGGTCATACGCAGTTTGCAACTACATTTTTGACCATAAAGATTATTTATTGAGGATGAATCGTGGTGCGTTGAGTAGTTTTCGAAGAATATTTTGGGAGGATTGAATGATGTATACATTGCTGGTGGCAGAATTATCCAAGTTGAGCATGCATATGAAAGTGTGGGTCTTATAATGCTCGTGTAAAGTAGTAATTTCGATTCTAATATCATTGAAAATACTGAGTGAACGAGGGAAAAACATTTTAATGCATTTTCTGTTGATTTTTTAAATGTATTTTGATATTGTACATTTTCTGATATATTTATGAAAATACAATAAATTATGAGAGTAAGAGAAAACATCGTTGGATTGTAAAAAAATATAATTTTTAATTATTCTTTTTAACTATGTTAATCATTTTAAAATGTTTATTGACAAAACATCTCGAATTCAATTCGCTTATTTGCCTTGAAAACTATTTGACTTATCAAAGAAAATAAATTAATTTTAAAACGTCCCGGAAAATACAATCGCTAAGCGAAATAAATTGTTGCAAGCAGTGGTAAAGTCGATTCATCCATAGTTTTCTCTTTTCTCTGCTTATTTTTCAACAATGGGAAGGTAAGTGTATCGCATCATCTACTCACTGCCTATGTACTAATTACGAGGAGATAAATCGCTAAAACTTTGAATTATCTCTTTGAGCTCAATTTTGGAAAAATTACGAGCGAATGGTGTGAACCAAACCAAAGTCATAACAGATTGAAGAAAATACATTCAAACAAAGGAGATATCCCAAGGATTTGAAGAATATAATGTTAATGCATCACGAAGATAATGTTAATGCGAAAAACAATTAAGAAATGCGCTAGATAGTAGAATGCTCCACAACACAACACGGAAACGACAGTGTCTGGGTAGTACTAGCTGACAGAGCAGAAGCACCTTACAGACATACAAGAGCAGATACAATGAGTACGAAGAAACCCGAAACCCAGATTGTAGCCGGGAGACCGAGGAACTTGTTGACGAACTAATTGAAAACGAAAAAAAATGTTGGCGGTATGGTAGTTATGTCGTAGAACGAAAACATTTCTTTTGCAAACTACGAGAATGTGTGGCTGAGGCTGAATGTCCAGTGGAAAATTGGCGCGAAAGGAAAAGTGAAATTCTCAGTGAAGGATGTCACTGTACACTCCTCGTGTTTGGAATGGAGTTTTCCTTCCCGCAATTCACTTCGCGTGAATACACTTCCAGTGGATGTTCGGTCTAATAAGGGAACTTTCAACAATCGCAGGTCGAAAGTGATCCTGATTTTTATTACACTGAAACACGTGGTCTAATAGTATGTCATGTCAAAATATTAGTGACGATGGCACTAAATAAAATCACGAAAATGTTTTCCTTTCCCTTGGCGAAGAGCCATTTTGTGGGTCTTGTACAACCCTCAACTAGCAGCTTTCGAGCAGTGACAGCCGAATCTCATGGCTGAGATTTGATTCGTCCGACTTTTATTCATCTTCACTAGTCAAGGACGCAAATGCAAATACAAACAAACAATTGCTGTTTCCCGCGCATTTGAAACAAAGAAGAACTGATCCAGTGAAGTAAAATAGTAAGTTATTCATGTTCACGTACCCGTTCTCTCCCTTTGTAGATAAATTCAAGTAAATCTATAGTTCTATAATTTTATGTATAATATTATATGAATGTCTACAGTGACAAACCTTAACATTATATAAATGATCATAATGTAAGTATCACATAGGAGGATAATAAAGGGAGTATCACAATTCATTTCAACTTTTCTGAGTTTGGTAGATAAAAGAGAAATACATCATCAGAATCACTAAAAGTTCACCCGTTTTTCCCACAATGTTACGCTTAATTATATGAAGCTATTAACAAAATGTGTTTCATTTCCTTACGTCTTTTTTTGTATCGCAGGAAAATTCCCCTAATACTTTAAATGATATAATAAAAACAAATTTTGTTTCGATCTTTGAATAGCCAAAACAAAGAAATAAAACGATAGTTAATGTCTCACAAATGTGAGAAAGACCTTAATTATAAAGCGATATTCTTATTTTGTTATATCAACGAGATTTAGAATTCGCCGGAGGATATTGAGGGGATATCACGGTTCGCAAAACGAAACTTCCGGCAGCAGTCGGTGTCCTTTTCCTACGGCATCAGTTTCGACCTGTGCTGTACAAGGTTTGCCTTTCCTCACGATTGTCCAAAGTATGAGCGGAAAGTGGACGCCAAAAATTGGCAAACTTCTCGAATTTTTTTTTCAGTGTACCATCGTCGCTAATATTTTGACATGACATACTATTAGTCCATATGTTTTAGTATAAAAAAGATCAGGACCACTTTCGACCTGCGCTTGGTTAAAGTTCCCTTGTAAGTTTCAATTTTACATTTTTTTTTGACGTATTATGTTTTAGATGATCACTAATATTTGTAAATTATCCTTCGTTTGACTGACATGCAGGGGTGGGATTTCAACGTTTGATTACTGGGATGGAGCACGACTTCGAAGAGCAAAAATCGCGTATTGTCCTCACGGAAACTACTAGTTTTATTTACCAACAAACGTACTATTTTGTTAGTAACATGTTAAAACGAATATATTCATTATTTCATTTAGTTTTTTATTATTCAATTTACTTGTCACTTTCGAAATGATAACAAACTTAATGACAATAACAAAATAAATTTGGTTTATTAAAAATAAGAGTCTTATAATATTTATTATTAAATACATACATTTTTAAATGTCTTCATAATTTTTATATCGGTAAGAGACCATGAGCTCCTGTTTATTGAAGAATAGTTTTCATACAATAAACTTCTAAAAGTCACTCAATACAAAATGAACACATGCGAGATATTACGATGATTTGATCAGTGAGATAAAGTAAATTGATTTTTTGTTCAAATAAATTTTGTTTGTCTGCTATTTAAATAGATGGAGCATGTGAAAATACTTCAAATACATTTTAAAATTCGTATTAGTTTCAATATTTTTCGGATTGAAATTGTAATATTTTTTTTTGGAAAATATTGTGGGAGAAATTGACTATTCTACATATCTGTCCCCCGTATTAATGTACCATTGGTCGTATCTAGAACGGCGGTCTTTTGTAATAATTAATCTTAATTTTGGAGTTATTTTAATAGTTCCGATATATAAACAATATTTTCAGAATAATCTATAGTTTGATAATAATACGTAGTTGTAAAATAACTTATCTGAGTGTTATTAAATACACATTTGTTGGTATTTTGGTTGACACGATACCTAATTATTCAAAGAAGTGTACTGAAATGTTAATCTACCTCTGTCTTAGGGTCCTAGATCGGAATTGATGGGATGGTCTCTTATTTGCTTCCGGATAGTAAATTAGTTTGTCCTGCTTGAGGTTAACTGTTTTGTTTTTTGATAGTAAATTTGTTTATTTATAGACTACAAATACAACTAGGAGTTTCTCGCGAGTAGTAATAACAGAGTATTGATAGTGAAAGATGATGAATACTGATCGTAGCTTTGAAACAAGGTTTTAAAGAGAAGAGAGAATAAATGTTCATCTGTTTTTTGATTTTTCTCGGATTCTAAATGTATTTGACGCATATGTTCTGAATTAATTGAAAAAACTCAGACTGTTTGCAGTTTAGAAACATTCGTTGTATTCTCAGAATTGCATCAGAATATTAAAACAAAATAATTAATAATTAACATACGTTAATTTCATTCGTATTCGGAAGATGATTTCATTTGTACTTAGCGAGCTGTACAAAATACGTCTGTCGAATAATGCAACTCGAGTAGCGATTCAAGAGGAAGACTTCAGCGAGACTGAAAATCAAATATTCCATGCAGACATTTCTCGTTCTCCGGCTGAGTGCCAATTCCATTCACGAAAGAGCGGACCAATATTGACGGGTGAAACAAAATATAATTTTATTTGTAATATACGAGAGTGGAATACGTTCTTTGAAAGGGTGAATTACGCAGACTACAATTGAGTTATAATTCCTTATTCGCTTGGAATAAAATAACAGAATATTTGAAATACTCGAAAGGACTATGAAAAATTTAGTATTTTCATTTACTCCTGTTTATGAATTATGAGGAGCGGCACTGTTTGGATACAGACATAACTTGCACCCATTTAATAACAAAAAGTATTTCGCTTCATTTTGTCGAAAACAAAAACAATAATGGTGTAGGATTAGAACTGAATACTTAGCAGGAAAGAGCAAAATGCCGATCTTGTGAACACTAATTATAAAAATAATTATCTACATTACACATGTTTACTTTTTATTCTTCAATCTTTTAAGATTGAAACTAGTGGTAACTCATTGTCGTACGTAATGAAAGTTTCATGATATCTATAAAATTAAAGTGGAAAAGAGAACAAAAACATGATTTGTGAAAGGTGATAAGTCCAATCTTATTTTCTCTGTGATATGTGCCACTTATTCTTTTCAGAGCTGCCTGTAATGCTCTTTATGCTCTTCCTTAAGCAAATAAAAAATCATACCTTACAGATCTTTCTCTTTTTCGGCCGTAATTGACAACTAATGAGGTAATGTGGAACATTTTACTCTGTATATCTTTGACACGCTTCCCTTTCTTCAGTACCGGAATTTTACGACCAGTTTCCAGTACACTATACGATTCTTTCCCCTCTACACTTCCCAAGTTTGGAGTATTATAAATTTTCTTTACTTTTTTCATATCAAATCCCCTGAATGCAAAACTAATGAATGCACTCTTTATACTCTTCTACTTAGGTCTTTGTCCTGAAGACTTGAAATTCACCTTGACATTTTACTCCTTTCAAGTGCAATTTCTCAATTTCTTAAATTTGGCACTTAGCATCTTTTTACTGATAAGTATCCAATTATTGTATCTTGAACTTTGGAGCATACTGTTTAAACATATTGTGATAATAAATCTTCATGTGATTGTATTTTACTTACATAATATTTGTTTAAATGATAAGTATGTTAGTAAATTACAATGATAGTCACAGAAGATTAATATAATAACAATTTTGATCATAGAATGTATATCAAAAATGCAGATTCGTATAGTACACTGTAGGAATGATAATTTTTATTTAACTGGAAATTATAAGTTTCTATTTATAAACTGGTGAAATATTAGATTAATTGACAACTCTTAGCCCGACGTAATGATATAAGTTATATATTGTTAACCTTATATTTAATTTTGAGAATAAAGTAAATGTTCTTATTAACTATTTGATATCCTTGGTGTAAGTGGGCGCAATCTCTGGAGATCCGGGTTGAAATCTCTGTTGATCCTAATGCAATTGGTGACAATAGACAGAAATGTCTGCGAAATTTTTTTTTGTATGCTTCCACTCCCCCTGTTATCTTCTTCTTCACTTCTCCACTTCTTTCTGCTCCAGCTTTGGCTTCAGAAATAAGTTCGCAATATTGAAAATAGGCTGCGGAACTGTTCTGCTGTCTTCCAAAACGTAAAACCGTACGATAAATCCTAATCTACAATGCAAGCTGTATCGTACTGCTTTTATCAAGAATGCCAAGAACGATTTACATACGATACAAGAAATCGTTTTTAAATGAAAAATAGATCTAACATTGTTTTATTGCAAACAGTATTATTTTTAATGCAACCAAAACTATACTAAGGATATATTTCTAAGAACACATAACTTGATTGTTTATAATAACGTGAATATAAACGTCAAGGTTCCAAAATAAATGTTTTATCTCTTATATTATTTGTGTGTGCCTACAACTGCCTTCATAGAACGGGGCAAACTGGCATAACCAGGTTACAACGAAAACGTTACAACGGAAAACCAAGAAACAGTTTGGACGATTTTCTCAGAGCGAAGTTGACTAATTACTCAAATAGTATGTAATGTTCAATCGAGTGAAACGAGGTTGCTCAGATTAAAATAACTAAATATTTAAATGTTTCGTATAGTTTTGTTTCTGCTCTGCTTGTATTCCCTTCGTAAAGGAAAGTAATGGCTGACAGTTTAAAATGCTTCCCCAAACTCTGTCACCCCCCAAATGGGAACCCATAATGAGAACACCGCTCGACCTCCGCAGGGTTAAGTCCTTTAATGTTTTATTACCATTTTAATGTTTTTTTTGGCAATATACCACAATTACAAAGAAAATTTCTCTAAACACTTACAAATTACGATAAAATTAAGGCATGTTAAATAAAAATAAGTTGCATTGTCAATTTGTTTGATCTAGTAGGTAATTATGAGCTGAACCTCGGAGAGACCGAGCAGATCTTTTTGGGTGGAGGGACCGGCAGATTTCGAGCAAGTATCCTAAGCTGTCAGATGCAACTTTCCTTTGCGATTGGTATTAGTTATAATTAGATAACTTAACTTTACCCATCACTATCATGAAAAGTCTAGGCCCACAGAAGCAACGTATGCTTCGCACAAACGTTGAATCCCTCCACTTGAGCAAGGACGTAGCTAGAACGCGAAGGTCCATCGATGAGACCGGCGATAGCGACTCTCCAGTTGCCATGACAACGAACGCAGTTGTATCACTCGGTCTGTAGGCAGCGTTGGCGTCGCTCCCTCGTTAGAGCAAACGAAGGAGCATGGTCGGAAGACTTTGCTGGAGATTGGAGAGGCACGTCATTTTCCTCGGAGGAGTTGCAGTTGAGATATTGGAGTGAAAATTATGGTAATGAGAGCGAATAACTGTGGAAGAAGTATGTAAATCAAGGAGACAACTCAAGATGATGAGGCAGTTGAAGTTTTCAGTTCAAGATTATTTAATTGTTCTTCTAATTCCTTCTCTCGTGAGTTTTATGTTCAAGACTTGGAGAAGTTACATATGTTCACTTTAGCAATGTATCATGAAAATGTACGTCAAGTAGAAGGGAGAGAAACAGAATATACGGATTGTATTGAATTTATATATNTGTAAAGATATTCGTGATGAAAATACGTTGTGATGTTATGGAGGAAATTACGTTCTATTATTTCGAAGACAATATTTACAAGTTATTAGTTTATGAAAAGGAATCTAAATTGTAATATTCTATTCCGTTTGGTGCTAAGCAGTCGCCTATAAACTAGGCATATCTTTGACTAAAGCACGAAACGACTATTCATTTTCAATTGAATAGTAGAATTAATGGGATGGTCTCTTGCTTTCTTCCGGAGTGTCAATTAGTTTATTGTCCTCAAAGTGGTCATACGCAGTTATAAAGAAAAATACTAATACTTCTTGCAAAAAAAGTATTGTTTATAATTATTTGGCTTGCATTTACGAGTAGTTTGTTATGAAGCAGGTACATGTTATTATACACAATTTTATTTGCTATAAAAAACTTAAATGTAACAGATCACATAATCTGCAAAAATGCTGTAAAGTGACCATGTATTAATATTCTATTCGTTACGATCATGGAAAAATTACGTTATTCTCTACAATAGAAAGTAATCCTTACACTAAAAATGCTTGAAATGTGGAACTACATTCAATGGCTTGTGTTTTTTTCATTCCCATTAAGTGTAGATTAAAATTAAATTTATTCCATATCGTCATTATTACATTATTTGGTAGATTTAAATTTATAAATTTATTCCATTTCAAAAACGAAGATCAAACAGTTCACAAAATTATCCTTCATTAGAACCTCAGGTATTAGAATTAAAATCGCTTGTAACTCAAAAATGTCCCGGGTGCTGAAAACTAGATTTTTATAAATTAATTTTATATTTTTCAATTTAATTTTCTTTCGAAAAGTTCTTCTTTTGGAATATTAAAATGGAAGTTTTCAGTAAACAATCCTGTGCGAAACTCTTTTTGTGATAAATTTCGTGGCAAAGAGTAAGTGGTTTCGAAATTCAAATCATTTCTCCATTATAGTATTAGCAAAAACAAAGTAGCCTAATATATATAATAAGGACTCTTAAGAAAATATCAAAGAAACACCGTAATGCCAAAATAAATGGAAAAATTTAATAAATTTCATTGCGGAGTTTAGAAGATTATTTGCACTACAATCAAAAACTTCATGCAACAAAGCAAAGAAACTAAATGATTTAGACAAATATATCATTTATTCACAAAATATTTGTGTGTATAAACAAATAACTGTTTTCGCGGAAAAAACGAGTTTTCTTCTAAATTAGTTAGGAAGAAATAAATTATCGCAAGATTTTATAGTTAATTTCCATCAAGTAAGGCAAAATATTCCATTTTGAGGTAATTGTACCTCGTAATGTTAGTCTAACTTCTGACAATAATTTTTTAAAAAAATATTTAAAAGATGTGGAGAGGAATTTAGATTCCGAAATAAATTCTTTTCTCGTAAAAGACGATATATTTCATACAAATACTAATAGTTTATGTATCTCTTAATTAGCTAGTAAGGTGTGTTTGAATAGTTAAAGTCGATATAAGCATGTACTATAGCATCCATTTACACACATTTAAGACGAAACTACCTTAAAAGAAGATTCCGCGTAATTCTGTGAGGTGGCGTATTTCTGGAATTTCGAAGTTTTCTTCTTTGCTGTATTCTCTTATTCCATTTTCAACTGAACGTATGGAGCATCTGAGAAACCCACAATATATCTCAGTACTTGGTTTCGCACCCCCGTACACTCCCCCTGGCCACGTGTTGCCGTGCGAAGGGGAGGTAATCCGCGCTACGCTTCCACTGCGTTGGGAAACACCTCTCTATGCAAAATAAGGTCGTGTGGCCAGAAAATTAATTTCGGTTTGCGAGGATTGTAATGATAAAAGCAATTGCTTTAGAAGTGCCAGAGCGGTACAAACAGAACTGGACGAACCAGTGGCGCTTATAATATGATACGTATGAACTAATTGCTCGAGGCTACTTACGTGCAGGCAGGATGGACAATTATTGTACGGTGGGAAATAGATTGGGAGAAAGATTGAGTTACTTCTTGCGATTCAATGTGACAAGACGTAGCAGGGGAATGGGCATGAGTGACGTAGGAGAGGAATGCTGGAATACTGAATTGTTCGAACAGACTGCGCGAGGAATTATCAAATATGCGTGGGTTGTTTTGAGGAATGAAATTTATCGAAACAAGAGGAAATTATGACGTAAAATACATGCTGAGACTAATAGGAACGTTACATTACTCTCAAAATACATTTAAAGATATTACAGGAATAACATGACGTAAAGAATAATAGTAAATAGATGGACGCTAGCAAAAATATTGTAAGCACATATAGAAAAGGAAAAAAAGTAGTGTTTAAGTGGACGTAATTTTCAATGAACAGTTTATTACAATTAACTACCAATTTTGCTGTAAATTGCTTGACAAAAAGCATTAAACATTTTTGGTTTAGTTTTTGTGTACACATTTATCTTTCCCATGCTTTCACGCGGCAAGTAGTGCTACCTGTGAGACCCTTTAGGATCTTACGGCAATTAAAAATTTATTTGCAAAAAGAAAAAAAAATTCAAAAGAAGTAGATTGTAGTCAAAATGTAAGTTTACGCTAAAATAGAATTCGAGAATATAATCTTGAACTTCATTTTTAGAAACTCTTGTTACGACGAGAGAAACTGGGAAGAATACAAAATAAGGAATGCAAACAATGTTATCTAAATATGAAAACCTAAACTAATAAAAGTGAATTCTATGGAATGTCTGTGGCATAGAGATTGAATCCAGAAAGGAATCTTACTCAGGATTATTGTAACTAAAGAGCAAAGTACTGTTAATGATGAATTACGAGACTAGAAAAAGAAATGAAAATAAGTAGATGAGAAACTTCACTCGTATAACTCTTGACAATACAGTTTACTAATGTGTCCGGTAGAGTTCGATAGCATTACGTGAGGCGGATAATCCACCCAACGTATAAAGGCTATGAAACCTAAAAGTAAAATGAAAACCAAATAATTCAGAGGTCATAACTATACGCTATTTATTTAATTAATCTTTGTATAAAGCGAATTTTCCTTCAGAATGAAGTTTGAAATGATTCGTAATCATTTAGATACTAACATACAGTACCGAGAACTATGAGTATTTTTGTAGGTTTTATTCCTGAAATTTAATTTTTGATTTAACAGAATTGAAAATGTAAATATTAACGAAAATAGAAACTTACATATGAATTTAGAATATTATTTAAGAACTAGAGCTCTAATTACGTACGTTTGGCGAGTTCTAAAACCCTAATAATAATAATATTTTTTATTTGTGAACTGTTTTAAAATTTGTAGTCTAGTAATGATTGTTTTACGTTTTATTTTTTAATTTCCGGGTAACGCCATGTAGTTCTACTAGTGAAGAAGTAAAACCAGGACATGTAACTGTAGTCTGGCGGTATGCTCAGCAGAGACGTGTACCTCGGATGACTAATTGGTGGCGTCTCTCTCCGCAGCACCTGCGTCCGCGATGGTTGTGGAGCGAGGCGAGTGTCGCGATGACGGGAGCATTCAAGACTCTCCTAACTTTACGAGACCAAAGGAGTCGTGAAGACTAACAGTCAAAAGCAGCGGGAGAGAGAGAGAGAGAGAGCGGTGAGAGGGAGTGAAGTGTGCATGAGAAAACACGTAGTACGGAGACAAATGGTTGCTGGAAACAATTGAGATCCGAGAAGAGGAAAATTATGTGGAGAGTTAATTGAAAACACAGTATGAAGCACGGTTCGTACGGTAATCGTTTACGAAAACATCGTTAATGAAGAGATCGTACAGAAAACCTATACCTTTATGGGGAAGATGAAGCACAATGCTTAAAACCTATGGACTCATGCGAGAAAGGTAAACAAATTTCGGTCTGAGAAAAAAGACAAAAATGGTTACGTGAATAAGAGAGAGTCAACTCCTGGAAAGAGTGAGATATAGAATGAAGGATGTTAATGTTAGAATAACTACTGAGATTCTACTATAATTTTTCACCAAGAAACGTGAGCCTAGTCACAATACTTGCTTTTATTACAATGGTATTTACAGCGAAAATTATCAAATGTTGTATGACCGGACCCAACGGTTTTGTGAGGAACAAACCTACATCGTTCAAATCACATGTTTCACCATTAACGTATTACAAAGTATTTTAATATCGTTAAATTTAGAAATACATTTTATGAATTTTTAAATGAAAAATACAAGATATCTTATTAACTATTTAGAAATTTAATTTAATAATATTTACATAGCATATATTTTTAAGTGCCGTGGTTGTACAAAACATCTAATGATACATATATATTTTCAAACGACGTTCGTCCGTTTTAGCAAATGTTTTAACGAACTGATCTCATCTGCTTCTTAAATCATTTTTAACATCATATTATAGGCATATTCAATAATATTTCTTCAATAATCAAAATTCTGTTTAAATAAACTTTTCTTTACAAATTTTTAAAAACCATTAAGATGGCCCCCTATTACTTCCAGAGGTAGGGGCCTCATAAGACTGGGTGTCCCATGAAGTACAGAGTGATAATTACGCCACTGTAAGTTTGGTATGGTTCCCGAAACCTTGGCAAGGTTTCATTTATTTAAGACCTGAACATCGATAGCCGCATATAATCAAGAAAGAGCGTACGTACACACTTCTTTTGATTTATAGTAGAAACGTTTTGGTATCGGTTTGAGAAATTGGTATTTGACAAAGCGTTTCCATGATAGGCTTCAAATGTACCTAGGCTCGTTATCATCCTGGTATACCAAAGTCTCATTTCGCAAGTTACTCAACGCCTTAATATTGTTAACTGTGAGAGCAGTCCAGACCAGAGGAACATTGTCACAAGATTACATTAGATTATGCAGAGTGCGTTTACACTGAACAGCATCCCATCAGCAAGTCCTAAAAGATCATTAGTGGTTAGCCTCTAGATAATGGCTTCAGTCTTATCCAGTAATCCTGAAGTGTATTTTCGAATTTGCCTCTGTAATATCTTTGAAAAGCTATTTCGCAAGTTAGAATTTTTTTACCATTTACATTTATGAGGAATTATTACTAGAATGCGATTTTTTTGAATAACACTTCAAGTAAAATGAATGTCTTAACAGTATTTTATACAATTTCAGTATTATCATGACTAGTTTTAGAATTACAGTCTTGTCTTGGAACTAATGAGAATTTTTAGGGATGTTGTTTGTTGAATTCAGGCTAAATAAAACAAAGACGTGAGGTATTAGTGTGACATTAGTTTTGGTCAAATAACACGTAAAAATATGGTATTCGTGGTATTTAGTGGTCCGAGTTGATTTGTAACGTGTGTACGATTTTGGAGTTTGGAAAAAGTGCATATTTTTTGTGCATTTTTAAGTAGTTAATTTAGTTCTGATGACCAAAATTAAAAGTCGAAACGTCGGCATAATTAAAAATTTATTTTTTGGTTTATTTGGCATAAATGCTAAAAACAACAACCCTAAAAATCGATGGCAATAACTCTCACATTTGAAATGAGAATTTTGTTCTATTCGAATAGTAAGAATACAATACGTTCCACTTTTAAAATTTCTCAGTTTATGGTCAATGTGGGTGCACTACAATACCATATACAAAATTCTATACTATATCATAAGATTTCCTTCTTTTGAAAATAATGGAGTCAAAATTTCCTGAAATTATATTCCTGAATTGGTTACGGGAATATTTCAATGAACTCTCAACCACCTTTCTACAACGGCTGCGTCTTATAATTTATGGCAGTTAATGAGTGAGTTAGTCAATATGTGTGACAGTGAATCTGTCAGATTTCTAGCGTACATTGAACCACTGGGCCAGAGAAGACTTTGCAGTCTTACTGACATTAAAATGGTAGAAAAAAGTGATTAATACGCCATAAATTTTGAAGATAGAACATGAATCTCTCTCTTTTTAGAAAGTCATTTGTGAAAACCAGACAACAAATTAGGTTAATTGTTTGTACCAATTAAATGGTCCACTCAATAAAAAATATTCTTCCGACGTTTCTTGTCGGAAATTTCTTTTATTAAATATCACGACGTTTATTGCTGCCATCGTCAGGTGAATAAAGTGTGTACAAAAATGTGTTATATTTTTTCACGGTAACAAAAACAAAACAAATAAACTACATAAATAAAACCAATTACATAGAAAAATCAAGAATTGAAAAAAAACAAAACATAAAAATTAGGATAAGTTGTCAGTGTTAGTAAATTTATAAATTGAAAATGTCCAAAAATTTATGGTTGTTTATTATTATTTTCTGTTTTAGTTTCTATTTCAGATTATGTATTTTTCCATGGAAGTGTTTTTTTTTGTATAGGTAGTTAATTTGTTTTCTTTTTGTTACCAAGATAAATCTGACACATTTGTTTAAACACTACATTCACCTTGCGATGGGACGAATCAATCCCTGAAACGTCGTGATATTAAATGAAAACATGTCTGCATTAACGGTCGGAGGAATAATTTTTAAATAATTATGATTGTAGACGTGAATTATGTCAATTCTTCTATTCACTTCATACACTTTTCATTGTATTCTCAAACGATCTGTATTCTACAAGAGGTTTCTCTTGGAAGCTAATACCTCTCATAAAGCATCCATTCAACAAGTACCCTTGGACGACGAGGAAACTGTTTAAAACCGAGCGCACTTACACTGCAGCTGGATTGGACAGCAGCGCCGCTCTCGCGTGGGTGCTGAAGCAAAGCGCGTCGTCGTTCGTCTCGCACTGCGCATTCCATTGTTTCGTTCTTTGTTTGTCTTTTGTCCGCCATTTCGTGGGGCTCGCTTCGCTCCTGCCGCCGCCATTTCACGGAATCCTCCCACTGCGCGCGAGACGTCGCTCATTGAGTCCTTTGTCTCTGCCGGAACGGGGCTGCATGCCGCATCGCCGAGTTTTCGTACTGTGTCTGTTTTCTTTTTTAAAATTTCCACTTTCGTTGTTAGGAAGTTGAGTTCCTTTGCTAATCATTCGGCATATTGTTGAAAATTACTTCACCAAGGACGCTTAATTATTCATTCATAATTCACTCATAAGTCTCCGGAATTACATATAACAAATCCTTATCTTAATAGTCCAGATAATACACTAAAAATATTCACCTCATTCATGTACTAAATAGGCTATATTCAAAATTCCAGATATTCCAGTCTTTAAACATTTAAATTAACAACATTTATTCACAAAATTCCAAATTTTCAATTAGTCCGTGAGATATAGCAAAATTAATGTACAGTGCGCAAACGATAAAACCAGGAAATTTTTCTTTCCCTTGGCACCGTTAAATAATGAAATAGTAAAAATTCAAAAGCCAGTTTTTTGTTATTTAAATTAAGTACGTATTTAATTTTAATCGCTGATGATCTCTTATTTACATTCAAAAATATAGTACAAATTGCAAAAAAATCTACATATCATCCCCTCAAAATCAAAATTTTAAAATCTACCTATTATTAGACTATACAAAAGTAACATCCCATCAAAATTTCAAGTTCCTTCCTCTGATAGGATTTGTTTTACATTGATGAGCGAGTCGGTGAGAGAATGGGTCAGCTTTAAAAGAAAGTATTTCTCCATATGTCTGTCCGTTTAACCTCTTATCTCTCGAGAAGCACTGATCCGATTTGCGTGATAGTATTTTTAATTCATATATATGTTTTCAGATAACGTTTTAATACATATTTTGGAACGTCAGGAAAAATAATAGGAAATTACGATATTAGTGAAACAAGTCGGAAAAAATCCATATTTGGAGGGAGATTTTTGCATACTCTGCCAAAACGATTAGAAATAGGTGACATCTGTGAGTGGCAATATTGTTCGTTTTAAGAGCTCTCAAAAAAGTCCGCGGCAGCACATGTCTATCTAAAAAATTGAAACTTAAGTTGTCCTACAATAATTTAAAAAATACACGTGTTATAATACTTCAACTTCGAAAGTATTTAAGTAAGTTTTTGAACCTAAATTAATAAAAGATAATTCAATGTACTGTCTGTTTCATTGAAATAAAAAAGATTGCGGTGCAACTCATGAGTGAACCATAAATTGGAAGGACTCTTCTTAAGTGCAGTGGAAACGGCAGTATATTGTTGAAATACAGGAGTGGGGGAAAATAATGAATTACGTTACATTTTATCGAAGGTGAATAAGTTTTTGTGTCATTTAGGAACTCAACGTTTCGACTTGTGATTTGAGTCGTCGTTAGGTGTAAAACAAAGTAAATGAAATGTGAATGATTATTCTTGTGGTGCTCTCGTGCCGAAGAAGTGAACTGATAAATCCGGTAGAGGTCAGTATTGTTGTACCAAAAAACAGTGAACAAGACAATCAAATTTAAACTGCTTTATGTGTTATTTTGGAACGGTTCAGCTTCACCAGACACATGCAGGCGTCGTAGATGCAATAGTAATGAAAGATGGCGCGCAGTCAATAGGGGTGAAATGGACGAGCAATTTCTATCTAACGATTTCTATCATCGATAGTGTTTATCCATTTCCCGAGGAAAGTCAGTTTTTCGTGCATGTTTAAATAAACGCGAGATAAATTGAACTGTTTTGCCTATTTAAATATACCAACTGGCAACGCTTGACATTCTATTAGTTCTTCATAGGCTAAAAAATAAGTAATCTTACTTAATGTATCACGAGAATTTACAACGCTTACATCTTTAATAACTGTATACAAAAGTAAAATGTTTTCAAAATCTTTCGTGGAGAAGTTGAGGATACAAAAATGACTGGAAAAAATAAGCAAATGAAGACGATCGATGTATTAATTATGCTAATATATAAATCAGGAGCGATACTAGTCTGTTAATGAACAAAAATTTTTGCCAAATATGTTATTTATTTAATGAAAAGTTTGGAACCCAGTAAACTCGTAGGGTTTGTGTAGAGCGATTAGCGGAGTCACTTTTTAATTAGCCATCCAGTTATACATAACACGTTCCACAGTTTATGGGAAAAATGTTTAAATGGATGAACTACGGAAAAACTGCAAACATGGTTACGATTACGCAGCAAGCTATATGATCTAAGGCTTTTAAAATAACACAGTATAAAAAGTGTTCAGGAATAAACGTGTCAGTGAAAATAATAAATAAGTAAATAAATACAAACTGCAGGCGACGATGTGGAGGACAATAAAGTAATTTACTCTCCGGAAGCAAGCAAGGGACCATTCCACCAATCCCGATCAAGAGCCCTAAGAAATAGGAGGATTTAACATTTCAGCACATTCGTAAGATAATAAAAGAAATGGATATAGTTAGCTATATTTTATAATATCAACAAATCTGTATGTAATAAACTACAAAATCAAACTATGGATTATTCGGAAAATATTGTTTATGAATAGGAACTATGAAAATATCTCTCACTTCAAGATTATTATCTTTGTTTGTACATACATTGCATCCCTATATTATTATTATTATTATTATTATTATTATTATTATCGAGCTTTAGGGATCGCAAATACGTAGATCAGAAGACTTCTTATGATTCTTGAATTGACGGGAAAGAAGAGTATATTACGTGAAGGGACGAGGAGTGGTGGAACGCTGTAAGAACAGCGAGCCTCGACGGTACTTCCCCGAGGCGTTCAAGAGACAATGGTTAAACGAATAATAGAAATTAGAAGACCACGGCCAACGTACTGACGTGCGGACGCAAACTGCGACAGTGGAAGTCCAACACCGACAGCGTGGCTAACCCAACTCCACGTCGAAGAACAGCACGTCTATGTAGGGAAACTTTTCCCACGCCTACCCACCCACTCTGACCAACTCTTCTTCCCTTTCACCACTTTCTCCGTCCCTTCCCATCCCCTCCCCAACCATCTGTGGGCGCTTCCTCCGCGTAAAAGGGTGTCCCGTTTCGAGTACTTATAGCGAGCGCGCGCAGGAAATGAATTTCGGACTCGCTCGGCAATTATTTGTGTTTGCCTTCCTGTACGGATTTCGCCCGCCAGATGCGAGAGCAATTGCGTAACGGAGATTTCGTACGCGGCAGCAAATAACACAAGTGCTTCCCTTTATCTTCGCACCGGGTGCTTCCAAATACACGCCCCGCGGCGTACATGAAATACAGACAGGATGCGCGAGTGAATTGGAGATAAAATGAATGAGGCGAACGGCTTTCTCGTTTCATTCTGCGACGTTGTAACTTCATTGCTTCTGTCTCCATGAATGCGGAAGGGTTGCATGTATGAACGTACTATCTCACAGTATTAGTTATTAGGTTGAGATTTGAACAACACCAGTGGCGGATCTAGACCATAATCAAGGGTGGGGGGCTAACCGGGGATAATTTTTTGTTTAAAAATCATACGTTTTACAACACAAATTTTATTATTGTTACCGTTTAATTAAATGCATAAAATAAATTAATAACAATTAACAATCTAGTATATTTCAGAAACCATAACAATTATTTATTAAAGTTATTAATACAGTATGATTAATTTCATTAATATGATATTATTAAATTTATTAATATGGTATTATTAATAACAATAACAATTTTATTATTAATAACAATTATATAATTAATAAGTTATATTTTAATAACAATTATATTATTAATAATAACAATTATATTATAAAGAACAAGATCAATAATAGTTATAACTTATAACAATTATTAATCTGGTAACACTTTTACAAAGTATACCATTCATCAACTTCAATTTTATCTGTCAATGCTTCAGGTCCAATAAATCCACCACTGAAGAACAAGTACACATTCTAGAATGTAAAAGAAACTTCCAAACGATATTTTTTGTATTGACATTATTCACGTCCACAATCATAATTAAATTGCTATTGTTATACGGCCATTTTTTGAAGGCATTTATTTTATGTCACAACGTTTGAGAAGGAGATTGCAGCCATTGTCAGGTGAATGTGTATGTTTTTGAACATATAAAGAAATGTTGATTTATCTTGGTTTAAAAGTTGAAAACAATTTAAACACATATACAAATAAAACAATGACATAGAAAAAATAAATGAAAAAAATGACATTGAAAACACAAACCATGAAAGCAGAAAAAATCATTGACAACTTATCCAAAATTTATAGTTGTCCACATTGTCACATGGTAAATTTGTTTATATGTTCAAAAACACACATGTTCACCTGACGATGGCAGCAATTTCCTAATAGAATGAATAATTGTCTTCAAAAAATAGTCGTTTAATAATATCAGTGATATTATTTGTACTCCAGTTTTAATGTAGTAAGTAAACGGAGCTTTTAATGAGGTAGAAAGGTGTTTAATTTTCAGAAAGTAATTTTTAGCTCCTATCGTGTATCTATTTCATATAATATACAATATTTTGAAATAATGTTAATTGTGAGTGATATTAATGTTCAAAAATACATGCATATCTGTATTTTTACGTCTCCATTGATTTGTCAAAAATTAGACAAATTACAATACTTTCAACCCGGTGTACTGGATATCAGTAGTGAGGTTCAACTGGTAGGGTGTAAGACGAAGTCAGTCGAGTTTACACATTTTCATCGTTAGATTTCGGTCCACTCTGTCAATACTGATGATGGCCACCACGTGACCGAAAAGGCCTTATGACTTAATAAATCAACTGGATAGTATGACTACATATTATTTATACAATACTTCTATATTCTGTATTCTTGGAAAGTGAAAAAAAAGGGATGAAAATGACGAGATCGAGTTTCGTTATCTCCGCTCTTGCCAAAGGCTGCAAACGAGCCACACTCGTGTTATCGCGTCGAGTGATGCAATCAGCCGTTGTGGTAGTGATGCTAAACAGATCAAACGGTTAATTGGCGTCGACCGATAGGAATGTGGGAGTGAGTCAGCCGCAGACGTTCCTGCGTGTTGCAGTCACTCGGTGATGGCTTGCAACCTGCGGCAGAATTTCATCCCGGAATACATCAATGCAGTGAAACCTGTTTGTGACGACTCGCGCGCGTCCCTTGTAATCAAGGATGCGTAAATTCGTCTCACGTCACCTCTATTCTCAAAGTAATGTAAAGTTACCGATAATAATGCAATATGACTGCTTAACACGAATCGCCACCTTCTACAAATTTAAATAATACCCGAATAAATATTAATAATAGTCATAAAAGTGACTATAGGAGTCGGCGCTGAGTTGCCGGCTGGTGATTTTGGAATTCTTCACCATACCTCAATGTCCCGGCCACCCAGCCTGTAAAATGAGTTCCAGGGTCTATCCTGGGGATCAAACCAGCCGGAGAGAGATACTGGCCATATCTCTTCTTCCTAGCGCCGAGGTCGAGAAATTGCGGAGCTCTGCGAACCCCGTTGGCACTTTTTAAGTACCTGTCGTGGGACAGTTTTGACAGAAAAAGCGACTATTTGCCGTAAAAAATACAAGTTAATAACCAACCAGCTAAGACACAAAGTAATATTTGTTTCAAGCGCTCGATTCTGCAGAACGAATGTCTTTCTACTTCTTCAAAGGTCCGTATCTGTCTTGCCTATTCTTTTGAAATACGTCAGAAAATTACCGTGCCTGGTGATACATTGAAGTAGCTTGGGGTGGGGTCAAACCATTTCTCGTATTTCCTTTCCGGGTATGTTTAGTTTACTTTACTATGTATATATTTCTTTTGTTGCATGCACATGGAGAATATATTTGAGAACTTACGGCCAGATAAAAATGGCGACAAGTTGCTACCCGGGATCTCGCGCTTTGTTCGATTGGAGAATTCATTCAAAGCCATCCGTTCGCTTTCCAACACTGTCCGCCATTCCCACCTGGCCATCACAGTTTGCTTTTGTAATTTCATTCTCATCTAAGATATGAAAAAAAAATTTCAATGTGCATATTTCAGGTAAAAAATATAACTTTTTCGTCAGTGAATTTAATAAAGGAGCTCAGTGGATTGAGCGTTTAGTTGCTGGCTGGGTAGCCAGGGTTCGATCTCCCGTGGGGTGGGGATTTATAATCACACCTCAACACCCAGACTGACTCCCGGGTCTACTCGGTCTGCTGTGAATTAAATTTTTAAAAAATTTCTCAAAATCTCAGTGTTATTCTTAACGATGTATTAAAACATTTTAGGATTCTTCTCTATGAAACAAGATGTGAAATGAAAATTATATTCGTTGCTGAGACTTAAAGCTGGTATTAACTACGCAGATTAACCCCCAAACGGATTAATGAATAAACCGTTGAATTTTAAATCTGTGTCAACTGAATCGCAATTTTATTCCTTATTCTTGAGATATACGACAGAGAGAAAAATACTTAAATCAGCTTCCGACTATGATGATTTACAGATGAAGATAGAAACAAAAGTGAACGGAAGAAAAATTTATGAATATGTTACCAGATATTTCAAGAACGCACAATACAGAAAGGAAAATGTGATTTTTAAAATTCAATGAGTCATCTAAAAATCCTTTTTGATACTACTTAACATATCGTAATGTCTCGAATAATAAGAGATGTTATTTAACAACATAATGCTTTGATGTATTGTATACTAAATCGTAAACATGGAGACCTTTCGAGATAAGGGAGACCTTTCTAGTCACATCCAGGAACCTTCATAAAAGGTCGATATGTGAATATTTCATACATGTGTGGATGATTTATGAGGGCGTATGTGATAATACACTAGATCGTATTCGCGGCAACCTCACAAATCAATATGAATAATTTATATCATTAAAGAGGAAAGAACGCGTGACTTGGTCACAAAGTAACGATGTGTTAGAAGGTGAAAAAACAAAGNAGAACGCGTGACTTGGTCACAAAGTAACGATGTGTTAGAAGGTGAAAAAACAAAGATTGTTCAGTTTCGGTTAAAGACTTGATTATTATATAACAGACAAAGAAATGTTCTTTAAATTCTTAGTCAAAAAAGTTACAAACTGCGTATGGCCTCGAGGAGGTCATCAACTAATTTACGTTCCGGAAGCAACCAAGGGACCATCGCATCAATTCCGATCAAGGGTCGTAAGGGAGAGGTAGATTTAACAATTGAGCACACTCCTAAGATAGGAATAAAAAATTAATAAGAATAATAAGTGCAACTATAGTCTTGGCAATAGATAGAAAACACTGATACTTAGGTAGTCGATCTTTTCTAATCTCTTGTCGCGGACAACTGTACTGCGCTGAGGCGGATATACCCTGTAACCGATCTCCTTGAGTGTATTTCTAAGACGTCACATTCTCTAATAAACATAACGTTAAAATGAAAAATTGATCTTTCGTTGCTATGAAACAACTCATTATTCTCCTCTAGGGTAGATGAATAAAACAAAATATGAATCACGACGTCCCGTCGTTAATATAGTAGCTGTGCAATGTACAGAATTTAAATCTTAATTATAACGAGCGACAAACAATGCCCGACGCTGGTACTCTATGGTGAGCTTTCATCTCCCTAATGATACGTTGTACAGCTATGTTTTGTTTTATTTGTCTACTGTAGATGAGAAGAATGAGCAATCACTATATGATATAAAATAATAAGTTATATGTGAAGGTGTGACTAGGACTCTAAGCTAGACAATCACAGAGATGAATAATTGGTTTCTTTACTTTTATTGTAATTGTTTTAAAACACTACCATATGAATAATAATATAGAACATAGATGATCTCTTTTAAATTCACAACTTCCGAGTACCTACTCAGTGTACGCTTCGTCAACAGCCAGGTGATAATTGCTACGGACAGGGACTCGAACCCGGGACCTGCTGCTCTGGCCACAGGTGTGCTGT
>NNCF01127284.1:69378-79820 GCA_002313205.1 Laupala kohalensis
AGTAGGTACTCGGAAGTTGTGAATTTAAAAGAGATCATCTATGTTCTTTATTATTATTATTCATATGGTAGTGTTTTAAAACAATTGCAAACATGATCTGTTAATAGTATAGTACAAACAGTACTCAAGAAATCGCTTGACTCGTTTTAACTACATAAGTATAGCGCCCGTGCGCAAATATTTCGTGATTTGTGTATCTCGCCTCAAAAAAAACTAGGATATATTTCTCAAATGTCAGGAGACTTGTAGATAAAAGTAATGCAAAATACTTCGGAATCACTTTTGTGATTTAAAAATTGGTCTTTTATAAAAAAAAATTAATGTATCCTTCATAAGACGCAATGTATATTTCATCATCAACAGTAATAACAATTATTTCATTTAAATGGCCGGTGAAGTATGTTTTTCAAGTTGAAAACACATTATTTACATATTACTCTGTTTATTCTTTTGCCAATTTCAGATATTTTAGTGATTTAATTCGACTACCTTAGTGTTACCACAATATTAACTGGGAAATAGAATTTCTCTAAATAATTGCTTTTAGAGGTGCTTAGTTAGTCAGCATCCGTCTCAGCTGTAAACAGGGAGAAAATTTATTTCCGAGCAGATTAAGATAAGACAGATTAATCTGAGTGTCGGTTTTGCTAACCTCAGCGAAGACTATTGGTTAAAGTGTCATCCTTGTTAGTGTTATTTCCCTCTCACGAAGGTTCCGAAAGACTTGTTACCTCAGGATTCCGCGGCTTACGATTACACCTGTTTTTTTTCACTTCCTTTTTGAGCGTACCTATAAATGGAAAGATAAACTCTCATTAGCATTTGAATATGAGGTAGTTGTCGCCACGGCGAATGGATTAGTACGTTATGGACCGCATCCGACATGTCGTTACAGTTTGTTCTGGCCGTCGAGTGCGGGATGGGCGAGATGCTCGATATCAACTCCTTTGATCGCGTACAGACCGAGAGTCCCCGACTTTGGGGAAAATCTGTCTCGGAGGTCGTGCAGATCCTGTGCTTTTCATGTACGGTTATTCGATTTAAATAAGTCTCAACAATGTGTTGATGACACAGTGTAGCCCCACCGGTGGCGCAGGTGGTAGTATTGTCGCTTCTCACCAAGTCATCCCGGGTTCAATTCCTGGTGGGGTCAGATAAATTTTCTAGCTTTTCACATTAATGTCCCAGTTCATATAGCTGTGGCTACTGAAAATCCAACCTTCCTTTCTCTATCCCGCTTCTCCTTGTATCAATAACTCCTCCACGGGCTAACCACTTCTACTAACCCCTCCACGTGGGCCAAGTAAACCCAGCTAACCGGTCCACCTTCTAACAATGACCTACCACATAACTCCTATCGCTCCATGTAGATAAGCTTACTACGATAGCACGCTACGTTTCCCATTTACAAATACAACAATACAAAAAGAAATACAAAAACTCTATCGCAGGTCGAAAAACTAATCGAATCACTCATTGAATCGATACTGGACTACAGCCATACCGTACAGGAGGATCTCATCTCTATGTGTATGTTGTAATTTACTTTACAAAAGTAGTTAAACACTTAAGTGTAGCTGGTCTTGGAGTAATATTTATTTTAATGACACGCAGGTCAAGCATTCTCTTCATTTCTGTATTTATCCCCTCCTCCAATAACTTGGTTTCAAAATAAGTTAGTACTGAATTTACATTGTAATTAAAATATTTAAAACACATATTTAAAATAATATCTCATGACGTCTCAGCATTTTAATAGTACTCTGCAACTTCTGCAACAATAAATGATACAAAAAAAAATTGTTCAATTATTTATTCACACAATTCATTTCGGTAATGACCCAGATACGAGCTAAAAATTGAACATATTGGCTGTAATCAGCGTAAGATTAATTTCAAGCTAACATTTTCATTCGTTTTGACAATTTGTGAATTCCGTTTTATTTTAATGTATTCAGGATATCAGCTCCTGATGCCAATGATTACCATAAAATTATGTTATTTATTAGAGAAAAAAGTATAAAGTGTCGTTTAAGAGAGATGTTGCAACAAGTTAAACCACAGACACCGGAATGTCAGTTTGCTTTGATGAAGAGGTCAATAGGTTTCCGCACATTTCTGGCTTGCATTCCAGCACAGTGGTAACTGTAGTCCATTGCCACGACATTCTTCCCCACATTTTATGGTAGCTGACTGCTGCGCTCCAGAGCTTGTTGTGGTACGTATTCCAGGTGAAACACAATTTTTCCCCGAACGCAGTTGATTAGCATTCTCGACATACGGGGAATTTTTGTAACAAGAAATTTTTTCATTGTGTCTCTATTTTTAAGCAATTGAATTAAAATTCGTTCAAATTTACTTCTAAAATACAACTATGCAACTAATTTGATTAAGAATCAGAATCAAAACTTATATGACGAAAGAGAACTACTTGTAATTCTGAAAACATTTCATTATTCTTCTCGATAATGTATTGTTTAGCTGGAGTTATGGAGTACGCCGAAGAAAAATTTATTAAAAATAATGTCTCTCACATTCTCTATTGATTTTTTGTGAGAACATATTACGACAACTGACGAAATAAAGTTGAAGGCAAGTGTTTCAAATTTAAAAGTTTGGTGAAACCGCTTCAAATTATTACCTATAATTAATAATAGTCATTTATCATTTCAAAGCTATAACGCTATAAACAGTGTAAACAGGGCATCAAAACAGTCATCAAAAGTTCATATGATAATATACAATGGTGTATTACGCAACTCGTGCACAATTATTGACAAATATTATTTTTTACTGAACAGACCAATCAGATTTGTCGTTCGTTACGAATAAAGCTGTCAAGTAACGTACTTTCTAAAAAACAAGGCAAGTAGCATCTCGTCTTAATGTATTTTTTAAATGCTGTAATCTTAAAAAAGAAAATGAAATATTATATAATATAAAATTATCAAAACATCTTTTATTGCTCTAAAATATGATAATTCATTTATGTGATTTAATCTGTCCGGTTTCGCATGAAAGGAACGCAAATTTTCCGGGACATTTTCATATTAATGTGTATTATGTCGGTGATGTGTAACATTTTATACCTACCAATGAGAACATCTCAACTAGTCCATCGTTTCGTCCGAATACACTAAGACTCTGTCTAGTACCTCGCTCGCCGTTCTCTTTAACTCTTGAAATATATACATCCTTCCATCCCATAGGTGGAGAAGCTCTTCTGGAATGTTCACCGCACGTTCTCCTTGCAGTCTGTATCACATAACTTCCGTAAACCAACGACATCCAGATTGCTCAGACTTATCTATGTTTTATGACTGCTTCAGATAAATGTTGAATTTCTTGATAGTATATAGATGTCACATGCATACTATTCTCTTTTTGTAGCTCTGAGCGTAGAAGAAAATATTTTTCCCGTGTGATAAAATTGGTAGGAGAATGTTTCACTGTCTCAACACATTTCATTAAATATTCCTTCAACTAATTTTATTATCCACTTCGGTGAGTTAGTAGTGAATCTATCTTTCCAATATCGTCTCTGATGATAGAGCGAATGTTAATTTCACCTGCTTTTTTCTTGTTCCAGAATTTCTTTTCTGCTTTGGCTTCCCGCGCAATATGTATATCTACCGAAGAATGTAAGTAATTTTCATAAGATTGAAGTCGTATGTTGAGGTTACTCCGTAGGAATTATGCTTATATTACATTGAAGAATATATTTTTATGCTTTTCTCTCTATTATTTTCTCTCTCACATTGCAGAACTGAACTTACATACATTAAATTGAATATTGCGTTGTAAATTTTGTTACTCCAAAGACGTGTTGATATTGGTTTTCACTAAATAATCTTTGTTTGCGAAAATGTGCAAAAAATATTTGTGAATATTTTAATTTTCAATCACCAACATATTTCAATACCACTGTATAGATAAATCTTGTCTCTTTACTCTCTGTGCATTTTACTGAAACGTTACGCATCCATTAAAAATTAATAATCATATTATGTATATTTACGCTTTCGTTTGGCTAAATAAATTAGAACAAGTGCAATTACTTGAAACTGTTTTATTTTATAACACTAGATTTCCATTTATTCGAAATATAGATTGTACTAGCTAATGTACTTTCGAACATAACTTAAAATTGTGAAGTAAGGATAGAAACGATAAGTAATCAAGTATGTATATATCTCGTTTCGGACAGCTAAGGACCACGAATGACGAGTGCTAGTAAGGTTTAGTTTTTGTGTGAGTTTACTCACTTGACACATCGTGAATTTGATCGAGATCGGAGTAACAGCGTCTAGATAGGATCCAGATTGCTGTATCCGAGTAGTCGCAGAGGGTGAACTTTCCACACATCACAGCTATTTAAACTGAGACCTGGAAATTAAAAGCTACAAATTTTATTTTGCCGCACCTGGGAATTGAACCCGGAGGAGCGATCACGCTGTCACCGTAGCCACGGAGGGTACTATGATAAGTAATAAATTTTATATTTGTAACTATTTTTTAAATACATATTGCATTTGACTTGATATGGTGTAATTCAAGTAAAATATTTTATCATTTTACTCCTCTCGTTACATTTATTTTACGGACACAGAATTTTATGGAACATAGAATCAGATTATTTTGCTTGACATTTTCACAAGTGGATGAATAATGTAAGTCGTTTACGATTTGATGGAAAGTACATTTACATAACGTCTTGTTGTATAAGAGAATGGCGACTATTCTATTTTCAAAACTAAAAAAAAAAAACGTCTTGCAGATAAAATTATATTTTGTCGTAGAATAAGTGAGAAAAAATTTGGCAAGAAAAAATACATCTCAGGATATATCAATGTGCCGTAATTCTTATTTCTACCCACAACCAAATATCCCGTTTCTGATAATGATTCTATTTATTCAATTTTGGTCGAGAGGAAGCTGTGAAGAATACTTCTATAACGTCATTCTCCTGAAATGACGTCATAAGCTTAAGGAAGAATATTTCAGAGTAATAATAATAAAAAATATATTGTCAAAAAAGCAGTACAAACTGCGTATACCACGTGGAGGACAATAAACTAATTTANATCCCATCAATTCCGAAACGTCGGGTACTTAACAAACGACACTTACTCTTAGATATGCGGATCGGATTGTTTGTGCAGTAAAAATTTATGGTTAACTATTATTCACTCTATTCAGCTCGTCCCACCATGTTCTTCTCCGGCCGATTCTTTGGTTTTAAATTCCTTCTCATTACGATAGCGGAAAATAATCGATCATTAATTATACTTTTACCGGCTCAATACATATCTTTTAATTTCTTTATAGTCAGAAGGATGTGTGAGTGGTGCAAACAAAACCACTGGAATTTGAGTTTGTCATTGAGAGGGATTTTAACTATAGCTTTTTCCATTTACTGCTCTGAGTGTTCAGTAACACCGGATAAATATGTCATTGCTCCGCCCGAGTTCCCCATTCCACCGGGAGAGTGTAACAAGTAAACGGAAGAGCTTTGCTGCATGTAGGTTGTGGCTAGTGTTGGTCGCGAAAGTTAACGCTACTACAATAATTGAATATAAGCAATTACTAATATATTAACAAATAACCGTTTTATATTCATGGTATATAATGTAATATTACCTGTGCATCATTATATAAGCGGATAAAGGAAAATAAATCCATCATTAATAATCTTTGTTTCTCTTTTGAAATGGAGTAATTCGACGTACAACTCTGTCTCTTAATCTCAGGAGCTTTCAGACCAATACAATAATTACAATAATTACATGGAATTCGGCGTAGATCCGTTATCCACATACTAGCCTAATCCAACCTTGCTCAGTGCTGTCCCTTCTCTGAGAAAAGTGTCCGAGTAATTGCGGTTGCTCTTAGTGCGCAGAGAGCGCCACCGTAGGCAAATTGAGCAAACGAATCCTCGCTTGTATGGTGAAACTTGTATGTCAAATGGAACAACATTTTTGCACTCAGTATGCACCAGTGCACATATGGAAAACACTTAATACTCTTCCTGTGATTCCCTGTTTCATTGACCAGTCAATTTCGTACCTCTGTTATAACTTACCTATCCTCGTACTCCTTTAACTCTAATATAATGTTTGGGCGAAGAGTCAAATTTATGCATGAAAAAATAATCTAAATAAAAAAATCCATCTTCTTAGATTTGAATTTATTATTAATTTTATGACGTATATTTACCATGAGTTTTGAAACTGTTTGTTTTTACTATACCATTATACGTTGTGCGTCGATGGTGGGGGGTGGGGTTGGGTTCGCTCCCTGAGGGATGGGGGTTTCATTTGGGATATTGCTCCAAAATATTTGCTCGTGCATTTCNGTTCGCTCCCTGAGGGATGGGGGTTTCATTTGGGATATTGCTCCAAAATATTTGCTCGTGCATTTCACCCGCAGACGCTCTTTGACTCTTCGCCCCAGCCAGGCTCCAAGCATGAGGATCTCCCAGACATCACAACAGCGTCTCATTGTCATTAGCTATCGAGTGCTTTTCTATAGAAAAATACCGTATCAATTTTATATTCCTTGAGTCGTATAAAGTACGTGGTATAAATAATACCGTGATAGCGCACACTTTTCAGTCATGAGCTATACGATGAGATAGTTTTTATTAGTATTCGAGTGCATTAAACATTCCATAAGTGAGGTTCCTGTCATTTTATAGTAACTACAAGGTCCGAGCATTCAACATTCGTGTGCAATTTTTATGACTTTTTTTAATCTTAACTCTAGAATTCATCTTCAATAAACATAATATTTAGGCATAGCTTTTCTTCATCTTCATATTATATTTTATTGTTTATTTGATTTCCATTTTATTGTACACAATTGATTCATTTCACTCCATTAAGCTTTTGGGGTTTCACTCCGCAGATGCTCTACGAGTCTTCGTCCCATTCAGAATCCAAAAGCGTGGATATCTCCCTTACATGAACAACAGTGTGTCTTGAACTGCGATAAAATTGTGATGGCGCATACCTTTGAGTCAATGGCGAGAGGGTGACCTAATTTTTAATAGAGAGTGCATAAAACGTAGTAAAACGCGTAAGAAAATTCAGGGGTTTGCCATTAAATTGTAATAACTTCAACGCTACGTCAACCCCGCTACCACATGTGACTTATCTTCTGGTCACTCACAGCAGACTGCAGTTAACGTGAAAGTTTTACGCAATCTGTGATTGATGTCAGAAAATTGTCTTTAATGTTAAAATACAATTATTATAAATATAGCAATGTTATGTATACAAAAAGGTTATTGCACACACCTTTGAATCATCGGTTAAACACTGAGCAAATACTTAATACAGTATGGGTAATCACCTTAAAAGTGTATAACAAAATGGGATGCTTGTAGTTTTATTATGATGATGATTATTATTGATAAATGAGATGGTAGTATTTTTCCGCATTTCCTCCGACGAATCCGAATTATTTCCTCTCAAACGCCGCATTCGATCCCGCACTCACCCCTGCACTCCTTAATGGCGGAAATCGCTGCGGCTCGCGAGACAAAAGCGCGTCACGCTGCGTGTGATACGCGACGTGGTTGGGGGGGGGGNGCGCGGAGACCACCTCCTGGCACAATGGCCGATTGTACATGGCACCGTGGCTCATTAAATGGATGTGTCCTTCTCCGTTTGGCCACAGCGCCGGCCGCAGTCGCGTTGTCCTGCGCCCGTTGTAGCAAATAGATGCCGGCTTACGTCCGGAGATCTGCGGTTGGCTCAACGGAAAGATAGACACGTGTCCATTTGGTTATAGAGAACGGAGACTATATAAGCGGAGTTAATAGAGTACTCAACACTAATCTTCGTGAATCATAATATCTGTATGAAAAACCAACTCGAGCATGTTGGCTTTATACTGTTATATAAATGAAAAAAAACCAGCGAATAAATTTTTCTGCTCTTTCCGTATTCCTTTATTACATATTGATCGTATGCATGAAATCAAATTGATATTATCATTGCGAAATAATTAGCAAACAATGATCATGGCGGATGGGAAGAGCGTTAATCAAAGAAACCTATATTTTGACATATTTCCCTTTGAACCTTTGACATTCATCAAATTTTTCTAGTATCGAAAAAAATGTGTTATATAAACAAACTCTGAATGTTTTTTTCTCTAGTAAACCTGTTAATTCTAACAATAAAAAATTAAATAAAAATAAATTGGAAATAATTATACCAAAAAGTTGGATAATAATTAAATATTAAGAATTAAATCATGGGTTCGTAACCAGGATTTAGTTCTGGTTGTGTACACAAAAAATTGTACATTTTTACTCGAATTTTGTAAATTAGAACTTGTGTCTTTTAAAGAGGTTTATTTATAATTGGAACACACGTATTGAGTGTCTACAATAAATAAATTAAATTTTATTAGAAAAAGATGGTACAAACTGCGTATTGCCACGTGGAGGACAATAAACTAATTTACTCTCCGGAAGCAAGCAAGGGACCATTCCTTCAATTCCCATAATGGCCCTAAGGCAGAGGCGAATTCAAAAATTTCAGCAAAAATTCCTAGATACGATAAAAAGTTAGCTGCGAGTTGTAATACTAATAGAATGTCAATATGTTTGTAATTTAACACACAAAATTATTATTGAACTATAGATTATTCTGAGTACAGTGTTTAAAAATCATAAGAATTGAAATAACACTAAATTCACGATTTATTATTACAATAAACACGCTCCTAGACAAAGCCTAGAGAACCTATATAAGAAATCCGCCTCTACTCGAAGAAAAACCGGAGCAAAACCCGGGTCGGGATGGATGTCTGTAAGAAATTTACATAAAAAGTTAATTATGCTGAGAAAATATAAAGCTGAAACTAAATATTCTAAATTAAGCAAAGGAACCCTGCTAGGGAAATGTGTAAGAAGTTCTTGATGTTTTTTTTCTGTAGGATCACAAATCTTAATCAATTCCATGTCATCGTTTTCACGTGTATCTGAACGTTTATCATCTAGCGGCACATTTTACGGTGCTTTTTATACTAGTATTTGTCCCAATCTGTAGTCATTGTTATTGTCATATTTGTCCTACATCATTCCAGAAACTTATTAGGGCACAACACGTATGCTGCGTAGCCACTCCACGTTACATCAACACAGTTTTAATTGATTTTTTACATGTCAATATCAGATTTTGATCAAATTTTATAGAGCAATTCAAAAGTTTTGTGTGGAACCGATTTCGAATGTTTTGTTTAAACTTTACATTGTTTTAACTTACAAAGGGGTTGAAATTTTACAAGAATACTCAATATTTTTCTTAATATATGTGATGGCTACCTCCCTTAAAGATCTTACCAAAATCTGAGATGGTGAGTTTGAGACTCTTTGTTGATTTGACATGGAATGGCCTTGTAATAACAGTAGCTTCAACAGAATCTGTACTAGAGTACTTCTGACAGCTCAAGTAACTGACTGAATGTTGATAACTGACTGGTTAACAGGGAGATGACCACTTTCGTAATGATAGATCAATATTAATACGCATTTGACGTATTTATATTAGTTTTGTTTAACAAACCGACTTCAGACTTGGATTAAACGCAAACAATACCATAATAAGCAATATTTGACTCATTTTGTAGAAAATGGAGAATATCGTGCTTGAAACCAGCCCACGCACATAATGTGAGGGTAAATATATAAATTGTATAGTGTTTTCTGGCTTGTTTCTAAAAAAACAAGAATAGAATAAATCTTTTTTTTCTTAAAAAATCTACTCATAAGGAGCCTTATTTCCATTTTTTAAATTTAAATCGTGCTTTCACGTAGCATCTATTAGTAATCACGATATTCTCTTAAATTCATAATTTAAGCTCTTGGTTATTTACCCTATCCCGTAACATCGCCGCAAAAATTCTGCAGTAATTTTCCCCTTAGTCCATTAAGCAAGGAAGATATATGCAATGTGTCACACTCCAGTGTACTGCTGGTTGCATTCAACTGAGTCTCCCGACAACATAAATTTCCGTTTGTGCATTCGCGATTATGTTTCATGGCTCGTGGTTTTCGGACGTTTGGATGAGTACATCCCTTTCTCGCACGAGTAGTTACTTAGGACAACTGTGGTTGAGTGCTGTTCTAAACAATGTTATTTTTAGGGTCGTTTTCCTTAAAATTTAAATTGATAATTAAAATAAAAAAGACCGAATAAATAAAAAATAAAATAAAAAGACCTAATTACTTAAGGAAGGACCAGCATTCCAAATACGTCAAATCACGGAGATGTATAAATGATTTATTTATTGTTATTATAATTGTTTTAAACAAAATTAAATATTTTAACACACAACTTCCGAGTACCTACTCATGGAGGAGTGTTTGCAACGTCAAAAGCCAGGTGAAAATTGCGACGGACCGGGACTCGAACCCGGGATCTCCTTCT
>NNCF01127284.1:79907-128548 GCA_002313205.1 Laupala kohalensis
CCGTCGCAATTTTCACCTGGCTTTTGACGTTGCAAACACTCCTCCATGAGTAGGTACTCGGAAGTTGTGTGTTAAAAGATTTAATTCGTATCTAACAGTTAATAATTTGGTACAAGCAATATTCTGAAACTCGTTTGACTCGTTCGAAATGAATAAAGGCACGTACAAACATGGTGGTGGAGAGTAACGGTTTCGTGATTTATGCATCTCACCTCAGAAAAAAAGTTAAATATTTTTCTCAAATGTTCGGTGACCTATATATAAAAGTTATGTAAAAATACTACAGAAAATGCAGTACAAATCAAAGTATACCACCATCACTTTCGATATTTAAAAGTTGGTCTCTTTTTCAGAATATGTTATTTCTCGATAAGACGCAATGTATTACACCATCACCCATAATTGCAATTATTTCATTTAATGTCCGGTGACGTATGTTTTTCAAGTTGAAATCACAGTGAGTAGATGTAACTCTGTTTATTTACGCCTATTTCCGATTTCTTTAGTGATTTAATTCTACCAACTCTAGTACTAACTTAGGTGCCATACTTACGTGTTTTCACTTCACATAAAACTGTCTTATTCACGAACACAATACTCGCAATACGCATTATATTCATCGTCCTAGAGCATCAACCACTCTTTGCAGTAAAGGGACATATCATTCGGTAATCATTCTATATAAGTTCCTCCCCAAAGACATTAAATATATTATTAAATTGAACGTCTTCAAAGTCACAGTTAAAAGATACTTACTGCACAAGTGCTTCTACAATGCGGAATTTATATTAAATAATCCAAATAATATATAGTTTATAATAAGACGTACTTGTGAAATTATTTTTTTTTGTTTTATTAAATGCATATTCCTGGTAGTCTCTTAATTTTAAAATACGTACAGAACTACTATTATTCTTATTTTATAAGGGTGTAGTCTTTGGATTGGGCCCTTGATCCGAATTGATGGGAAGGTCCCATGCTTGCTTCCGGAGAGAAAATCAGTTAATTGTCCTCCACGTGTTCATACGCAGTTGTAACTGTTTTATTGACAGTGAATTTATTATTATTATTATTATTATTATTATTATTATTATCATTATAAAAACTACTTCATATTTACCACGAAATACCACTTTCCTTTTCGATTGATTCCATGCCAAAACCTCGAAATTCTTACAATCATAGGTTCGGTTTTATTAATTTTTTGTTACATTATTCTTANTAAAAATACGATAAAATTGGCTATAATTGATTTGGTCAGTGTATCTTAAAACATTGGAGGTGGAGTTCTTGCGTATTTTTTTGCCTTCATCAGAAATCCTAAATATGATAGAGAAACAGTACTTCGTGACTGTCATATTAATTGATTGCTATATCAACACATCATTATTATTTAACAAAACTTTGTCAAATCTTTTCTCATACTTTCACTAATATAATTATTCTATTTGGAAGTAGGTTTCAAGACGAAATTTCCAGATTTGATTTGTTGTGGTCGAGACTTGATAATTTGATATTGAAGAACTCTTCCTACCTAGATTTGATGAATGAGGACGTTATTTGTAAAAGTAACACAATGTTAATTAAGAAATAGTGAATAAATAGTTTAATAATGGGTTTTCTGGAAACTAAATAAATTAATTGTATCATTTAAACACAGTACCTTTTCATTCCTGTGGATTTAATTACCTTGAATTAAATAGAATCCCTGGATTCAAAATACGTATTAAGAATCAGCACATGAATATATTTGAATAAATTTCCTTTTTTCATTGCAAAAACTAATTTTCTCCGATATTTTAGAACCTTGGGTAAAGACGTTAAAAATCAGCAGTTAGTGTGAGTTCATCGATCGAAATCCAGATTAATTCCTTCCTGATACAAAGCTGTACGTTTCATATTTATTTTTATTTTAAGAAAATAAATCCTCAATTAACAGTAATAGAGTATTCCAGGGTTAAAATTTGATATGTTAGAAGTTGTTTTTGACACTAATTGTTTCTGAATGATTTATAGTAACTAAAAATTTGTATATATGATCGGATCATTTTTTTTCTTTATATTAAAAGCGTGAAAGTCTTGTAAAAGAAATTGTATTAAGTACAAAAATAGATTTATCATTTTTGAATTAAAATTTATACTGATATCGTAAACGGAAAACATGATATATGTGATAACTTTCAGTAAGAGAAAAATAGCGACGAACTTGGAATCGAACCCAGGACTTCTGCTTTGATCGCAGGGTTGTTTACCACTACACCACTGATTCGCCTTCCACAAATTTACACCATATTCATCAGATGGTGTACAGTTGTTGAAGGAGAACAGATGGTGTAGTAGTTAACACTCTTGCGATCAAGGCAGGAATTCCAGGCTCGATTCCCGACTCGTCGCCGTTATTGCCTGACTGAATGTGTTATCATATATCTTTTCCACGTGTTCGGTACATGGAAGATATATATGCATCATATATGTTACTCCAGTGAATTTCTGGGTATGTTACTTAAACACCCATATCTGCCGCATTAGTGCTATCCAGAACATTATTAATTAGTCGGTTTCACCTTAAATACCTCTAATTCTCACAAAATCTCATAAAACTGGCGTGCTCGTGTCGTCACGTTTGCGAGGACGAGGCAGTGCGCAGGGGTCTTTGTCAAAACAATGAAGTAGCGAGTGCTACAGTGGCGCTGCTGAGGTCAGTGGTGGCGGTAGAGTACATTATGTGGTTCGCCCAGAAGCCTCGCGGAAATTCGCGCGCACTGACTGGTCAGAGCATGTGTTGGGAACGCGGACAGTTCGGAGACATTTATGCTTGCTTCATACAGCTGTGCGTTTATTAATGATGCTGTGCATTGTTTTTATGTGACTGTAGAGGAAATGTGACAGGGATGAATAATGTTGTTAGGGATACTTTGTACGTAACAAACGAATAATCGAATATGGGATAATTAGTAACTTTAATACAGTTATAGCCCACATGAAGTAACAAGTTTATCTGATTAGTTTTACTTAAACCTACGAATGTTTTAACTATTAGAATCAAATAAAATTTTTTTTTCTTATATGAGTTTCTTAACGTATAACCCCTTTCAATTAAAATTGCAGATGTCAGCCACCAGAAAAACCCAACGAATGAAATTTTCCGCCAGCATTTTTGCTTAATGCAATTGTCTACCATCACAACATGTGATACTGAGTAAACATAATGAAATTATCTTCCACTATTTTAATTTATGTTTTCTTACAAATCACATGTTTTGAGGACATGCTCCGTTCTACAACAATAAACAAAATATACACTAAAGAAATCTAGAAAATACAATATAAAATTTAAAAAGAATGAATTAACATAGATATAGAAAGATAAGAAACTGTAAAGGACAGAGTAATAATTTTTCTTGGATTATATTATTACATTGAATTTTATAGTATTTTTTTCTTTCAACGTTTAGTTTTATTCATTTTTAAAAATTATATATTATTTTTTCTAGATTTTTCTGTATTTATTTTGTTTATTGTTGTAGGACACTGATGGGGAAAGCTGTCCGAAAAATATATGTTTTGCAATAAAACATATCAATTAAAAATGTGAACGATAATTTCATTTTGTTTCCTTAAAATGGATTACAATGTCCACAAGATATCGGTATCAACCTCGAACATGGTATCAGTCAATCATGTTACGTCGAATGAAAATGGGAGACGGGACCGGGATTCGAACCTGGGACCTTGAGCTCTACGCGCTCATGCGCCTACCAACTGCGCCTCACCGCCCCTCAGAGGTCTTTGGGTTTCACAAGTTGAATGAGAATGGTAGACGGGCCCGAGAGGCGAACGGGATGGCGCAGTTGGTAGGCGCATGAGCGCGTAGAGCTCAAGGTCCCGGATTCGAATCCCGGTCCCGTCTCCCATTTTCATTCGACGTAACATGATTAATTTGTTACCTGGCGGTGAGGTTCACCGTAATCTAAGAGATTTCTATGTATGGTATCAGTCAGTTGACAAACAGAATAATGCAAAATAAAATCGCCTCTTCCGTTCTCGACGTTAGCGTACTTCAATACCTTAAACGTGAAAAATTGGAAAAGGCTTTTTAAGACATCATAAACGAACTACTAGGAAGAAATAATCAAAACGGAACGAATTCAGAATATAATATTCATACAAATTATAGAAAATCGGCATATTAACAATAATTTTGAATGAATTAATGGCTATTTATGATTGGTCCATTTATTTGTGGTAGGTATTTTTTAGATACAGTTGCTACACACCGAATCCATGGTAGTAATTTTAAAATTTGTCTACGAATGCATGCCACACGCAGAACCTGGAAAATAGAATTTGAATATATTGAGTTCGTTGAGAATCCGGAAAATAATAACTTTGTCCAGTCTTCATTACAGAAATATGGATGGTGGTAGCGTGTTGGAAACACTGTTGGTTGCTATACGCCATTCTGTTCGTTTTGATGCGGTTTGTATGTACTATCTTACGCGAATATCTCTTTACATGTGTTGTAAGATCAGTGTTTTAAAAGTAACAGATTCCGAATATATACCTCTCTCTGGTAGTAAATTGCTTATGTGTATTATTTTTTAATTTTATATTCTGAGGTATATTCCACTCCCATCGGAATCGCGCTAGTGCAACTACGCTAAGGTTCGTTATTTATATATTTATTCCGTTTACCCTGCACGTGGAGAATATATGTGATAACTTTAAGTCAGGTGAACGTACCGACGAGTCGAGAATTGAACCCAGCACTCCCGCTTTGATCACGGGGGTTTTAACCCCGGTTCCATATCTCCCGCACGGGGATGTGTCTCAGCTCGTCCGGGGTTTCAGTCTGGATGGAAATTGCGTACAGGTGCGGAAGGCGAACAGGTGGTGTAGTGGATAACACCCCTGCCAATAAAGCAGGAGACCGGGTTCGATTCCCAGCTAGTCGCCATGTTAAAACCTGACTGAAAGATATCATTGACAGGGAATGTTTCCGGAGACATTATTGATAGCGTAATTTGAATCATTACAATGGTGAATAGATTTGATAGAAGTAATAGATTTCGTAGACTGGATATCTTTCAATAATTTCTTCTCAATTGTACTGAGAGGACTCCACATTTTATAAGCTCAGTCATGTAGAAATTCAAGGTGCAATACCTCTACGCTTGCAGTATAACTAACAGAAAACCACGTCGTAATATTTAATTATTTTATGGAGTGTTTAATTAAAATAAGACTGTACTACGGGAGAATATATATATTATAGCATTATTGAATCACAATAATTAATTTAATTCATAAGACCTGATAATTTGAATGCAATAATTATAATTAACGAATTAAAAAATAATGTGAAATTTAATGAAAACACTTCGAAAACTAAATTTTAGAATGACTAGGTTTCCTATGGATTGTTTGGAAAGAATTCTAGCATAATTATCGTAAAAATAAACTAAGGAAGTAGTGAAAAGATTCATTGAACAACTCAATACTATTTTTCAAAAGATTTTGTTCTTCTTACAATGAACAAACAACTTCGTTTTATCAAAAACAATGTGAATTTTTCATATTATAATAATTATTGGAAATGAAACCATCGAGAAGGAAAAAAAGGATTTAATTTCCTCCCATCTCACCTACCCGAATTCGTCTTTCAGAGACACCTAACGATTGATGGTGGTAGGTGAAAACACTTAATAATTTTCCGGGTGAGATATTAAAAAGAAGGAACTGCGCAGAATGAGCTTCCAGTGAGAAATATCTTCGCCATCTTATATACGCGTCACTTGAAGTTTTTAAAGCGGCTCCTCTGCGGTCTAAGACCGTCTCATATTTTCCGGAGCGTTTCACCTCAAAAGCACTCGCAGCTCATTTCCATCCGCGGCCATTCGACCCAAGGAAGGGCTCTGGGAACGCTCGTCGCTTCACAGGAGACGAAGAGGACGAAAGACAATGGCGAAGACGAAAATGTTTACACCTTCGTTTCTCTAATTATCCAGGAGTAAGTTACGAAAACTGTGGGGAAGAAGATTTGGAACTTAAGCGTCGGAACGGCCTCTTTCAAATATTTCAATTTAATTACAAGTTCGTTGCTATGATTTTGCGAGTTGAAAACCTGCGAGTTGAAAAGAATTTTTCATTTTTTTAAAATTTCATGCTTTATTTAAATAATAGATAAATTATAAGGCGTAATATTTTGGACCATGTTTCAGAAAAGCATTTCGGCTGCCATCTTAATTACGAAACACTGGGAATATATGAAATAATTATATAAAAATGTAAATGAAAAATAATAAGTATTGAAAAGGAACGTAAAAAAATTATTGAAATTAAATTACAAAATAAAATAGTTTATTTTCTCATTCCTCCATTTTGTCTCTTTGCTCGTGCTGTATTTGTTTTCAATGCAACACTTTTTACGTTTCTTTTCAATAATCTTTATTTTTCATTTCAATACTTGTGTATGCCACTGAAGACTACTACGAAACCGAAAAAACATTTTAGTGACAGTAAAAATATGGACATCATTATAACTCTTTATGATTTTGGTCTCGGGAAAGTGAGGGGAACCAAAATTTTAATTCTATCCCAATTTGGTCACGTGAATAAAATAAATAAGAATTGCTTATTTTAGAATGTTGAAAATATTACAAGAATCATAGGAAATGTTGTATTTAAAAAATACATAATGATGAGCTTTGTCGTAGGTTCGCTATTTATTGTGCACATTATCTGGTAGGCTAAACTTTGGTTTGTTGGAAACTGCGAACAGTCACAAAAAAATCTATTTGAGCAACGGATAACCAAAACCACATAAACTGATGTAAAGCTACGAAGTTTATTTTATAGTTGGATTAACACGATAATTAGAACAAATAACAGATTCTGTTTATATCTAAAAATTGTTTCGAGCATATGATCGGACGCCGGTACCAAACCATAAGTCTAGTTTGTTACATCTCATGTCTAGCATTTTCCTATTTCTTTTCTCTCTCCCTTTATCTTTTGTTTCTACCTATTTTTCTCTCTTCCTCACCTTCTTTCCTCGCTTCATGTGTGTGGCGAAGCTTGTCTATATGACCTGAACCTCACCAAAAGAAAAGAAATAGTTAAAATAAACAAATAAATAATGGATACTGAAAGGAATGGATATGTCTGGCAGGATAAAGCAACGGACGTGCGCGGCGGATATATCGTTTCGGCTAGCGAGGACGATGGAATAAAGAGTTCTAGTGACGCTCAGTTATTGCTTTGAGTTTACTCACTAGAAACATTTGTGATACGAGGAACAGGATCCAGGTTACTGCATCCGAGTATTACAAAGTCGCAGAGGCGCGGTTGTTAGCGGCATTGGGTGAACTTTTCATACATCACAGCTATTTCAACTAACCATGGAAATGAAAAGCTACAAATTTAACCCATGTCCTGTCTGCAAAAACGCGTCAATGAAGAAATATAAAAATTTAGAAAATGATATGGAGAAGGTTTCCAAATTTTGTTTTTTGTTACTCATTAAAATTCAATTATTAATTTTCTATTTTCTGACCCGACTATTTTTTTCTTCGACTTAACACATCTAATTTTCGAGTCCCTGTCTTTAATAGCATTGAACCAAGAAATACTATTTTCACTGAAAAAATATCCTCATTAACAAGTAATTTTTCTGCTTTTTTTGTGTTTGTAGGTATTTTCACTTCCAAACGATCAAAAGTAGACAAGAGTGGTACAATTTCAATGTGGTCCCACAGACCGAGACCGTTTTCTCGTGTGATGTGTCTACTCTGGGACTAACGACCTGAACGCTAGACTTTAGATTACTTAATTTTCCAGCTCAGTCCAGTGGTACCGACAGCGGTGGTCTAGTGGTAGCGTCTTAACCTGTACGATACGCTGAGTGATAGAGCTTGGGAACCAATCCTGCTCCGCCGAACTAGGTGAGGTTTCAGTTGGGTTTCCCTCACCTACTACAGACATGTCTGTAAGGTGCCGTAAGTTCCCCGGCTACCTAACACTTCTCCTTCCTAATTCCCTTACACAAGACGCGGTTAGGTAGAAGAGCGGGTCTCGTGGCCTGAATCTCGCCATAACACATTCAGTAAATAAATGAGTTCATCCACACTTTTCTGTTTGCGTATTAGTTACATGCACCTCATACATCTACAGAGTATGATATGTGACCCAAGATTTGTAAATTTTAGTTTTCCTCGAGTGTTGTGAAAGCAAAAGAGGAGTAGAGGGCAAAGCAGTTCTGAAGATGTATTCCGAAAAGCATGCGCGCTCACTAGATAAGTTGTGAAGAACGATCTGAAGAATACTTTCCATAAACGCGAGAAGGGAGTTTCCCTTTCATGTTGCCAACCCTGCACAGCTTCCGTTTCCCCCTTTCCCCTTCCGTCCTTACAGCTATCGCCACCCTTCTCATTTTCCGTGAGTCTCACCCTCAGCAGAAATACCTTCCCTACGTCCTCCGCATGTATACTCCACACAATAAGAAACGAGTCCCCTCAAGGGAACATCTTGCTTTGTTTACATGATTTCTTACTCTCTGCAGTAATATATAGTCCTTAGTATTTCCTGTGGTGCCAAGGAAAACCTAAAGAAGTTTTTTTTTCCCATACAGGCCAATACAACATTGAAGATAAAAAAATGAATACTGAGCGTTCTCTGTTGAGAGAAGTAATTTTTAACCCTATTCTCTGCAATCCCATCAAGTTATCTTGAGAACTCCTATAATAATATAACAATAATAATATTTAACTGAAAATGGGCAGATTATAAGAAAAAATGGGCAGATTAAATAAGATCCCTGTGGCAGAGTATAAGAAATACTATTAAATACACAAAAATACATGTTACAGAGAACTGAAATTAAAAACTGTTATATAAATAATTAAACCATATGATTTAACTACTATTAAACCATTAAATTTAAAAAAAATTACGCTGAAAACAATAAAATTAATCATTACTTATTGCTTATTAATAATATTAAATATAGAAACGTGACGCTGAAAAAATTACTAATTGCACATTTTACGGTGGATGACACGAACATTTAATTTACCCCTTTAGTGCACTTATTTTAACATTTCACATCCGTCTCTTTCCAACTCGAGCAATTTCCTTCTTATCACTTCACTTCACTACCACTATATTCATAGCGCACCCCTTCATCCAGAACTTCCCTAATCTTGTGAATAGATGAGCTCGAAATCTTTTCCAAAACCGGCGCAGGCATTAAATTCCAGTCTCCAATCATTCTATTGAGAAATGAGAATTTTCCAACGTCGGTTTTTTTGTTTCCTAGTTCTAAATTTTATAATAATAATTTTTAAACAATTTCACCATTTCATAACCTCGTGACTCGAGAATAACTTTTTTTTTTTTTTCATTATTATTGAAGTAACGTTTAAAACATTTATAAAAATGACATGTTTTTCTGGAAAAAATTTGATGGACGAATTATTGAAATATGTTCAAGTTATGTATTCCGAGAAACCCGTATTCTTGTTTTGCACCATCTTCTAATATTACTGTTTTGAAACCAATAGATCTATTTTTATTTCCTAAAAATTACAGTATTTTTCCTCTTTAAATGTATTCCCTTGTATTATACAAAAACGCTGGTGGAACTGGTTTTCTTAAATAAAGTTGGTATTCTGCTCAACCTCTTTAGAGGTCGTTTTTAGTGACCAGCGAGTGTACACAGGAGGACACATGTTTTCCTAAACACCGCCTGAGCGAGAGGTATCTGAAAAGGATACGCGTAAAGGAGGTAAACGACAACGGCGAAAGTGACACAAGAGATAGTGAAAGCAGTGCTGAAGAGAAGTTGATGGCAGAAATGCGCTTTGGGACACGTCTTTACAGAAGCGTTTCACCTATTCGGACCGCCGCGTCGGGCACAGTGGCTGATATTGGTAGCGAGAGACTTAAGTAACGTTTTCCGGGAAAGTTGATCTTACCGCTCTCTCTCTCTCTTACATCTCACATTGGAATTGAAGCTTGAGGTATTCGGTCGTTCGTTGGTGCCACTGGTGTCTTGTTCGTAAGCGTAACTCGAAGTAATGAAGCATTGCTCGGTTCCTGAATTTTTATGTCGAAGTGGACTCTATTCTGGTTTCCCAAAATCTAAATTTGTAAAATTTGTGGAGAAATGAATACATCGTAAACGAGCAAGTGAGTGGAGAACATGAACATACTTTCGTAGTAATTTAGGAAAATTCCGAGATCTAATATCCCAATCTTTGACACCGCTGATCCCTCTATCACAGGACGGGTGTTTTCGTCAAAGAATTACAATACGTCCAAGAGAGTGAAAATTGTTGTACTTTCCATAACTTTCCGTCAATATACTTCGGGCACTCGAGACTCACCGTTTCTCTCACGGCTGATGGCGGCTAACTAATAGATTCAGGAGAGCTTTCTAGGACCAGATTGCATCGGTATTTGTGCGAAAGCACTGTCACTTAGCGGCAGAGTGCCGATTTGAATTTGGATACAAAAGTGGCGTCTGGCAACTTAGGACGCTTCCTCGAACACGATCAGTCTACCCACCCCTCATGGGTATACCGCTCTACCTCATCGGAGTTAAACTCTTAGTCCCCATAAAATTGGAAATGTTATCTTTCTATTTAATTTTTATACACTTCTTACTGTTTTTATTACAATCTACATAAAATTACAAAGAAAATGGTTCTAAACACTAAATAATTACGACAAAATTAAGGGGTTCTTTCTTCCATTTACTGTTGATCCTGTCCTCGTAAATTTTATCATAATTCTATTGTGTTTGAACTTATTTATTCGCAGTTTAATGTAAAATAAAAATATTGCATTATAATGGTAATAAAACGTTACATAAAAAAGATATCCCTGTCAATTTTTTGGGTCTAATTTTTAGATGACTAACAGCTTAATCCTGGAAAGACTGAGTGGTGTGCTCATTAGGGGTGGAGGGACCGGTTGAGTTCGGGAAGTGTCCTAAACTGTGACTNATATATATATATATATATATATATATATATATATATATATATATATATATATATATATATATATATATTATAATAATAATAATAATAAACACATATTTACGGCGAAACAAAAGTTCCACGATGTGAATAAGGAAACCTTAGGACATATTACGACTGGATTAATGACTGAACAATGAAACATTATCTTATATCAAGATTTACCTGAAGTTTCTTTGTTAGCAGAGCTCTTCCATTGTACGAATTTTGCGTACGATTGACCAAACTAAACTGAGGTGTGATTTTTTTTCTACGCCCTAAGAGCGTTGTAAAACTTAGCTCTCAGAACTTCATTAAGTGCGGGGCTTAAACTTGGGAGAATGGGCCTAGTTTGGATGCTCGTAGTGTTGTAGCAATACGGATTTGCTGTTATGTAGGCAATCACTCAGTGTTCGTAGAGAGCATGGTAGCTTTCGTGCAAAGAGGGATACAGGCATATGTCCAGAGATATGGTGACAAATGTGGTTGCGACCCTTAACCGCTTGCGAGTGCTCGGAGTGCTCATAATAGCGCTCAGGTGTCTACTCGCACGTGTTTAAAAAGCGTGTCTGCCATCGTAGTATTCCATCACTAGGTCATTTAAAAAACCGAATTATAACAATAAAACTTAAAAAGAAATTAATGCAACTAACTTTTGTATGAATCTTTAACTTTATTTAGCAAGACTTTTGTATTTTCCTGAATAATCTGGCAAAAACAACCTCCCATCTGTTAGATGAAATCTAGTTTCACTCGCATTATACTGAAGCATGACATCAAAAAATTAGTGAAGAGTACACAATAATAAATACAGTGTAGCATTACTTAACTCACGTACAATTCAGTTAAGTTGTTCTTCTATATCATTTTCAAATAAATGAGTCAAATAGCTTCTTTTCTTGATGAAATTTTTAAATGCTTTTATATCGGATAGTAAAAGGTGAATGATGATACATCATCAACACAATTTATTGATCTAAAGTTCGAAACTTAATTTTGTGTGATTAGCTTCGTCCAATTACCCAGAAAAGGAACCAAAAATTTCAGGGACGTTCGAGTTTGATTGAAAATGATGATGGATCATGTTCGCGATCTGGTTTCTGGAATAAATTTTGATTTTTAGGGGTTAGTTGAAGTCACAAATATGTTTTGAATTTTGTATTGTATCCAACATATGTTCTTTCTCTTTCACAATATTCATATTCACACGAGTCTTTTCTTCCATGTATGAAAAATTCGAAATTACTTTGCCCGGGAGAATAAGTGTCGATATCACTATTAATTAGGAAACCCGCGCATATCTTAATAGAATTTGGTTAAAATCAGAATCGCAATTGAAATTTCGTGCACAATACCAATCAGATTAGTATTTGGGTCCCTTATTTTCTAAATTGATTTGTTATATTTTTTATCACGGATAACATATGTTTTCTAACTCCAAGTTGTTTTACATTTCATCTTCTTTACGTACAAAATTGTTTGAAATAAGGGATATTTTGATTGTTAAGGGACTACTTCAAAATTGAAGCGTCCTGAACGCTTTTAAGAATCTTTATTCCTTTACTTCAAATGTTAGCGTCCATCATGCCATTGAGAAAATGGGAAAGTGCAGCAAAATCGAATTAGTTGGTTATGGTGTTTTTTTTACCAGAATAATGAGTCATTTACAAACTCCTCTGACACATTCCTCGTTATACGAACGTACTCTGTGTCCCGAACTGCCTTTGTCTCGCTTTATAATTGAATCTCGCAGCTGATACCAATTTATGATTCTCTTTATCAAAGTCACCCACTTTTAGTTGCTTTGTTACGGTGGTTTTGCTCAGAAGCACACAGCAAACGTTTGTCACATTCACTCGCTCTAATTTCAGTCTCGTTTTTCTGACCTCTGTATATTATTTCAGATATGCCAAAACTCAAAAGTTGAGAAAGCGGGGTTTAGTTTTTAGGGAATATCAAATTCTCTTAACCAAAGGTAGGTAATATTAACCTGAAATTTAAACTCAAAACTCAAAAAGTCAACTTCTGTAATCGTTAAAGCCTGGGTTTGTTGAAAATTTTACGGAAGTTAACCGTAAAAAGTAAATTTTATATTTTAAATGTTAAATCAATCAAATTGACAAGGATTCAATAGTTAGTGAAACACTTAATAGTTCGTTATAAAGGTGGGTATATTATAGTTTAGATATGATAGCATGGGTAGAGACGGTTGATAGAAACATCAGAAAGACTTGATAACTTTCGGTCAGGTGAAAATGGCGACGACCCGTGAATCGAACCAGGTACTCCTCCTCTGATCGCAGGGGTGTTGACCTCTACACCTCCCATACACTATTTCCACCCAGACTTTATGTGCACTCATCATTGTGTGCCATCTGGTTCACTTATCTCCTATGTGGGGATGTGTCTGAGGTCTTCCGGGGTTTAGGTCTGAGTGGAAATGGTGTACAGTTATGGAAGGCGAAACAGTGGTGTAATGGTCAACACCCCTGCGATAAATACAAGAGCTCTGGTTTTGATTCCCACCTCGTTGCAATTTTCACCTGACCGAAAATAAACACATTTTCTCCACGTGTAGGGTACCCGGAAGAAATATATGCTTAATTGCATGGCCATGGCACGATCTTGAAACATACCCGGAAAACCTTTTTTCTTTGTCTCATTGATTCTTCCTTCCTTATTTTGTGCTCTCATAACTTAAGTAGTTGCATAACTTAAGTAGTTGTATCTTCAGCCCTTTCTCTGTCATAATTTTCACATTTGCATAACCTCTTCTATTGCTTCCTTACTTTTCTTACTGATGCCTGTTTCATCATCGACCTTTAGAATCCTCTCTAAGGATATTCTGAAGTTTTCGTGCTCAGTTAGCTCTTTCAGCAGTTCTAGGGTAACATTTATTATCTTTATTCTGATATTTTACTTGTTCTTCGTCTATCTATCTGCATCAATCCACTTTATATGACATTGATATTTAACGCATACCTAAATCTTTACATAACTCTTTGTTTACACACCTCTTTTAATACAATACATTAATCTAACAATCTACCACCTATGATATGTTCATCAGCCCTTTCGTATTTCTCCATATATTCACTATATAATCTTGCAATTGTTCAAATTTCTCCTCTATCCACCAATCCTCATGTCAGGTTTGTCATTAATCTGTGTAATGTAATATTTCCTCGCTGTACAATTGACACCGGTAATACATGATGCCATAGTAGATGATCAATTTTTTTCCAGTCCATCCCCACAGACACATTTCCCACTGTTTAGAACCTTAAATCGATGTAGATATGAGTTCGGCAACATCATTTTGAGATATAAAATTCACAACGTTTCGCCTTTATGTTGAAGTCGTCGTCAGGTGGTACAAATTATAAAAAAAACTATTGAGCATGATATGAAACGTAATTATAAACAAAAAATGTTTTCAAAAGAGCAGAAGCTACACAAACATGTTGTAATATTGTATTATAATACCCGACAGCTTTTCCGTGAGTGCACGTAATTTCACACCTGACGACGACTTCAACATAAAGGCGAAACGTTGTGAATTTTATATCACAAAATATATAGTGTTTCTCCGTCATGGGGTCGTAAGTCTTTAATTATTTATTTAACTTGAATATATAATGGAGGCTTATTACAATAGAATACTTGAAATATTTTATGGTCAGATTTGAACCATTTCCCATTTAATATCGGTATTTCTCACTCCTTATCTGTGTAGATGTCCCTGTTGTCTCTCGGGAACTGCTTGTCTTCTTCGTGCCTGAGACTGATTTCTGCGCCAGGGCTTGGCTTCTGCCGAACCCGTCGCTGTCCGATGCAACTCCGTCGGTGCAACAGCTGCTGCGCCACTCGCCCACGCCAACCGTCCCTTCCTTCGTCAGCTGATGTCCCTTCTTGCTGCTGACATGCTCTTCATGCACCACCCTCTCTGCAAACCATATTCCTCCCTCACTGGATGACTGAATTCCTGGGGTTTGACTTTCACCCTCTGATACATGACAGATGCTATATTTTTATTTATTTATTTTCTTGAATAAACCCAGCGTTTCCGGGGAGTTTTTCTCGTTATGTGACTGTTTAATACTTCGATATAATTTAGTTGGTTATTAAATTAAGGAGAATACCTTCACTAATTAGTATAGAGACCCCACTACTATAAAATGGGGGCTAGAGTGTCTTTCACTGGGGCAGAACGTGTTCTTAAATGGTACCAGGAGTCTCACTATTGATCTCATCTCTCCCAAAAACTATCGATTTGACACGAATGTTGGTCATTTGCAATGATTTTCTCATGTGATCTGTTTCTTACGTCACCCCTAGATGTGTCTTAGCCCCATGGGGACGTAACTTCTACTTTCTTGGTGTTGAGAACCTTACTATTTAACGACTCGTCTCCAAAAAATATGGATTCCTCACTAATGCCAGTCATTTTCCGTCATAGTTATATGTCATCCCTTTTGAGGTATTACCACTTTCAGGACTGAATTCAGGTAAATGGCATCGAAGAGAGTGATTTTCCTCTTACATCGGTCGTCGAGTGTGCAAAATGTGATCACAAAGTAACATTTAGTAGTGATGAAAATTATGCATTTCACGGTAAAAGATCGTCATTTGAAATTTAATCTTAAGAGTGATTTTTCATCCAGTTTTGTAAGACAAGTGTGCAAACTTTCACCGTGCTCGAAGTAAAAATAGAGTTGTACATAAGACAGACACACAAACACTAACACCTACCATCATCTTTTAACACCACGTACTACACAAAGTCTACTTGCATTTCTCAAAAGAATTTCAAAACTTTCTTTTGCTACTAAATTTCTTCTCTAAGTTATGCATTGTTCTTCTCGTTGTAATTAAATGATATTGTTTTAATTATAGGCAATAAAATATGTGGTATTTGACAATATTATGTTTAGCATAATATTCGATGAATGACAAATTGATTTCCGGATTTTATTGGCAGTGAGCTTAACTGGGGATTCGTCATCACAGAGAAACATCGAGCGAAACTGAACAACGATTTAGCTGCAACGGTTTTAACAGCGAAGCGTTTTCCTATCTAACAGATTTTCTTAAAGAAATTGATATAAATATAATAACGGTTCGCAAAAATCAGCGTTTACATAGCCCTATACTTTTTTCTATGTTTCGTCACTTTCGAAAAATGATCATGACTTAAGTTCATAATTACGTTTTGGAATCATATTTTGAAAGAAATGTATTAGTTAAATTCGAAGAAGACGAAATTAAAGATATGAAATCGCATTGCTTCATTACATATTTTCATTATATTTTATACGAACAAAAATTCCATATTTTCAATGAAAGAAATCGAGTGGTTTTAGGTTATTTGGGTGAAGAAGATGTTTCCATACTACTTACGACCACAATTATACAAATGTTAAAAAAATTAACATTAAGGGAAAATTAAGCGTGGGACATAAAAATTGCTGTCATCTTATTGAAGGATCTAGACTTCTCTCGGGCAGTTTTACAAGTCATCTACCAAAAGAACAATTACGTTTCCCTTCAAAGTTAATATAGACTCTTTCATGGATCCAACCCTTTCGCTTACTACTCAAACGGTTTTACTCCCTCTTTCGACGCAAGTACTGTTCTCATCTCTTTCCTTCTGGCACCGTACTAGACAAATGTCTGCTCTACGTCTCTTGAGAGTCACCGTAAAAATCAAATCCATCATTTTAGTACGCACCAAGTGAGCTTTGCTGCAACCTCCACTGCACATTACTCATTTAGCAACTGCGTAAAGACGTTTGTTTGTGGTTTGAACGTCGCTTCTAGGTTTCGTATCAAATGCCATAATTGAGAGCGAGCATCTCCCGTATACTTCTAATTTAATATAACTTATCTCTTAATTATACTGCATGTAAGTGTTGTTTGAAAAAATTAAATTACACGTATTACTATTTACTTTCAAACATTTTCACCTCCAAAGTAGACGTCTTAAGCTTCAAATGCAATTGTTAGGCTAATTAAATTACTATGTGAAGGACAAAACAATTAAATGATAATTATTCAACTAGTAATTATTATTATCGCTTATTTATTGAAAAAATCAAGGAACAATGCATATTTTAAATCAATATAAACAAAAGTACATAAACTATTTAAAAAATTATGTTTTAAAATAATGAAGTATTGCTTATCTTCTATCCCTGTCATTATCATCCTTAGTCGTTATTTTCTTGTTAAAATCGACCTCTAGAATTTAAATTGTAACAGGAACTGAAAATTTTCGTTTTGAGTTTTCCTAAAAAAATATTAATTTTCAAGAACTTTATAGATAACCGTGAACGAAAAAATATTACTTTCAATCAATAATTTTAAATTTTATTTCATTTTACAACATCATTATACAATTTACGTAAAAAATAAAGTCATTTAAGAATTATGAGTTCGATTGCAAACAAAACCTGTTATCATCATTTTTGGGTTGTCATCTTTGGATCGAAATGTTGGTTTTCAATAATTAGAAGTTGCGGCAAGCTTTCTGCCCAGATAATGATTATTATATTTGGGTTGTCGGGAAGAACTGAGAATGATTTCGGGATAGGAATCAATAGAAGGGAAAGCGATGTTTGGTCACCGCAACGCGTTCTTTCATCCCTCGACGCCAACCAGCATCCCGCTGTGTCCTCAAGCGCTTGGGGACGGGGATGCAGTGGATGGGGAGTGAGGAAGCGGTCGTGGGAACGAGGCAGCTCGTGGGTCTGTGCTTGATCCTTCGACCAGAGCTAATTCCTCGTCCACTCAACAGCCGTTGGAGCAGTTCTCTCTCTCTCTCTCGCCACTTGAGTCGCTGCTGATGGCACATCGATGCACGCCATCACCTCTTCCCCTCCTAACCCTCCTCACTAGCTTCACGAGACACTACAGAGCGTTTAACTGACCTCTTCTAACACTCAACTGCTACCAGCTTCCCTCTCATATACACATTATTATTAATATTCTCTGCTCTTTTTTAATTTCTCAGAATAATAATTTTAAGAGATTGTCAAAAAATCAGTAATAACTTCGTATGACCACTTACAGGACATTAAACTAATTTACTCTCCGGAAGCAAGCAAGGAACCATCACATCAATTCCGATCAAGGGCCCTAAGGCAGAGGCAGATTTAATATTTTAGTACCCTCCTAATAGTATGAGAATCAATGAAAAAATAACTTCCTGATTTGCTCACGTTAGTAATTCTTTTCAATAGATGATAGTTGATTGGTAGTATCAGAAAACGCAAGTCTGCCAACCTGTTTGCGAGACGAACATATTTATAACTCAATTTACATTATTTAACAAAAGGAAGCAAATTCTCTTATCAATGATGGGAAACATAATGGCAGACGATTTGGACGTGATATAAACGATGGCAGACGCCCTTGAAAGCGTCTTGTCTTGTCAGTATTCGCCAATAATAATTTAATAAGCAGTGAGAACTCTTTCCGTAAGTAGTTTCATTCAGCTAGTCATTGATGCAATTAATGTAGCGTTGTGAAACAAAACCGCATTTCGAAAATTAATTCAAGAATCATTAATTTCTTCCATGAATTTTATTACACGTTAATGACAATTTGAGAGTAATATGACACCCTCATTTTTTGTTATATGACGAACATTTATATATTAATAAGTCACAAAATAGTTATTTTACGAGTACGTTTTATTTTGAACTAAAGATTATTCGGAAAATATTGTTTATATATAGTATTTATTAAAATAACTCTAAATTTGAGATTTATTATTTCAATAGGCAGGAATTGTTTCCGGTTTGAGACAATGTACTACGGTAAGAGGCAAGAGCAACCCCTTGGACATCACTTGAAAACACCCTAACAATTATAAACTTAACGACTTTTAAGACATGATAACTGTGTTGTACTGACTTAGTTCCGTCAACATATTTGCGAATTGGTTAGGTTTGATGGTGTTTATCAATAATGCATTTACATGGATACATGACATTTATTCCATAAACGTGTCAACATTTATTAAAAATTAATAACATAACAATAATGAAATTACATAATATGCAACACCAGAAGAAATAATAACGAAAAGTTCATTGTTTTAAATTTCTAATGCATACGTTTCCGAACTGAATTCGGAAACTTTCCAAATTATTTCGTCCTGGGGTACTAATATTGCTATTTACGTTTATCATAATTATATTATTAAACTAGATGTGTTCCCGCGGCTTTGTTTGCGTTAATTCTGTAATATGTATCCAATTTTTTCCCCTCATATCCTCATTAGTATTTAATGAGAATGTTGTCCAATAATGTTGGAGTTATATTAATATTGGTGTGTATCCTCAATCCCTTATATTCACTGATGTAATTCAAAAAAGTTTTTAGAAAACTCCTATTTCACATTTCACACCCTTGTAAAAACTTTTCTCAGAACATTTTTGATATTTTTTGTGTCACGCTCTTTCCAACCCTCACCCTTGGAGGTGTCGTGCATTATGTACATAATGTAGGAACATAATGTCATTAGAAATACAATTATTCATCTCAGAATACACAATAACCACGGACTCCAGACTACTATTGGTCCTTTTACGTTATTTTTACGTTTCGCTCTATCCAGCCCCAGCTCTAAGAATACGGTAATCACATATGTGATATCATCTTGAACATAACAGCACTAGTTGTTGAAACATCTCGTCAACCCTAAAACTATGTATCCGATACATTTTTATTTTTTATATATTGAAATATTAGTTTTAAATTATTTTTACACACCCCCACCCAAGGGATGTGTTTGTTTCATGAGGGCTGAGTTCAGACTTTCACTATCAACTCAGCGACGCCGATAATTATGAACTCATCACTGGTATGTCGTATTCGATTTTTTTTCGTGGCATTCCCTTCTCTAGGGGTTCTGGAGTTAATACGGGCAGATTGTGGACTTTGACGTCTTCGAGAATATCACTACTAATTTCCGCGGCCGCGAGAACTACGATCTCAACACTAATATCGGTCACTTTAGATTACTTTTACATTTCACTCCTTCTCACCCCGAACACAAAGAGTGTTTATTCCTTATATGAGGTGATACTGCACTTATCTGGCAATGAGGGTGTCACTTCACTTCAGCGATTTAATGATGATTTATTTAACACAAATATCTGTCAATTTTGTATTATATTTACCTGTCCTTCATTCCCACCCCTACCCTAGGGACGCTAGGGGTATATTCTCTGCGATGTGGATTGATTGTTAACTTAGAGAGCATCTGAGGCGTCCTTATCCATCCCAACGCCACAGAAAACTATGGTTTCGAATCTAATATCGGATTTTCCCTCATTTTTACATGTCATCCCATTCTCACCCCCTCTCTAGGGGCGAAAGGGATGTCTTACCGCCACAGATTTTGTTGTCATTTAGTCAGTCATCTGTGTATTACGTGTGGTTGAAATTAATTCAGACACACTCGTGTTATGGTGGGATACATACAAAAAATATTTCATCCCCATTTTACCCCCTTAGAGATGGATTCTCGTAAAATCGTTTCTTAGCGGATGTCAACTCCCTGAAAGGAACCTACCTGCCAAATTTCAAGTTTGTTGGCTTTGTAATTTCTGAGATTTCGTGTTCGCTTTGTAATTTCTTTCCCTGGGACATTTTTATGTCGTCATAGGAGTAAAAGTTGACGTGAATACGTGAAAGAAATAATTAAAAACTCAAGACCTTCTATGAACGAGTAATATTTATATTTGAAGAGCTCACTACGTTTCGACTTGGATTTAATTCATCGTCAGGTGATCAAGTAGTTACAAGTTATAACAATAAATATAACTGGACGAATGAACATGGTGTAAACATACATATCAGAAATTATATTTATAAAAAATACACACGAGGGTTTAAGTTTACGCTCAGACACTGAAAAACTATCTGGTTTATGCTATACAATATTATAACATACTTGTGTTTCTATGTTTCTACTCTTTTGTTAACATATTGTATGTTTATATTTATGTTTATATCATGTTCATTTGTCTTGTTGTTATGTTTATTTTTATAACTTGTTGTTACTTGATCACCTGACGACGACTTTAATCCAAGTCGAAACGTTATGAGCTCTTCACAGAAAATATAAATATTATTCAAAGTCCATAAAAGGTCGTAAGTTTTTAATTATTTGTTTAATTAGATTATATAATGGACGTTAATAGTAGTAGAATACGCGAAAAAAATTCGATTTTAAAATCTTGACAAGTCGTCGTTTTTAATGTCTGTATACTAGATTTTGATGGTACAGTCGAATAATAAGTAAGATCAAGGGGGAGTGAAATCGTGCGATGGGTATCTCGTTATGTATTTTCTTGCATTTCCTCAACCACTCGGACAAATTCGGGTTACGTAGAAGTTCGACAACCGCCTCGGCGCTGAACCTAAAATCATAGAAAGTAAAAAACAAAAAAACCAATTAATTATTAACAAGGACGATCAAGATGGTGATGCATTAAACTACGAAATTATTATTCTTGTCTCGCATATCCCGTGAGAATTTAAAGCAAATCGAGCCGTCTTCGCCTTCGCGTGTGTTGGAAATACCTTGACGTCCTTTTGGAAGTACCGCTTTGTCACGTGTAGCAACATAGTGAGAGGTGAAGGGCCTTAGCGTGTTGGCTGTCATGTACCTTCACACATGGGATCAATAGTTGGGTCTACATTCGTCTCTAGCATAGCCACTAACATTTGTAACTTTATTCCTGAGTTATTATTCCCTCTAGAGCTACCGTATTCGGTGAATTTTGTTCTCATCTAGAATTCGCTTTTTGTCACCGGTTGTTGGCAAAGTCCCTCATGATCCATATTTTTTTCTTTTCGATCTTCTCTTTTCTAGTTTGTCATTTTTGTCTGGAGCGACGAAGGTTGATAATGCGATTTTTCTTTTTTACAGTGTAAAATAAGCATAAAATGCGGTAAAAAACTTTAATTAAAAACACAGTAAGATGTGTGTATGGAAAATGGAAGCATAAAGAGTGGTTTTTGAATGGAATTGTATTTTCAGAATAGTACTGAATGTTTGTGGAGTATTTTATGTGCTTTAACTTCAAGATTCGTCCGATTTTTTTTACATCTTTTATTATGTTTTTTACATTTTAATGCCTACAGAATGTTCAACACATGTCATTCTGGGTTCTAGTTTATTAGAATTCCTTGTTTTCTCATATAAACAACACCCCTGAACTTTGAGTTCATTAATATCCGTGAAATTTATGATAAAATGAAGTAATTCTCTCGAGAAATATCACCCGCTTTAATTTCAGTCTTCTTCCTTCATTTAACATTCCTTCACAAGACTCTATGAATGCCGTATTTCTTGTATGGTGTATTTCTAGACGAATCCAGTTCCAGTTTGAGTTTCACTGTTAAACAAAATTAATATTAAACTGAGTGTATTGCATGTTTAATTATATTTTAGTTTCATTTAAAAATGATTTTGTCGTAATATGAAATAAGGCAAAAACTACCAAACAAGAATATGGAACATTAGAAGCTTTTTGTCCTGAAATTCAGACAGTTGCATATCCAACCTTATCCATAACATAGTTCAAAAATGTACGGTGCGTTAGAGAATCTTTGACCTGATTGGTATTAGATTTGTGATTTACTTGATTCGTATATGAGAAAATGTGTTTTGTGGTATGGACCCAGTATTAATATGTTATCGAGGATTAATTTAATAATTTAAACGTACTCCATCGCTCTTCCTAGCAATAAATAACTTATTAGATTAGACTCAATACTTATATTACAATGGTATTCTGTAGTTCCTCATGTCTAAACTGGTACACGCGTGAGTGTTTCAAATGTTTAGTAGTGTTATTGCAGTAATGAATGCGAGTCCTCATGATTACCATTTCCCGATAAAAATATTTCCCAATAAAAATATGGTCGGAACACTGGCGAGTTACATGTGCGCACCAAATACTATTAAGCGAGCGATAGTTGTAAATGTATAACTCTGTTTTCTTCTCCCGAGAACGAGTCTGATGATTTTAAAGATATTCACGCAACAGATATATTGAGATGAAATAAATCTAAAATAATCTCATTTCGCATTTAAATCGTTATATACCATTAAACAAATTCACATATTATAAATAGCGTAGAGCAGACAATGGAATTGTTTCAATGATTCAAGGTCTTCTGAATATTAATACAGATCTCTCATGTCTTATATTGGCTAAATGTGAAGAAGTAAACTGATGAAACCTTAAATTATCTCTTGCGCTATTGAGAAATGGTATGGGCCGTATTGAGAGTGCATTTTTTCCTGTTAAAATTCTACCTGTATTTGCACACTTATTCTTTTGGAATTCTCTCGCATACTCCAACAGGATAATGAGGAAGGTTGATTAAAGACAGGGGAGTCCGTCTAAAATAGCTTAAGATGCCGATCGGTAAAAGACAATATGTCAGTAAACAGTTTAATGTTCCGAAAACTTAACTTATGAAGTTGTCGAAGCTATGAAGTACGGTGCACCCGAGGAAGTATCAAAATAAAAATAAGGACAGACCTACAGTTTCCGGAGAAGATCTTAAAGAGTGGGTTATTATTTTCTTACCATGGTGGCGGGGGATGTCTTACTCGTAATGACTTACGAAGCATGACCGTACAATCGGCAGAGAGAAATAATATTGAACATTTTTTCAAAGATAAAATATCTACGAAACAATGCGTTAGTTTTTCGTAAAGGCCACTGAACTAAACTGTCAGAAACGAAGCCTACAGTAACATCCGACAGCACGTCTTTTGGGTTCAGCGAAGAAATCACAGAGAAATTCTATAACCTACTGGAAGATTAAAGAATTTTATTTTCTCTCCTATTATAACTTTTTTCTAATTTTGTTCAGTGTTATTTTCATTATTTTCCAAAAAGTCCGATTTCGACAACTGTTTTCCAAATAGCCGAAATGGAACGTTAAAAAAATCATTTTTGTCATACGTATGTGTCATAATTTTTCGTAAAAAATAAAATCTAATTTGTGTATAACATTGTATACAAATATTACATACTTTTAACACACGTGTTTTACTCTTTCTAATTATTTTTGATTAAAAACTTAATAGGGGTCCGGTTTTTGGAACTTTTTTTAAAAATATTAACTGATCGATACAAATTCCAACTATTTTTCTTCATAATGTAGTTATAAAACAATTAAAACCAAAATAACGAAAACAATTATACTCTTCAGCGATTTGCCTAACTTGGAGGGCTAATTCCATCTTATGATGGGACCAGTGCTCCAAGTAAGTCAAATCACTGAAATGTATGATTACTTTTTTTATTATAATTGTAATCATCATAAAACACAATAATATGAATAATAATGATCAAAAAACATGATTTAATTTCTATCTAACAATTAATAATGAAGTACAATAAATATTCAGGAACTCTTTTGACTCGTTTGAAATGCACAAGGGCATGTAAAAGCATGGGGGACAAGCACAGCGGTTTCGTAATTTATGCATCTCAGCTCGGGAAAAGTGAAATATCTTTCAGAGATGTACGGTGACTTAGAGATAAAAGTGGTTTAAAAATACTACGGAAAATTTACTGCAAATCAAAGTAAATTTATGTCACTTTCGTAATTATAATTTAGTCTTATTTTCTCCATAAGAGTCAATGTATTACAGAATCAATTATAATTCAATTATTTCATTTAAATGGCCGGTGAGGTATGTTTTTCGAGTTGAAATTTTAATAAGTACAAGTTACTCTGATTATTTAGGCCGATTTAAGATATTTTAATGACTGAATTCCACCCTAGGTGAACCGCGCGGCTCCTGCCATCCACCGCACCGCATTGTTTCCCACGGAGTCATGACTTTCCCCATCGCGGGCTTTTGGTCAGTGGCTACACACCACGCTCCCATCACCTTTGATCTTCAGGAGGCGCTCGCTCCCCTGCTTACACTGGGTGGCCATCCGCTGGCGCTGTTTTCACACCTGCTGCTGCTTACGAACTTGACACCTCGCACAGCCACGCCGCTTTTTCACACGCGCTAACCACACGAGCGGTACAGCCTCTGCGCCGCCTTTGCTACCAACAGCTTTCGGTTCTCTTTTTGGGCACAGGTTCTGTGTGTTAATGAGCAGTATCGCTTACATTTTGCTAGTCTTTTCATTTAGGTTGTGCACTTGATCTCATGTTTATGTATCGTTCCACTACTCTGAAGTTACTTGTTCTTTTGTGTCATTCACGGTTGAATTACGATCGATACTATGTTCATAAGAACAATGAACTCACCGTGAAATTACCCATCAACATATTCAACCTCACCCAAATACCCCGGAAAATTTGCTTTCCTTTTTCGCGTAACCGAACGGAGGAAATCGCATCGTATTTCAGAGCATAAAAGGAAAATTAGCTTCTTGACTCATTTATTTGAAAATAATTATACTCGATTTTGTTTAGCCCTAAAAAATAACAGCACTAACGTGTCTGGTAAATAATAAACAATATTTGTAGAGGATTGCACAGAAAAAAAATCATACCAATGAAATAAGTCTTGCTAAATATGAGTAATCTTTCATATTATCATACAGAACGTCAGAAACATTTAATTTTCCGTGAGATTAAATCGCAAGACTTTAGCTATTTCTCAATACAACTTCGCCTATATTATTCCCCTGTTCTCGGCAGTTTAGTTTCCTGGAGAACTTCTTAGTAGCTGTTCCATTCCAGAGAAGCTTCTGTTTTGTTTCTTCTCCGTTTCGTGTTTCGGTGGCGACAACCGCTTCCACCGTCGCGTCGCCGTGAGCCCGACTCCTCTCCCTGCTACTTCCTTCTATCGATCTGTTTTCGCACGGAATCTCCTCTCACCTCTCGCCTTCGCGGAATCGCCGACACGAATAGACTCCTTCTTTCCCCCACTCGCCATCACTGCTGTCGTGTGATGCCATGGCGTATTGTAGTATTTGTACAACATAGGAGATGTTGCATGCTATTCAAGCTTATCTACATGGGACGATAAAAGACGGGTAGAAAAGCTGTTGTTAGGAGGTGAGCTGGTCAGCTGGGTTTACCAACAATCCCCCGTGGAGGGGCTAGGAGGAGCAGTGGTGGATCTATGGGGGGGGCTATAGCTGTCCATCCTCTGAACTCTTAACTGATAAAATTGAATTGATAAATGGCATACTTTGTAAAAGTGTTACCAGATTAATAATTGTTAATAGTTATAATTGTCATTGTTATTAGTAATATAATTGTTATTACTAATATCAAATTAATAAAACTAATAATACCATATTAATAACTTTAATAAATAATTATTGTTATTAATAATACCAGATTGTTAATTGTTATTTGATGCAATTTATTTAAAGGTAATATTTATAAAATTTGTGTTGTAAAAACATAATTTGAAACAAAAGCGCACCCGGTTAGCCCCCCACCCTTTTAATTACGATCTAGATCCACCACTGAGTAGGAGTAGTTTGTAATAGTTAGAGTTGGTGATACTAGGAGTAGTATTCTAAGAGGTGGATAGAAGAACGGGGGTTCGCTTTTCAGTAGTCACTGCTATATGAACTGGGACATTTATATGAAAATTTTTCTGGCCCACTCCAAATTGAACCCGGGATGACTTGGTGATGAGCAAGTACGCTAACACCAGATCCACCGGAGAGGTCGAATGTCATATGATCCGCCACCACTCTCCTGATCCGACTCTGGAACCGCTCCCCCCCTCTCACAATGCACCACAGCCACTGACCCACTCCGAGCTACCGACCGCAGACATTGTCGCCAATGACGCTCTCTCGTAGGTTTCGAATCGAAACATTGGCTGGCACTTCGGTTGTTCTGTTATCTCGTCATCGACTACAGAGGACGAAGCGAAAGCTCAATGATTGGCCGAATGTTGAGGTTGAAGTGGGGGTTGTGTGATGGAAGCAAAGGCATGGATAATTGCCATGTTTCAAAGGGAAAACGTGCTTCGTTTTAACACATTAATGATGAAAATTGTTCTTGTTATGTTACGCAAAAAAACCGAACTCGGCCATTGGACGTTTACGTTTAGCAAGAACTAGTTTTGAGCATTTTCATTGGCAAAAGAGAATCGTCAAAAGCTAGTTTTGAGCATTTCGAAAACAATAATGAAACTTCTTATACCAATTTTTTTTAGTACGGATCAAACGTTATTTTCGTATAAGAGGCATAATGGGAAAATGGTAATTACGCGCTTTTGAGAGTTTTTATGTTCGGATTGGTATAAAAGTATTCATCCCGGGTATATTACAAGCTTTTATTTAACTTTCTTCGTTCGATGTATGAATGTATGTGTGTGTGTATGTATATATGTATGTATGTATGAATGAATGAATGAGTGTGCGTAGTTTGCATGACAATAGATTATGGTATCATTTTAGGAAAATCTACCCTAAGAGAGTAAAATGGGGGTATGTATTTATGTTGTCCTTCCGTTTCCAAGTTCGTAATTTTATTTTTCGGCCACGTCCCAGTGTCCAATCGAGCTGTAATTTTACAGATATGTGTAGTTTGCATGACAATAGATAATTATGGTACGATTTTATGAAAATCTATCCGTAACGAGTGGAAATGGGGGTATGTATGTGAGCATCCATCACTCTAGAATGCTTGAAGCAATTTGAACCAAACTTGGTACACAGATGATTGACTATCTGGCAACAGACACCTTGGAGATAAGACAACCCTGGCACTTCCAGGGACGGGGTGGGAATGGAGGGTAGCATGTAAAAATAATTGAAACAAAATATTTGATTGGAAAATAGAGATTTTGATACCTTTTAAGAAGGAAATGCAATATAAAATTTTAAATAATGAGGATTTTTTCAGAAATTTTTCAGTTGTATAATATTTATGACGCTCGACCCTTTTGATCTTTAAATTAATTTTTCTTATTTTAAAAATATCTATGTTCATGCACCTTCTAAGTTCTTGTACTTAAAATGAGTGACCAAGGAAGGATATTTTTTATAGTTGTACTATTTTTATTTTCAATTTTTATTATTTTATCACAGTACTTCATAAATAATAACTTGTTTTAGAAAAAGTTCTTCTACGTCTATTTTATTTAAAGATTAGATTGAATTGTATTTTACTCGATGCGCCGAGCCAAAAACTTAACGGCTTCCCATCTATCATAATTCATCTCAGCAACTCCAACAACTACGGATTCGACACAAATATCAATCGCTTTACCCAATTATTTGTGCTCGTTACGCTTTTTCCTAGGGTTTGCCCGTTACCCTAGAGGGGTGTCAAACATACCGTTAGGTTGGAACTTCAACATAACGGCATTGGTAGTACAATATTTCACCTAGAAACATTGAAAATTGCAGATCGGATGCAAATTAATTATTTTCGTTTTTGTATTATGCCACCCACTTTCGACGTTTCTCTCACTGACTTAGGGGTGGAAGGGATGCCATTTTTCATGCGAGCTGAATTTAGACTAACATGCTATCAGGATGTCACATTCAACTCAGCGACGTTGAAAACTGCGAATTGTTCTCTGATATCATACCAATTCCGAACATTTCCCCAAAGGGTTGAACGGTGTTTTAGGAGTGCCTTTCTACACTCTGAAGCTGAATTTTGACTTACACTATATCAGAATATCATTATTAAACTCAGCGATGTCGAAAATTGAGAATTAGACACTTCTATGTCATTTTCTATAACTTTAAAACAGCATCCCCTTCCTTAGGGATATATAAGGGTTGATCGTGGACGTGAGTGTCTTCGGGAATGTTAGTACAAGTTTCAGCGACCCCGATAACGATGGTCCCAACACTAATAGTAGATTACTTTTATACTTTCTGCCTCTCACCCCCTAGACGATAGGTGTATATTCGTTCGTATGGGGTGATCGTAGATTTAAGCGACATGAGATATGTTACTCTTCACTTAATCATCCTCAAAAATGTAGGCATTACCAATATCGGTTGTTTACCATTATTTTTAAATATAAAACTTCCCACCACTCCCTAGGGGTGCAAAGTAATGTATTACTAACAAAATGTTTGTTGGCAGATAGTGAGTTAACGCTGTACCAAGTTTCGTTGAAATTGCTTCGAGCAGTCGAGACGTATAGCGCGCCTTACATATATCCAATGTTATATACGTAGTTAGATAAAAATTTTGGAAAAAATTAATTTATAGGCTTATACTATTGTGTTTTATTAATATTCCACCTCGGTTCATAAAAATATTAATTTAAAAATCGTGGACATGTATCACAGAAATGTAAATTTTCCATCAATCTGAGTATTACAAACACCGCACAGTGGAAATGAGACACTTTTATAAATGTTTCGTACATGGAAATAACATGTTAACCACAGTAGATACTGTAGAAATTTTGTCTACTTAAAGTACACGAAACTTCATTATTGTGAAAATGCTCAATACTTGTTCTGTCCTTCAAAACACTCAAAACTAGTTCTGGCAAAAACGTGTCTGCCAAAACTAGTTTTGGTCATTTTTTCTGTCCAGTGGCTGAACTCGGGTTTTGTGTGTAACACATATTTATACCGTGTAATCTACACGAGGGGAAGCTATGTGATAACTTTCGGTGAGGTGAAAAGGGCAACGAGGCGGAATCCTGCCTGGGGATGTGGTTCGGGTCATCCGGGGTTTAGGTCTGAGTGGAAATAGTGTACGTGGAAGACGAACGGATGGTGTAGTGGTTAACACCCCTTAGATCAAAACAGGATTTCCAGGTTCGATTCCTGGCTTTACACCATTTCCACCTGACCGAAAGTTGTTCTTGTTGTGTTTCTTGTTCTTCTGGTTGATTGTTGAATTAATTAATCTTGTTGTATCACATTAATTAATGAATGTTCGACTCATACAGAAGAGTATTTTTACATTAAAGAAGGTGAAAATTTCCCTTTTGTAGAGATTTTCACACACATTCCTAAACACTATTCCAGGTAGCGCTACGAGACGGGAATTGTGTTAATTCTTGTATTTTGTATTCTTCTATGTTCATTTTATGAATTCGTATCAGAAGAACCAATCCTGTAACTATTAAAAAAGGGGAACTGAAATATCGTAGAAGAGACTTTTGAATTTTGAGACAATCTTTTTACTCTCCGGCAATAAACTAAGTACGAAATAGAAGTAGAGATTTCTATGTTTGTGAACCAGAAATGGTAAATACTACCCAAAACAAAGTACTTCCTAAGGGAGTCGCCTCATATGAGGAGCGTAGTCTCTACGAGGCCACCTCAGAGATCTTTGGGTCTCGCAAGTTGAATGAAAATGGAAGGGGGGGGGACGGGAGGCGAACGGGATGGCGCAGTTGGTAAGCGCATGAGCGTGCTAAGCTTAATATTCCGAGTTCGAATCTCGGTCCCGTCTCCCATTTTCATTTAACATAACATAATTAAGTACAAAATAGTTAATGAGTGTGTAGAAGATAAACTTATAAATACACGGGATATAATTCCTTATCTTTGAGTTACGTGTCCATAAAGATGACAAATAGTTCATTAGAAAGGAATTCCGAGACTATTTGGAAATTAAAAAATGAATGATGGCAAAAACATCCCTTTTGAATCTTGTGCATATGTAGCGTAACCAATGCCATGTATTTGAGTTTTATCGGTTTATTGTATGCAAGTGTAGGGGAGAAAGAAGACTTTAAATTTCTTTCTTTTCCTAATAATTCGTATCTTTCTTATCCAATCTTCTAATTTCTTCCTATGAAATTTGTTACTCGTAAATTGATTCTCCTTTCAAAATTCATTTTAACTCTGTTATTTGTGTAGTATATCTCTAAAGTTATAAAAGTTTTGTGTAATAATTTCGTTTTTTATACTTACGATCTATATTTCAAAGCGCTTTATCATATTAATATTATCTCCTCATTCATTTCCATACAACTTCCAGTCTTAAAGAAGTGTAAGCCCAAAGTTTCCTCATCTACATTATGAGACGTTCAAATAATGGTTAAAATTGTCATGTGCACTCATGAACTCTGTTATTGTCTCATTTGGCTCGAACCACTTCCTAGTTTTATAAATAAATGGTACAAAATATTCAAGTCTCTTCCCTTTTTTCCTATGTCCCATCGTATTTGCAAACATTCAAACATCATCTTCATTAATTTGCATTTCCGTCCTTTGCCAATTTTATTCGCTTCTCATCTGTAATATCATTGAAAGTTATTTTTATTCAAACTCCAGTATCGGATGCCAAAGTGGCGCAGTGGATAGCACACCTGCGACCTGAGATAGTACCGGGTTCGAGTCCCGGTCCGTCACAATTTTCACCTGGATGTTGACGATGCAAACTCTCCTCCACGAAGTTGTGAGTTAAAAATGACATCCGACTCGTAGGTATGTTGAAATCGGGTTTAATTGCTCCTTGCATGGAAGCTGCCTGTGATCAGTTATCCCCTGAATGGGGATGTGACCCAGGCTCACAAGAAAAGGTCAGGTGGATGTTATGCACCGGTTTGATATGTCGAGGCGGGTGGTGCAGTGGCTAGCACACCTGCGACCAGAGCAGGAATTCCCAGGTTCGAGTCCCGGTCCGTCGCAATTTTCACCTGGCCATTGTTGAATTTGATTATTTATTTGCTTCAATCTATTCGAATACTTTATCTGTGTATGAAATGATTAATAAGTCCCAAATTTATTGTAATATTGTTTCGCTACCATTGAATTACGCACTTAATAAACACCATTACATAAATTCTGGTATTTTCTTTTTCATTGAAAGTTTTGTGAATGTCTGAGGGAAGAAATGCTACACTTATAATTTAACAGAGAATAAGCGCTAATAATTCTTGTCGTTGAGAAATTGTGAAGCAGATTTAGAGAGACAGACGCATTCGATTGAGCGAATCCTCTTGAGTGACGCGCTCCAATGGCAAATTGCGTGTCGCAGGGAAGTTCATTCCACAACTGTCACGAGCAGAAAAAATTTGCTTCTGACGCTTTGAATCAAATGTAACAAATCGACAGAAGATAAGAAAATCAACTTCGCGTCAGTTAGCGGAAACGGAACGCTCTGAAGAGGGTAACGAACAAGAATTTTGTTTCTGCTGATTTTGCGTTACAAAGTATGACATTTTTTTATGATTGTACTATTTGTAATTGGGAAATGTAGCGTGCTATTGAAGTTTATCTACACGGGACGATACGAGGTATGCGTTAGCTGTGGTTAGTAGTTAGTTGGGTTTATCAACAACTCGGCCCATGTGGACGAGTTAGGAGTAGTTAGTAATAGTAAGAGTTAGTGATACAAGGAGGAGGTGGATAGAATAAGGAAGGTTCGCTTTTCAGTAGTCACAGCTTTAGGAACTGGGACATAAATGTGAAATGCTACAATTTTTTTTCTGGCCCCACCAGGAATTGAACCCGGGATGACTTGGTGAGGAGCAAGAACGCTACCACCTGAGCCACCGGAGGGAATACATGATAAGTATGATGTGAGCGACGTTTATTATGTTACTCGCTCTTTTAATGCGTTGAATTAGAGCGGATTCCAGAATCGCCACTTATAGAATAAGGGATCACTTAATTAGTAAGTGTTTACTTATTATGAGGGACCACTTAAGTGGTTTTGTACTCTACTGATCGCATTTATAATGAAAAAAAAAACACTTAAGTGCATTCCAGAAATAAGGGAACACTAATAGCTGCGGAGCATTTGGCAACGTGCGGAAAAGGAGGACGTCAGTTGTTTATTTAGTGAACTGTATACTCCTTGCCTCGGTCGCCATACAATTTTATTTGTTTATATTGAATTTAAACGTGTTCAATTGAGTTCTAGTCACAGACTAGTTCTAGCTACCCTTGTGTTCCGAGTTTTGTTGCTTCAGGTGGCAATTTGTGATTCGGTTCTACTTTTTTATTTTTTCTGTATTCTTGCAGTATTATTTATTTGGGTCCAATAAATAAATTTATGTTTATTTAAATTGTGTTAGTAAAATTTTAGTGAACATCAGTGTTTATTTTAAAAGAGTATTTTTTCAATTAATGTTTTAAAATCTGTGACCCTTATATGACCCTTATATTATGATTTACCATTACAATTAGTTGGTGAGGAACTTAAAATTGACGAAACTGTATTTCATTAATACGACTAAAAATTCAGACAATTTTGCTTTTGCATTTTATAAATGCATTATAGTAGAACAATTAGAATAAGCCATGCATCTCATTTTCATTATTTAAAAAAAAAATTAAAAATTCCAATTATATGAATATTCAAACGTATATTTTGGTCACATAACCTCACTCACATTGTTCTAGAATTAAGTGTATTCTGGAATGATCCTGCTGCAAAGAATCTGAAAGCAATACAGATCTCAGATGTATCTTCTCGGCACTTTTACAATACTGTCTTCCGTGAAATATCTCAAACTTCCCGAATTCATCATGCATTTTCGCTAACATCTGCCTCACCATAAAACTAGGACACAATGTCTACGGGATTTCTCGCGAGCGTAATTATCATAACGTCCACAAGTGGGCGCCAACCCGCACTTACAGCAATGAGTGATTCTTTAAGTAATCCCTTAAGTGTGGTTTCTGGATTGCGAATGAGTTTGTGTTTACTTAATTTTTTACTCATATGTGTCGACTTTGGAATCCGGACTTAATGTCGTTGCACTGTTCACATAGTATTCCCTCACTAGAAAGCACTCTTTAGCTCATAAAAGGTGAATGCTGCTCATCCACATTAAATAAATTAACTTTATTATCAAAAATGCAATTTAAATGGATGGTCCCAGGCTTGCTTCCAGAGGAAGACTTAGTTTATTGTCTATCAGGATATCATACACAGTTTGTAATTGCTTGTTTGAAAATACATTCAATTATTACATATTATTAATCGAAAAATAAAGTAACGCCATGGAATATATTATCCTGTTTATTCCTATCTACAAAAGAGGCTTATTTTTACTAACAAAAACTCAAGATACTGAAAAGTCATAAATCTTGTGATCATTTTCTATCAGTTGAATATGACGACGAGGCGGGAATCGATCGCGGGACTCCTACATCGATTGCAGTGGTGCTAACCACTACACCACCCGTTCGCCTTCCACAACTGTACACCATTTCCACACAGATCTTAACCCCGGAAGACCTCAGACGCATCCCCATACGGGATATAAGTGAACCAGATGTCACACTATGCTGTGTACTCTTAACTAAACCTTATTAATTATTTCAAGGGTAGTTCTATGTTTCTTTCATAAGACTGTCATTAATTGTATTGAATTAGTAAAGAAACAGGAAAAAAGCTAATGAAGTTCTAAAATATATTTTTGTTTACGACTGGAGGAGGGTAAGACGACAGAGAGTCAAATTATAACGAATTTGTATGATTTGAAAATTGAATTCCTTGGACAGAATTGTTAAAATTGTACTTATTTCACGATTCTGATATTCGGTAAATTTAAGTTTGAATGATTAATATTTCAAAATGCATACTGTCATGTGAACAAATAATTCCAGTAAAAGTTATAGGTGATAAAAGTTACTTCTGTTTAGTAGCATTGGATTTGTGACAAAAGTGACTTCGGTACGGACGGTATCTCTGATAAAAGTAAATCATATGTTCTTTTTAATCCCTGAAAATTCACGATCACAGAAAGATGTTTATATAACAATTGGTTAGCTCTTGAGTGAAAATGTGATGTGAGATGATAATTCTTATATTACTATCTCTATCAGTAATAAATTAAGAGAATCTTGCTAAAAATGTGTGTATCCGAACATCTTATTTTTCCACTCATGTAAACCCAAGACGTGTATGCGAACAAAGTGTATCATTTTTGTTATGTTATGGCTTGAGATGTGAAAATGCGACATTAATTAAACGAATGAAAAAAAATTGTTATGTAATACAAATCTTTTCACTCCTCGTATGGATGAGCTCGCGTTAGAATTTTTCCGCTCTAGCACCCATCCCTGCGCCATTTGAAAAGAACTTCCGGCGCCTTGTGAGAAACCAGCGACGGAGCTTCCTCCATCAAAGAGTAGCGAGAATCATTCTGTACTTTTGCTTTCTCTTTCCTGTTGACACAAAGAATCTCTTTTACGCGAAAGACCTCTAAGATGCAACGACTCCGCTCATTGGTGCGGGTGTGGCCCCAAAGAAGCGGTATGCTTTTGCTTCTTAGCGAATTACTCTTTTTTTCTTTTTTTATCCTCACTGTGGTGGCCTGTGATGTCAGAGAAGATGGGATAAAGAAATTTCCTCGGCGGAACAGTGGTTGATGGCAGCATGTTCAGTACCAATGGTTCCAAAAGAATCGTTTGATGTAGTGAATGAAGGGTTTCTTTTCTATTATTTGCCTAGTATTGAGCAGCTAAAAGATCCTTTCTCATCATTTTGAATAAGAATGTCTCAGAATGTATATGTCTAATCCGTTGGCTGGTCGGGAAAGTTTTTTAACACCGTGGAAAATTTATCGACGCCTAGACTGAACAAACAAATTTCCATGAGGATCATGGATTTTTATGTAAGTAAAATAAAATTAAATGCTGTTTATTGGTAAGCGCATCACTTGAGAACGACTGGACCGATTTGGCAAATTAAAAAAACTATGTTTGTAATAGTCAGAATAAGGTTTTTGGGGAGAGAAAAATTGGAAAAGTTGCTCAGAAAATTGAGAAGTTCTTTTTTCCATAGGATTTTGTATGCGCTCAAGACCATAACTCACGATTCGAACGATGGATATGCGAAATTCTTTTTTTGTTTGGTTCGTTATGGTCCTGAAAAAGTTTTCGGGAAAAAAATTCGAAACAATTAAAAAGGAAAGTAGAAAAGTTCGGACAACTGCAAAAATCATAATTTTGAAATGTACTTCTAAATGTACTCCTCCTCAAATGGAATATCCATGACCACAATCATTAATAGATACAATGATCACTCAGAAATGTTTATTCTAATTTTTAATTTGTTTACACATTTAATACAGCTTTTCACAAAATGATCACAAACAAATTTATTGAAATTTAGACAGGACAACGTCTGTCGAGTCAGCTAGTATTAAATACAACTCAATTTTTTTAAAAACCTATTGTTTCGTGTACATTCTAATCATTATCGTATCTAAACATGTATAATTTTATCAGGTTTCTTATCTACATCATACGTTATACAGCGTTTCAGATTGTCAACATTTTAAATGTTTTAAAGCTTTTTTGGCTGTATAGCAACCATATTCAGTAATATGCATTGGGTACAGTGCAAAGTGTTGAAAACTGACGGCCGAAAAAGTTTTATAACTTTACAAATTTTGACAATAATAAAATATCTTATAACTTATCATACTTTGATGTTGTCGATATCTTACTATTACCATGTTTTTTATATATACAATTGTGGTTAAGTTGTTCAAAAGGAATTAAATAAAACGTACCTTGCTCGTATCCGCAGTTTCGAAAGCACAGCGTGATAAGCGTAACATGACTTTTACTCAAAGAACATTGAATAATTTTGCAAACCTTGAATAATTTTGCAAACCTCTACGTAATATTCATTTTTATACAGACTGTAAATAACGTTACTCCTGCCTCATTTGCGCAAATACGCCGATATGCTTATTTATATGTGCCCTGCACGTACTAGGGTTCATGCTTTGAAAAGGGCTCTAATGACTTTGTCGTTGACGAGCACTAAAGCCCCCTCTCCCCCACCCAAAAAAATCTTTGAAGTTACTTGCGTGTCGCCTCCAGATACACCGGAGACGTCGTCCAAAATTGTCTTATTCGTACGAAAAATTATTTTATTTAAAAGAATTACAAGTTAAATAATGCATAGTTTCAAGAGATTTCGAATTAAAAAAGACAAAAGGAGAAGAGGCGTTTTTGGCTTGTAGAACTTTCCATATTCGAATATATGTATAAATAACAAAATTTAGTTGTGAAGGACATTTTTATGACATTTTTTATATAAGTGTATACTGTAAAAGAACTAAAAAAAAAATTCACAAGAAAGAAAGAGAGCGAGAGTTAATGGTAATATTTTATGAAAAATATTTAACCTTGGAGGAAGCGAAACATCAATTAAAATACGTAATTAAATACGTGGTTCTTAGAAAACATCTTTTGGAATTTGAAAGCAGCACACTTCCGTTTGGTTGTATTGTTACAATAAAACTTCCATGGAAATTTCCGATTTTGCTTACCGAGCGGCATGTCAGCTGTTTGACTCCCGGTAGAGTTATTTTTAAAAATTTTAATTAATGTTTATATCTGATGTTTATAAATGGTTAAATATTTGATTTATAAATGTTTTAACTTAATTAAAGAGGGATTAAAAATTTTCAATTGAGGTTTTTTCTATATTCATTACTTTTTTGATATTCCACAAATAATAAATAAAAAAAATAACTGTTCCGTGACTTGAACAGCCGACACGCCGCTTGATAAAGGAAGAGCGTTGCCGATATGCCAGTGCTATACCCCGTGTACCGCTCACTTCTTCTTAAATTACGTTTGGAACGTCAAATCGATACTTACTGTGAATGAAAGCGAATTGTATCTTGACGCTTTCTATGAGCATTAATGGGTCCCTACCCTTTAACGTACATAAAAGTGATCGGAATCTGTGTTTTACAAGTTTGATACCCTCCCTGTAAGTCCATTATTTGCAAAATTCTATTATTTATTCTTCCTTAATAACGCGGAGTCAATTTTCAGTAAATTCGTTCATGACTACTTAAAATTTCACATGTACATCCAGTAGCTCTGAGGAGCCGAAATCGGGAATAGTAAGAGATAAAGGAACATTTACGAAGACAGGAAATTAACTCATCAACTTTTCATCTTAAAAAAACCAATATACAGTGAATTTCATTAAAACCGTTCTTGAGGAATAATATACAAGAACAATTGAATGAAACTAGCATTCTGTATGATAATATGAACGTTTACTTTTGTTTAGTGAGGCCATTTTGTTTACCTGGNATTTTGTTTAAGCGGATAATAAGGAAGATAATTCTTTCTCCCATCTGTTAGCTGTAGGCAAGTTTCACTCGCTATCATTCTTAGCATTCAACAATGTAAACAGGACATCAGAATATTTGTGAATAGTATACGATAATATATAACGTAACTCACGTACAATTCTCTACGAATATTGTTTATCACTTTCCACACGTGTAAGAATATTGTTTATAACATTCCACACGCTGTCATTTGTCAAGACTCAAGTTATTTCATTCTCAAACAAATGAGTGAAGTACCTTCTTTTCTTGATGTAATTTTTAAATTCTGTTATCTCGGGAATAGTTAAAAGACGAAATAATAGGGAATCTTGAACACGGGTTTTAACGCTGTAACGTACGAATTAGTGTGATTTGCTCCGTTAGGTTATCAGAAGAGGAACTAAAATTTTGGAACATTTGCGTATTAATGTTTATGATGATATTTATTTAATTATTGCACTCTATTTATTATACAGAACATGCACCAATTAAAATAAAGTGAGGTGATACTGCGCCATATGTAAGTTATAAACGCAGAAGTCGTATATAGAATTTACATGTTTAAATTTCAGCCCATTAGCAGCGATACAGGCCTCGCACATACATCGTAGAGATTCGCCAGACTCTAGGTAGAACCGAGACTTGAGAGTCGCGAGACTTTTGACTCTACGTGGGGATTTTTCATCAGTCCTCGACATGCAGACTGACTCCCAGGTCTACTCAGCCTGCTGTAAAATGAGTATCAAGGTCTATCCTGCTGTCAAACCGGTCGGAGCGAGATGCTGACCATATCTCTCCCTAGTGCCGAGGTCAAGTAATTGCGGAGTTCTTCCCTCCGCGAACCCCTTGGATACCTTCGGGGCCAGTTTTTTTGACTAGGTAGATAAATGTTTCTTATTGACTTTTGTTCCTATTAATGTGCTCTATAATCCCTTATATTTTCTTACTTGTAGTTCTGGGACACGCTGTATATGTGAGGAAGAAACTAGAATTGAGTTCAATGATCAAAATGCTCTAAATGTGCTAGGAAACCAACCGTTGCTCGGAACGAGATGTCCCTGAGCTATGCTACCAGAGCGGTGCTGGAGCGAACGCTGCGTAGATCCCAGAAGACCTCTTGGGCAGACGGCGTTTGCTTCGTGTTGGAGGGTCTTGGATCGTCGCAACGACCGTTTCTTCTGCTATCACCCTTCCACACGTGGTCGAACGCTCGCACGCTTCAGCACGAGAGCGGAAGTGAAACGCGATAGGACGCTAAGGAGAGAATACTGCGCAAGGAGCTTTGAATAGGATAAGGTGGTGGTGGGTGTTTTGGAAGAGGTTCTTTTGTAAAGATGATAATCATACTCATTAATATGCTAATGTCCCAGAAACGTTTAGTTTCTTTTCGGTGTAACCGGACAGAGTAACAAAGTATTGTATTTTGGATCGTTAAGGTGTGAACAGCACTCCAAGTTAATCAAATCACTGAGACATATAATAGTTTATTTCTTCTTATTGTAATTGTCATAAAACACAACAATATTAATAATAACGAAGAAAAAACATCATTTAATTTATATCTATCATAGTGCAAACATTGTTCAGGAACTCGCTTGACTCATTTGAAATGCGCAAGAGCATATAAAAACATGGCCGCCGAGCACAACGGATTCATGATTTATGCATCTCACCTCGGAAAAAGTTGAATATCATTCTGAGATGTCCGGCGACCTATAGATAAAAGTGATGTAAAAAATACTACGGAAAATATACTACAAATCAAAGTATACTTCCTTCACTTTCATGATTTAAAAGTTGTTCTTTCTTCGCAAATGTTTTTTTCATAAGACGCAATGTATTACACCATTAATTCTAGTTGCAATTATATCATAAATGACCGGTGAGATATGTTTATCAAGTTGAAATCACATTAAGTACATATTACTATGTTTATTTATGCCGACTTCAGATCTTTTAGTGATTTAATTTTACCCACGATAGTACTACTTTGAGAGAGGTCATTGACGGTTTCTTTTGCCTCTTCCGAGAAAACGGCATTGAATAATAAAAATAATAATAAATTTATGGTAAAAAAAATTACACACTTCGCATGACCTCGCGGAGGACAATAAATTAATTTACTCTCCGGGAGCAAGCAAGGGACCATCCCTTCAATTCCCCTCATGGGCTCTAAGGCTGTCGCGGTTTTAACACTTAAAAGCTACAAGCCAGCGATTTTAGAAGCGGGCGAGTAATTTAGTGCTATAGTGGTTGTGACACACAGAACTTCCCACTCGCTCAGTAGCCAACTAGCAAGCGAGTTTGAACCAGAATGTTTTTACTCCCTTGTGCTCTGTACTATCCGTAGACGGAAACACCACTGAAAGGCAATATTTGTAATACCAAAAAAAAAAAAAAAAAGNCCAAATTAGTTCTTTTAATTCCCGAACACAAAACTCAGAAATTCTCTCGTTCTTTCTCCATCGAGGCGGCCAAACTGTGGAACAACGTTGACAATAATACAAGAAATATTTCAACAAAATACTCTTTGTCCAATACATTGCGAGCTCTAGGAGTTACATTAAAACAAGGATCACCGTATGAGCGGTGGTGGATAAATAAGTTATTCTTTCCTTTCTTATATCTCGTTTTATTTCTTAGTTATTTCTTTAATCACATAGATAATGTCGTACATGTTTATTTTACCACTTAAATGTATTCACAAAGAGGTTAAGTGTAACAGAAGGCATTTGCCTTAACTTTGCCTCCAAATAAAGATGTTTATTATGATCATCTATTATAAGTTATTAAAAACAATTTTTCTTGTTAAAGTTTTATATTATCAATATGAAATTATATTTTTAATTTTATATAGTACGTATAAATATGAGAAAATGTCTTAAGGGAATCCTTTATTGCCATGGTTATATTATCTTCGTCCTTGAATTTTTTTAGTTAACTGCTCGGTGCACCGTATTTCTCACGTCTTTCTATCCATGGTTTCACCAACTATTTTCTATGCCTCAATTTCTGCTTTTCTTTCTTCTTTAACTCCTTTTGAATAGCATGAGCCATAATAACGTCTCCTGCGCGAACTTCTTCCGTCGACATGTTATCGACACTGAAACCAGAACCATCAGAAAAATCGCAGATAGTTCACTAGCAACTACGATGACACACGACTAGTTTACTAGATAACAAGCGTACACGCCAGCGAGTAGTCAATCAAGTAACCCGGCTTTCAACTTTGCTCGCAGATTGTTAATCTGCTAGTTAGCTAGTGAACACGATGGCATTAGATGAGTTTACAAGCAGCTAGTAAATTCGCGGGCTTGTAGCGAGTACACTCTCTGCGTCATCGAACCGTAAGGTGGGACCAGAACTCCAAGTTAGCAAAATCAATGAGATGTCTAACTTCATTATTATTCTAAATGTTTTAAAACACAACAATATGAATAATTAAGAAGAAACGTACTTTAATTTGCATCTATTAGTTAATAATATAGTACAAACAATTTCTCGCTTGACTCGTTAGAAATGCATGAGAGCATGTACAAACAGGCGACCGAGCACAACTGTTTCGTGATTTATACATCTCACCTCAGAAAATATTAAATATCTTTTTCAAATGTCCAATGACCCAAAGATAAAAGTATTGTAAAAATACTAAGGAATATTTACTATAAATCAAAGTAATTTATCACTTTCGTGATTTAAAATTTGGTCATTTTTGGAAAAATACGTGTTTTCTCCATAAGACGCAATGTATGACACCATAATTTATAATTGCTATTATTTCATTTAAATGGCCGGTGAGGTATGGTTTTCAATTTGAAATCACAATAAATACATGTTACTCTGTTTATTTACGCAGATTTCAGATATTTTTGTTATTTCATTCTGCCTACTCTGGTGCTACCTGAAGGAGAGTACACTGCGCGGTGAGCTTCGAATAGGATGGGGCGGAGGTGTGTGTGTTCCAATCAGGAGAATAGAAGCTCTCTTGTGATGAAGATAACCATACACATTAATAAGCAAATGTTCCAGAAAAGTTAAGTTCCCCTTCTGTGTAACCGGGCGGAGTGAAGGTCGCAAATGATGATTCGTACTTTAGATCAATGAGGGATGTGTTTACAATTTTCTATCATTTCATCTTGCGTCTCTTCCTTTCTATGATATCAGCTCCATTCTAAAAAAAATGCTACTTGACTTATTTATTTGTAAATGATGTAACGTGACTAGGTGAGTCTTGACAACTCTGAGGAGTTTGACCATGCTGGTGTAAGCAATATTCGTAGGGCATTTTATGTTAGTTATGCAACGCTCCATTGGAGATCATCATGAAGTATTTTTTAAAACTGATCCTATGTCCTGTGAACATAGTTAATGCGAAGTATGAAATCGAATAAAACATGCCTACAACTAGCAGTCGTGAGAAAGTAGTAACCGCCATATTATTCAGGCAAATAAAATATTCTTGCTAAATAAAAATTAACGTATACATTATCATACAGAATGTTAGATTCAATTTCCAATGTGGTTTTTAATTACATGGGTTTTTTTTAGTTGAAGTTATTCTCTGCAGTTGTCTTATTCAGTATTATTCTCTAGAGATAATTTTTAGTTTATTGAGGAATATCGCTTCGTCATATCGGAGTTAATTATTTAACTTAGTTACTATAGTTTACCCGAGATAAAAGCGTCTCGTGATCATGAAATGAAATGTTATTGAAAATCGTAGTTCCCAAAAATCTATATTGCTTGTCGGTACAGTGATGCCAAGAAATTCAAGCAACAATGTTATATATAAGCTTCTATGTTATATATTTCACCGTATTTTAAACACTACAACACTGATGAGGTGATTCAAAAACACCGAACGACTAACTCAAAGACTATAGGGGAATAGTGTTTTATTAATCTTCAACCAGAGCTTTTTGTATACCTCGTATCTTTCTTTAAGATGGGACTATGACCCCACGTTGGTCAAGTCACAGAGGTGTTTAATTGTTTTCTTTATTTTTATTGTAACTGTCATGAAACACAACAATATGAATAATAATGGTGAAAAACCATCACATAATTTCCGTCTATCAGTTAATAGCCTAGGACAAACAGTATTCAGGCACTCGCTTGACTCGTTTGAAATTTATAAGAGCATGTAAAACCATGGCGGCCGAGTGCAACGGTCTACTGATTTATGCATCCCCAGTCAGAAAAAGTTAAATAGCTTTCTCAAATGTCCGGTGTCCTATTGATAAAAGTGATGTAAAAAATACTACAGAAAATTTACTACAAATCAAAGTAAAACATCCATCACTTTCGTAATTTATAAAATGCTCTTTTGTGGAAAAATTAGTTTTTTCTCCATAAGATGCAATATTTTTCACCATCAATTATATTTGCAATTATTTCATTTAAATGGCCGGTGAGGTGTTTTTCAAGTTGAAATCTCATTATTTATGCCGTTTCCAGATATTTTAGTTATTTAATTCCACATACGCTAGTACTACATTAATATCTATCGTGATGTGTGATTATTTCTGTACAATATATTATTTCGTAAGGAACACGACTAAATTAAAGAGAATCTGAGAAGGGAAGTGAAAATTGTTATTTATTCCACCCCATCGCTGCCGTCAAAACTTTTTTCTCTGTCGGCGGACTGTAAATGTTTCTCTAGCGAAGACGCGTCTCTTGAAGGATTAAAGTGAGTGTAGTGGCTTTCGAGAAAGCGTTTCTCTGCTCGCAGTGCAATCAGTTGAATGGAGTCTTAATGTTGAAACATAATGAGGTACTTCTTCTGTAAGATTAATGAAAAAAAAAGCAAATGAGCAAAATGACTTAAAGGTCGTTTTGAATTTTGAAATACACTAACAAAAAACGATTGAATAATAATAAATAAATAAATTAATAATAATAAATTTCACAATAATAATAAATTTATTGTCAAAAAAACAGTCACAAACTGCGTATGACCACGTGGAGGACAACAAACTAATTTACTCTCTGGAAGCAAGCAAGGGACCATTTCATCAATTCCGATCAAGTGTCTTATGGCAGAGTTGGGTTTAACATTGAGCACACTTCTAAGATAAGAGTAAAATAATTCGGTTCATGTTATAATATTAATATAATTCCGACAAATTTGTATTGCATAAAACACAAACAGACGTTATTTCACAAGTACGTATTATAAATTATTCGGAACATATTTCTTATAAATCATTAATATTAAAATAACTCTAAATTCGAGATGTAATGTTTAGTAGACGCCACCCCGAGGCAAGAGCCTATAAAAAAAAACCTCCTCTACTTGAGTGAAAACCGGAGAAAGTCGGGTCAGGATGAGGCAACAGAACTAATGCACAGAACCGTGCCAAGGTTGAGTACATATGAAACTTTGCTTATATGAATAATGCATTATACAAGCATGCAAAGAAATGGTTTTGAAGTTGTTATGAGTTATTTTAAAGTACTACAGCAATGATGTGATAAAGGACAGGACGAATTTAACTTTTATTGAAATCAATAAATTATTTTATATTGTAGAAGCACTGGTGCGTTACGAATATGTTAGAATTAGATTCACCGATAAATTTGCGCACGGTTCACGTGAAACACTTTTCAATGCAGCATATTGATTTTATTAAAATGAAACCCATTAACTCGAATACCAGTGATTGATGCCTGATTTATTGATATACTTGTGGTATACTAAATAAAATTACCAACAACTGATAAAACTTATGATAATTAGCAGGAAATTTAAACCAGATGTGGTGATTAAAATTAATTATACATTTTCTTTCGAATTTATCCCGCTTTACTCCATTCATATAGAAGCTAGAGAAAGAAAATATACATTTTTTTCTATAGCAGATTACATCAGCCTACATCTTTTTATTTTTATGTCAGTAATATCACGGGGTGACTTCATTTTATATTTTTTGTGATCAATGATTCCTCGCTATTAAATGCGTGTACCTCGTTCCACATTATTCAAATTGAAGGAAAATACATGATATACTCGTATTGTTTGTACTTGTTTCTGGGACCTGACTGGTTACGTAATTTATGACAAAATATATTAATAATTTTAAATAAGAAAAATGTTTCCATTTTTATTCGGTTCAACTGAAAACAGTATTGCGGTTAAACTGAATATATTATTCACTCAAGCTCTACTTTCGGAATGCGCAAACGAAAATCAAAGAATTATTTGTTCAGTCATCGACATAACCACTTCGTACGGAACCCGATGCAAATTCATTGAACCATGACATTCTCCGTGCAACGGTAGAGAGGATTCGTCCCTCTTCTACTTCGCTGTCAGCCTGTTTCGGTCTCCCAGGAGAGACACCTCTGCGCTGCCCTAGGATGCTTATCACTGCCCCAATCCCTCTCTCTCTCTCTTCACAACGTCGTTCACGCTCTCTCCTTCTCCGCGGAATCGCTCTTCCTTTGTCTCAATCCTGTCAACTGTCTGGAAGTACTTACGCGTCAGCAGAAAGATTAAACTGTTTACTATTTACTCTGGGAGATATCTTTTGTCGCGTTCTGTTGGCTACGGGATTTAATGTTTTGCTCACCTCGTATTGGAACCAGTTTCTAAATTTTTATAATTATGAATTTCATATTTTGTAATTTTTCGAAACCTTCTATAAAGGTGTATTTTAAATTGGATCATTTGAAACACTTATCGATATGTCTTATTTATAAAAATTATTAGAAATATTTTGTTTACCGACGTACTTAACCAATTACCATAAACAGGTAAACATTAAAAAGATACGTTTGTTAATCGTTATCATATATTTTAACTGTGTCATTTTTAAAAATTATTTTTTTAATTGAATGGGAAGTGGGGTTAGTTCATGAATTGCCTCCCAGTTGACATAACTCACGACTTGATGAATTTTTCCACGTATTGAAGCTTGTTACGTGGAATAAGAAAAATAAAGGTATGTCGAGAGCTGGTCGAGAGCGTCAATGTATATGTTTAATGTGGGAATATTCGAAATGCTGTTATACTTGATCTACATAAACACTTCTATCAATCAAGGATTTGTAAGTGCACTAGAAAATCAAATAAGATAATAAATTTAAAAACCTTTTTAAAAACAAGCTTTTATTTAAACGATGTACTAAAGCGATTAAAATAAGTTTTCATTAAAGTAATGCAATGTTAAATGCTAATACCTCCATGCATATTTCACATTAGTAGATTATAATAAAAATAAACGTACTTACTATCTTTATCGCTGAAAATGATTTAATATTTTAAGTACGTTTATTTTTATTATGATCCACTAATATGAAAAATGCATGGAGACATTAACATTTGACATTGCATTACTTTAAAAAAAACCTTAACTTATCTTATTCGTTTTTAGTACATCACTTAAATAAAAGCTTGTGTTAAAAAATGTATTTATTATTTTATTTTATATTCTATAGTATTAGAATTTGTTTATTTATTTGTCATAATAATTAATCTTGCTTGTTCATTTGTAATACTCAAAATACCTTTTAAACACAAACTTGTATTAGTATAAATAAATGGCATAATCGATATAGCATCCGTGAGATACACCTTCCGATATCATGAACATCTTTTGAGAAACGATCGTAATGGTAAGATAAGAAGTTAAAACGAAAATCGTAGGTTATGCAATGTGCAATAATTACTTGTATGAGAGAGACGGATTGTATTTCAGAGGAAGCTTCCCGAAAAATAATTCACCGCGAGTTATCTCGGAATAAAATCGTTATTTAAATACCTTTTTTAAAAGTTTTTATTGGAAATAGACATCATAATATTGCATTGTCTGAAGGTTTGAATTTGTGTGCCAAATTTCAGTTTAATCGGTTGAGGGGAAGTGGTTTAAAATTCAGTTACAAGATTTGGCCTGAACGTACGAACTAACAAGTGAAGTTAAATAAAAGCTAGTAAAAGTAACAACAAATGAAAATGCGCTTATTTGCTAATGTAGATAAATCTGAAAATATTTATACAATTAATTTTTTTAAATTTAGTGAAACGAAAATAAAGGGATATCGGGAGATTCGTATTAAGTTTTTACGTTCAAATTGACGAAGTTGTATGTTCGTCGTTGGGTGAAATTATTAACTTTCTGTATTTTCCTATGCTCAAGAAAAGTAACTGAAGATATGTGTTGTTTTGAGAAAAACTATACCCTGTATCTTTCCAATCACATATCATTGTTATGTATAGAAGATTCTCCCAGCGACAAGTGTTCGATTCCCAGAAACGATCTCCATCACTTTTGCATCTCGATTTATTTCTCCTCTTTGTATTCATAAGGCCAGTACGGATTTTCTCTACCAAAACATATCCATTCGATAAAGATTTCGGTCTCAACAATAGAGACGTGTTGTCGGAACGCGAGAAAGAATTTATGAGTAGTAAACAACAAAGAGCAGTACGTTCTGATAAAACTTGGAAGGTGAAAAAAGAATATAATCCGTAGAAAAAACAGCCTTAATTACTCAAGGTTGTCGGAGTTTTGAAACAGTTGAGTCTTTAAAATGAAATGTTCCTCCACGAATTCTGTAAAACTCTTACAATTATTAATTAATTTCATATTTAATCAATTTACAAAATAATCCAAAAACACTTTTATTTTTACGTAATATAAAATTTAATTTGGTTCTTTACAAGTCAATATCACACTTCATAATAATATCAAAGGTAATAGATTCATATCGTTTTCATAATTAATATTTTTTGTAAATAAAGCACCCTATTAAAATTGAATGATAATTTTGTTCTCATTGGTTTTCACAATCACCCATTAATTAATAATATACGTATTTATTCATTGAAACTTTACAAATATTGTTTGACAACAATATTTTTATTGATAGTTTGATCTATGTCGACCCATTCTGGAGTTCCATCTATAGCATTTTTATCTTGAAAATTATAGTTTCCGAGAAAATCGTTTTTGATGTCCGTGAACCGAGAAATTTTGTTTTCGGAATCAATTAGACTCTGAGAAGTGATTGTTTTATTAGTCAGTTTCATTTCATATCCGGTGTAGTAAGCGCATGTTCTCGAAGTAGGTGCCGAAAGTTATCTCTGTTTCTCAAAAATGGCTCTGATTATTTTAAATATTTTGTGCACAGTAAATGTAATTTATGTTTGCCATTCGCGTAAGTGGTTGAATGCTTGTACCTGACGAACTAAAATTCATTTCATTCGGATTTCTATTTCAAGAAAACTGAAAAACATAGGAATGCAAGTGCACTAAAAAGTTTAGTGAAAACTAAAGCCTAGGTATTGTGACGGTATATTATACAAGTGAACATAAAACTTACACTTGGTAACATTTAACACTTACGTCAAACAAGTTTGACTATATTAATTTACTTTTCGATATTTACTGTGCACTCAAAAATCACGTCTCCATTTAAATAATAAATTCTGAAAACATTCGGTCAAGTGAATATGGCGACGAGCCCGAAATCGAACCCGGGACTCCTGATTTGTTGGCAAAGGGTGTTAACCACTACTGCAACCGTTCGCCTTCCACAACTCTACATCATTTCCACCAAAACGGATATAAAACGGCTCGTCGCCATTTTCACCTGACCGAAAGTTATCA
>NNCF01127284.1:142151-170554 GCA_002313205.1 Laupala kohalensis
TTTAAATGGAAAATGTATTTAATATGTTTCTTAAAAAATCCTCTCGTTTCTGCCTTCCGCTACTATAGAAAAACCGTTCTAAAACGTGCGATCGAAACATTTAAAAAATGTTTAAACTTAACGTATGTTTTTGATCTTATTGACTCTACATGTATTACTATACTTTATTCTTTCTCTAATTCTCGGACTTCCTTTGACAGATTTACTTAACTGAAGTGTTTTCCATAGATCCCAACGATACCAAGTCTTCTAAATCAGGATAACCTAAACTTTTTAAACACAATAAACAAAAGCCCTGAGGGAGAATTAAAAATAGAAAAAAGCTCCACTAAAAACACGCGAAACAAATTTTCCAGCGCTGGAATGGCCTGAGGGGCCGAGTAAGTAGTTAATTCATCTACGCTGCGTTCCGTGCCAACACCCATTAAAGTCCTCGCCCGCAGCGGAGCTTCCATTTATACTGCGAAACTCCGCGCTGTCCACTGACTGACCAATTCAACACTGCATGATGCACACGAGGACATTTCAAAGTTCTCCTCCGAATTTTGATCTCTCTTCCAGCAAGGATCCCATTCGCGTAATTACTCAACCAGCTTATCCTTAGTTTTGCGGAACATCAATGTATATATAATACGGTGACGTCATTCTTTGAAAACTAAAATCCGGTTTTATTACTGAACGTAAATTAATGTACGATGAGTCAAAAAAAACTCTTACTCCTTAAATTATCAGCATCAATAAAATTTATGATAACATGATGGAAAGATGTTAATTTTATTTTGAAAGTATCATGCAAATTAAATGGGATTAGAACTTTAGATATATTCTTGCAGGATTTACTTTCATATCATATTGTTTGTAAGAATTTTCGTGTATTCGGATTCCGTTTTAATTGGCATATTGATACTCTAACCATTTGATTTATTATTTTATTATTATTCCGGAAAAGAATAATTACACTACTGGAAATGTTTTTTTAAAAATAAGTTATCCATTAGTTTATGCTTTTCCATGGCATAAATGACTGTAGAGTTCTATTGCTAGTAGGTGTAGTAATGTATGTTCAAAAATAAATACAGAATGTTCGTCAAATTTTTATGATTTTTTACCATAATTTATGAAATTTGTAATTTTTTTGCAACATATTTTAGGTTTTGAAATCCTCATGGATCCACTAGTTTTTTAGTATAAGTATAAAATATATTTTTATTGTTTCATTTTATTTGTAACTTCTTTGTAGAAGAAACATTAACAACAAATAAAAGCGCCATGCCGTATACAAAAAACGCTAAACGAGGTAAAAAGCTGGTACATTGGTTTTGTAGATATTTATTACTGTTTATTTTTTATTTTATTACCTCCAATTACAAAAGTAATATACATCGCAAAAATAAAATATTATTACAAAAGTGACATAAAAGTAAGTTACATCTTTTTAAAAAATTTATCTACGCGAGTAGATAAATACAGTGCATCCCACATACGATATAAATCATTTCGCAAGGTGACATAAATCTGAAAGAAAAATATTAAAGTGTAGAAGGAATAAATCGGAAATCTTAATGTAAGGCACATAGCAGCTAAGTTAAAAAAACTCTATAAAATTAAATAAATGAAATATAAATGTAATAAAGATCAACATGACCAATTAATTTGAAAACTAAATATATTAGAGGAGTACTAGCTAGTGGAACAGTATGCAAAATAATAAAAGAATACCATTAATTCTGTTTTATTAAAAATATTTAATATATTCGTATTTTAATCTTTTAAATTGAGAACACAAAATCCCACACATTTCTCCCTCTACCATCATTGCTTTGAACCCATTTCACAATCTAATCCCTTTACATGGTCTCTAATCCACTCTCCTAATTTCCTTCTCCCACTTCCGCGTGGAAGTCCACCGTGAGTCGGAGACGTGAGCGACGGCATTCAAATTCAACGATACCCTTTGGAGATCCAGAGCTGTTGACTTAGTACGCTCTCACTAACCCATAAAGTCGGTACACATTACATTGCTGGTCTCTTTCTGTAACAGGAAGTTGGAGAATGGGGCTGTACACTTCTCGTTCGTGCTAGTTCCTCTTTGCACCGCGATGATGCGTGAAATTGAGACTGTGGGTGTGAGATTCTAAGTACTCTGTCCTTGGTGGTAGTTAGAATTTTATTCTGGTGTTCAGGATCCTAATTTTTCAAATTCATAATAGTACGAATTTAATAAAAAATCTAACCATTTATACTACACAAACTCGTGGGAGCCACCAGGTTCGAATTTTCGCTTCCGACACATGACGCAGATGCACCATTTCATTAAAATTATTGTACAATCTAAACTATTCGTTGAAATTTTACAATTTAAATACGTTTTTCATCTTTGATAAATATACAAAACAAATAATATATTAAATTTGATGATTATTATTTTTTCCTTCTTAAATTACTCTGCTAAATTTAAGTATTTTCACTCTTCCATTTTTAATAACTTTCTATGGATAATTTAGGTTAATTTTGGAGACAGACAAATCATGTCGCGGAATTTTTTGTAGAACTGTTTCAGGCAAACAATATTCCCAATCATAGTCGTCTCTCTCTAACAATTTAGGCATCGTAACCAATTTTTTTTAAAACTCTCATTGTTTCGGATTTTATTGTCAAAAATCATTTCTATCTTTCTTACCACACACTTGAAAAACAAAAGTTAGCTTATGTTAGCATTTGGGACATCTAAACTATCTCATTGCCAAATTTCATTACGATTCGTCTAGTGATTTAGTCGTGATCAGGTAGCAATCATACAGACACTTTCCCATTTATTTATTAGTATGGGCTCGCTGTTTTCGCGTGTTCACACGCTTGAGTTATAATTTTTTTGTGAATGAATAATGTTCATCATTCCTCATTGATATTAATGTTTACTAAGTGTATATCACAAAGCTGTGATAACTTCGGTCAAATCATCCCGGGAATGGAACCCGGGAATCTCCAGTGATCGCAGGGGTGTTAACCACCACTCCACACCTTCGCCTTCCGCAACAGTACGTCATAACCACACAGGCCTTAGACCCGGAGACAAAAGACATATCACTTGACAGCAGATAAGTGAAGCCAGTCTACTCGGTTTTTCATCTCTTATTACATACCTATCCTGGCCCGGGTTTTACTCCGGCTTACCTCCGGGTAAAGTTTGATTTTTTATACAAGTTCTCTAACCTCTTGTCTTGGAACGGCGTCTATTGAAATAATAAATAATGAATTATTTTTATGGTTACGATTTATAAACAATATTTTCCGAATAATCTATAGTTTGATAATAATGCGAACTTCTGAAGTAACGTTTTCGTGTTTTATTAAATATAAATTTGTTGCTGTTCGGGCAATATTATAACACGCACCGAACTGATTTTATGCTTATCTTATGTGTTGAATCGTTAAATCCACTTCTTGCCATAGGGCCCTTGATCTGAATTGATGGGATGGAGAGTAAGTAAGTTTATTGTCCTCCACGCTATCATTCACAATTTGTAGTGCATTTTTGACTGTAAATTTGTTTATAATCTCCCAGTGTGGGTACACGGAAGATGTACGAGTTCGTATATGCGTTCACACCGCATTGGTTCCTCAAATATTGTTTCCATTCATTGTGAACATTCTTAACCAGGTAACGTCTAGAGAATTTTTAACATTTTCTCACTTATTTCAGAGATTCTTTCTTAGTTTTGGTTCTTCAGAGTTTCTTTCTCTAGCTTACCTTTTTTTAGATTTTGCTTCATGGATCCATGGTAAGACCGGAGTTCTTCGTGTTCATGTCATATAATCTAATGTTAATACTTTTGTTCTCAGGTTGACGCTTGACCTCAAAGACAGTGTTTTTGGAATTTTAGTTCCTTTCATTTTTCTCACCAAACAACATTAGGTTAGGAAGACAGGTTCCACCACTCACAAATGTAAACGTATCCCAAAGCAGAGTATATTGTGAATGGTTTGGGAAATCTAGACTTTATTTTAGGATATTAGAATTTTGAGCCAAAAATAGTAAAGCTTTGAATTCGTGGAATTTTTAAAATCCTATAGTCAATGAGTTCTTTATAATGGAAATATTTTTATTTTTATATGAATTCCCGGTGAGTTCTCTTCACGATGACATTTTCAAGAGTTATATTAGAGCAAACTTTATCTTCATAAGACTTGGAAAGGGAACTTTTGTTCCAGAAAAAGGTAGCATGTGACGGATATTAAAAGTATTCTGCATTGTTCTCTCAGAGACGTTTTCTAGTATTCGGTTCTGAAGGCGGTGAAATGCATAAATGTTTTCTTTTACGTTCAAGAATTGATATATGATATTAAATATAGAGCTCCATATTAAGTAAAAGAAAATATTATTTGTTACAATGAGGTGTAAACTATGTCAGTTTTTTCTTCATTTATTTATTTTACTTCATGTCTCCATCTTTGAACTCTCCTCGATTTTTCAAAATTAGCACGAGTAGCACCTCCATTTTCGTAAACATTACTCTTTCATTTTATCTTTTATCATCTTCCAAAGAGTACTTAAAAATTTAATATCTCTTATCTGTTTAAATCATTTCCTCTCCCACCTTGTCAGGAACTCCCTCTACTTTCATGTTTCGAATATGCATTGACAGTTATCTCCCACAAAAGGGACAATAACAAAATATTTAGAGGTATGATAGCTGCTTAAAAATGACGAAATAATAACTTGTTCTTTTAAATATTTGAAGGTGTTTGTAGCAACATATTGCTAATATTATATGTTCTCTTTCTTATTGATGCTGGTCAGTAACCTGATACGCACTGTTGAATGAAACACAAACTATACACGTGGCAGCGATAATATTCCAACAAGATCTCAAATCAACTGTCATTATTACATATAGATTTATCTCGAAGTGCTACTTGTCCTATTTCGTATTCTACGGCTGTTGGAGTAATCTCGTGCAGTAAATACTTCGTGAAGTTAAGGTGAAGTACTTGGTGGGGAAGTATATTCTGTATTAAAATCGAAAAACGTTGACATTTTAACGTACAGCTTCCGAGTACCTAGTCGTGGAGGAGTGTTTAACTCGTCAACGCTGAGGAGAAAATTGCAACGGACCGGGACTCGAACCCGGGACCTCCTGTTCTGGTCGAAGGTGCGCAGTGGACAATCTTGACTATGTAAATACTCCTCCACGTGTAGGTACTCGAAAGTTGAGTTAAAATTGGCATATGTCACGTGGGTAAGTGGAAACCGGTTTAAGTGCTCCCAGCAAGTGAGCCACTCGTGGTCTCTTAACCCCACATCGAGGATCTGACCCAGGTTCACCGGAACAGGCAAGATGGATGTTGTGTACGAGCTTAGAGAGTCGAGGTGGGTAGTGCAGTGGACAGCACACCTGCGGCTAGAGCTGAAGGTCCTGGGTCCGAGTCCCAGTCCTTCGTAATTTTCGCCTGACTGTAGACGAAGCAAACGTTGACATTGATAAATGCCCTTAGAGAGCATTGTGTGATCCTTAGCAACATCATGTGTCGTTTCAGTAGTTTAAATGGGACTCGTTATGGATGCTCAAATATTCAATACTCGGCGTGTTTGAACCACAAAGACATGGATACTGTTTGTTACGAGAGACGTGGAATCCTCTGTTTGACAGAATGAGAGTTTGCTCGGGGTATAAGACGCGCAATGCATCGCGTCTTTGCAAAACTCGTTCTACGAATATATTACCAGAAAGAGAGTCGAACCATCATCGCCCAAGAGTTTCTTGATCATGCCGGAAAAACCGACAGCAACTTCAGAAGAAAAAAATCACTGGTCTCTGCTGTCTGCTCCTTCTTTCAAAAGTATAAAATCGTCCCCAGAGGACGTTTCTTTTTGAAGAGTAGATGAGATTTGCAAGATGCAGAGACAGCCACACGATAAAAAACGACATTGAAAGAACATGCCTGTCGCTGCACAAATGATGGAAGTGGTGCATTAAAAGAAAGGCTATGAAGGTAAGAAACATTCACAGAGTTATAACTTCGGAAACAAAAGTTAATTAATAAAAGTCCTGTCCTTTTTAATATGACATTATACATTATTCTATTATTAACGACCATTATGTATTCAAGATAAAGAAATAAAAAATAACAAGAAATAAAATGAAATCTATGATATTCGTCCATTAAAAAGTCGTGAGTCTAAAATTATTTCTTTTTCTTGATTACCTAATATATTCATGAGGACATGTTGATTGGTTTAATGAATCTAAGGATGTTTCCTAAAAACATTTGTTAATTTGTTTTATAGATCCTGCGTTCAATTTTCTATGCATCAATGATAATTTTGTATGAATTATTAATAAACAATTAATGAATATTTGCACGAAGTGACATAAAATTTTCGTGATCAAAGACGCGACACCTCAGCTACTTTTGTATGCTTTTAAAGTTAGATAATGCCAAGAAGAAGAAGAAGTTAAAATCATAAATATGTTGAAAACAGTACATTTTAATTTACAGAAGTGAACAAGCAAGGAAAGAAACTGCAAACATTCGATTAAATGTCTTTCACGTTGTAATAGGCAATTTGCAACTGCGTTCTTTGGAATAAATTATTTATGAATTTTGAATGGATTAAGTGCGCAAGAAAAAGGTGGAGATCTGGGATTGGAATAATATTCAAGATCATACAAATCTGAGCAAACATTGAGTACACACTAGGATATTTATAGTTATTATATTCTCCTTGTGTATTGACTACCTTTCATCTCAGTATAGAATCGTCGCGTTCTGTTCCCTCGTCTCGTATGGAGTGTATGGCGGAGATAAAGAAAAAAATACCGCGAGTCATGCATCAAGGGAGAAGTGTCGTATTAGACCGAGAAAGAAAAAAGAAAATAGAGAAGAAGCATGTAACACAAATCTCGTCGTCGTGTTGTCGCGTTCTATTCCCTCGTCTCGTATGTACAGTGCGGTGGCTGTCCGCTGGGAGCGCTGCCGACAGCGAAGCGCAGCTGGAAGGCTCACGGGAGACGTCGCCGGGGGTTCCCTGGTGAAAACTCACAATGCACGGCGGGCGCTGCAGGAGTGCGTGAGCCTGCGGGGACGAGGACGCGACGCTGCTACAGCGGAATGTGTGTCGTCCATGCGCAAATTGCAACAGTCATCGGAATATAGTTTCATACACAGTGAAACTTTCCTTATCGAACACTTGTCAGTAGCAGATATTTCTCTAAACCGGACACTTCTTAATAGCGAACAATTTCTAAAATTCCATGAGTGTCCGTTATAGAGTTTATCTTAGGTTTATGTATATCCACTGTATTTCTAGGTCCTGCTAACTATGGAATTCACAACCCACCAAATTTTTACTGCTAACGTATACACTAACCAGACCCCATAGTTTTTAGTGAGTGTATATGGTGTTTCAACAGCATTCCAACACAGAACTTCTAAGTACAGGATATTATATAATAGCATGAGAATTATTTTAACAAATGACACTAATTAATAAAGAAGAAACCCATTCAGAATGTCGTTATCAACTTGCGAATGCCAGGTGCACTGGGCGCCATTACTCTCAGTTCGAGAGGATTATGAGAAATTCTGACCCTTAGCGTAAAATAAGTAGAGCTTGACCGGCGGGTGCAGCGGGACCACACCAATCACGGAGAACTTTTCAGCGACACTTAACGAAAAAAAAATGAGGATTTTTTTGTGACGGACTTGCAATATTTTATCACTCGTAGAAGAAATATGTGGAAGTAGTAAGAGAGATTACATTTGTTGATGCTCCATTTTTTATTTACAGAGCGTATTCTTCATCCATTTTACTTCAACATATCATACGATTATGAACTAGTGCTAAATAAATTTGGATACCACAACACGATAAAATGTTTAATTTTTTAAGTCTACGGTAATACTCTTTTTTGTATATCAACACGAAACATTGTTTGACAATAAACTGAGTTACGTACAGAATTGATACATGTAGTTATTCAAATATTCTACAATGCGTCGTGGAAAACAACATATTTACATAATAAAATAATTAAGTTATTTACGTCCATCATTAGTATGTTAGGTTTAAACTTTAACGATTTTCTAATGAAAATTAATTCAAGTTTACTTCCTTACTATTGTTAGCACCTAAATAAGTCAAATAAATTCGGTTAGAACGCTATTAAATATAGTGATAAATTATCTATAGGATAATGTTAATATTTAAAACGTGTCTGAGTAACCTGGTATACTTATATTATGGTTTCTATTTGTATCCATCTCGGCTGGGGACGTATCAAAGGACCGGTAAGTGTACACAGGAAGATGTCTCTCAGTCTTTGGAGAGTACAGGTCACGTTGTCTAGTCTCGTTTCCTCGTCGCCTTGGGGAATTCCCTGGGCTACAAAGTCATCTACTTGGGATTAGGGGTCTAGACCCTTCTGACCCGTTGTGTCCGAATGTTGCCGTGAAGGAAATATGAAATGGGGATTGCTAGGCGAAGTAGATGATTATGTCAGATATTGTGGGATTTCTCAGGATCAATTATGCTCAAGGTGACATGGCGCGGAGAAAACCTGAAGAAAGGCGTTGTCGACTACAAAATTCTTAGTTTGAGATACGAATTTTCTTCGAAACATGCTGTAATACTCACTGGTTCGAGAAGAGAAAACAAAGTAAGCATCATACAAAGAATATGGCATCATATTACTCATAGGAGTTGCTAAGATGTATGATTTCAGGACTATTATTATTTGAGTACATTGGTGGTAAGATGGGGGAAAATTGCTATAATGTTAGTACATGTGAATGTTTGAGAGAATTTATTTAATAATGAGTGAAAATAAGTCTTCAAAGGGATATGCACATTTAATGTAGAAGTTTAGAAATAGTATATGATGTATTATGGTTGTAAAGGCGTAGTATAGACATATAATGTATTGTAAAAAATCCATTGTTTGTTTTTAAATGTAACCCTGATGAAGGTACGAATAGGTAACGAAACGTTGGCGCGTGAAAAATGACTTTCTATTATGTTTGACCTAAACGCAAACAAGACTTATCTTTGTATAAATCCCGAGGTCAACAACAAGATGGAGGATGTGGATGTAAGCTTGTTAATTTTCGTAATAAATATTGCAGATATTTTTATTTCTTTTTCGTATAGGAAACTGATACTACTGAATCAACTGTTTTTTAAATCTTATTTTTGATCCATGCAGTTCGAAATGAGCATAGCAGGAGTAAGAATTAGCGTCATTAATAGCCTGAGTCATTGCGCTACTTCACAGAGGTATACACTATAACTTTTATTCATTGAAAATTTTATTCAGAATAAGTTTCTACGTAACACAGTTTCTAATTCAAAACTTGTGTAAAGAACATTTTATTGCGTAAGGAACCCCTAACACGAGTGACTAATTTGTTGGGTAATGAAACATCTCCATCACCGATGTTTTATTCTGAGTGTGCATTATTTCATTCATGTGTTCATAAAAATCACAACTTCCTCAATAATATTACTCAATCGTTTGCATACGGTTTTCGCATATTTCCGGACAAAAAAACGCATTGAAATCCGTGCCAACGATCTCCTAATGTTAGTGGTATAATAGATCAAATTCTGATCATCCCATAAATTGACCTGGGTTCAAAATGCTATAGTGGGTTTAACTACAATGAATTGTTTTACGAGTTGTTTCAGACAAAACATGTTACGTCGAATGAAAATGGGAGACCAGGGTTCGAACCCGGGACCTTGAGCTCAGCGCGCTCATGCGCCTACCGACTGCGCCATCCCGTTCGCATCCCATTTTCATTCCCTCCCGAACCCCGGTCCCGTCTCCCATTTTCATTCGACGTAACNGCAGCAAGGAAAAGATGAGTCAAATATATCCAAAATTTTCACACTCTTCCACGTCTGGTTGAATCAAAATAAAATAAAATATTTACTTTCATCCACGCCGCTTTTTTTCTAATTTTTTCTTTGATTAATACTTCAAACAACAAATTTTAATACTTATTTTAAAATTTCATTATTTCAAGCACTTTAGTGCACAATTTTTTAGTTATCGTTGAACAGTAAGTTGTAGTTATATCCGTTACTTGATCATACTGGGTTTCCAAATCAACTTTATATAGTTTTCATGCCAGGCAAGGTACATTACCTAATTTTGTGCGATACATCATACTAACTTTTGTAACTGCAGCACATGTTACTTCAACTTGATAGAAACTTCGAATTTAGGCTTGAACTTGTGTTCTACGGATTTTAAATATGTCAACTAAACTCACCAAATTTATTTTGACTGTATAATTAGTAGTGTTCTGCCAGTCTCTGGAAATATTTTGCATTCCATGGAAAGATGAAGGTCAAAATATTCGTTTATAAATTTTTTAACTCAGTTTGAATTTAATTTAGTGCTGGTAGCAATAAATCTTCCGCGCAATAACCATATTTTTCGTTTTCATTAGGTAATGTTTCTTATGTTCCATAAATCAGCATAAACAAATTGAGACCTCATTAATTTACACCAGTCTTGTGGAATTGGGTGTCTGTACTCCCTCTTGTATTTGTTAATTGCACCGACAAATGTTCTCCGTTTCATAATAAAAGAGGGAGTAAGCCAGTGTATATTGCTTTAAACAAGCAACGAATATCACATTCATAGTTCACTGGTTTCAGTTCAACTATAAAAACTTGTGTAAACGCTCTCTCTTTGTGGAAATGCGCGTTATTTTCAGAGCCGGTATGTGTATGTTTTATGAGATTGTGCGAAATGGCATTTGTACAGCGCCTAATCAAGATTTGGGAATGCAACCTGCACCGCTGTCGAGTGTGGCGCAAAGCGGCGATGGGAACTGGTTCCTGCATCGCAACGTATACAAAGCAGTTAAATGAATAGATTTGTAGAGTAAGTCGAGATTTTACTGTGCGGGTGATTGTATGTTTATACAGTGGTACTATTGAGAGTCTGCAAGTGAGCAATACATGGTGGCAAATAAAAAAGAAGACATAATAAAAGTATGTATAATAACATAATAAGAAGTTAAGTTACAAATCGAACGGCGCCCAAATATCTATAAAGTACACACACATATGGTGTCAAATGGTTAGAAAAATAGTACAGAATTCGCTCTCAAAATTAACGCAATGAGTAAATAAACATGTAAATATGAACAGTCCATCTTTGTTTGCATAGTAATAAAATGGAATTCATTAATATCAACCTATTAAAAGAGAAAATTTATTATCACTCTAATCAAAGTATACCTAGTGGTAATACATCGTTCCACTAATCACAAATTCAAATACTTAAGAACATATTTTCTTAGCAAATACTATAGAACATTATGTTCTTAAGTATTTATGGTGATTAATGAAACCTTGATGTATTCCCACTAGGTATACTTTGATTGGAGTGATAATAAATTTTTTCCTTTAATAGGTTGATATTTATCAGTTTCAAACTTGAAAATTTTTGTTCCGTAAACCTACACTCGGGGACGTTTCGATAACTACCGCTAGATACACAGTTGACAAGCATAAAATAGAACCCGGATCTCCTGCTTTGATCGCAAGTGTGTTAACCACTACGCCACCTATTAGCCTTCGACAATTCCACACCCTTTCCACCCAGTGCCGTCGCGAGTCGCGCATTTGACAATTATTACAGTAATACAAATAACAAGAAAATGATAAATACCATTATGGAAAATAAGGACAATTAAAAAGATAATTTATTTTCAGGATAAACACTATATAAATTATTTTCGTACGACAGTCACAAAATCTAAGGGGCTAAAAAGTACATCTACATTTACTACGAAAAAGAAAATTTCGAAATTGGGTATCTTATAGGAAAAAATTTTTGATACATTTTTAGATATACTGATGTTAAAAGGATTTGTTTTTGAGCAAAATTAAACATATTATTTCGCTTTCGTAGCGCTCTATCGTTTTATTTCGATACACACACACTCCGGAAATGTAAGGAGTTCGTAATGCGCCGTCCGGATTCGATACCCGGGTCGTCGCCGTAGTATCACTCGAAAGAAACAGACCCATATTACGTCCATAGCTATAAAATAATATCACCAATTATATTTAACTCAATGCAAAACATTACATCCCATGTTGTTTTATGCAGATTGCAACTGCTTTTTGACAAGAAAGTTGATTCTTTTATTTCTGTAATGAGCCTAAAGATAAATTAATTTATTCCTCTCTTTCAGTAAAATGATTGATTCCAACTTTGCTGCTACAATAATCATCCTTTACTTACTCCGGTGCTATGACGTTCTTCGGATGTGCTACTGCCCAGCATAGTGGGACACACGTTCATCGGAATGCTGCATTGAATTGGTATGTAAGCCTAATCTGTCCTTTTATAACAGTTTTGGTGTTTCAATCAAGTCAGAGCACGGATTTTGTCAGCTAGCTCTCGTAAAATCACATTGTTCTTCAGTGTTCTAAATGAAACATTGTAACGTTCTTAAATAAAATGCATTATGAAATCTTTTAACCTGATTTGATATAAGTAGATACGCCTATTTCTCTGCAAACACTCCAGCTCTTTTGTTTTAGTTGACCATGTTTTACCCTCTTCTCTGATGTTTTTCCATAAGTAATCAATGGTGGAAATACGCGATATAATCAAATATGCTCTCAGAGACCAATCGGGGCAGAATTTACCCATTGAAGTACAATATGTTATTATAAAACTTTTAATATGGATTACGATAAAGTGCACTTCACGGAACAACTAAATTTATAAACTTATGTGTTGCAATCTTTAATAATATTATACATACTTCAAAACTGAACATAAATTACTTTTCTCCGCGTTATTAAATGTTAACTATATTTCTAATAACTGTAGCTCAAATTAAACACATCATGCACATCCTTACATTTATTGTATCGAAGGGTACTCAGTAACATCAACTGTCAGTTTTAGAATCTTTGTTTAAGATCACATGTGAACAAATGTATTTCTAAAGAACATATGGTTACTTCATGAATGGATACTATTGGTAGTACATAAATTCATGAATAGAACTATTGGTATTTTACTATTGGTAGAACATGCGTTTAAACCTTTTTTTCTTAGCAATGCGTGCAAAATTGAAAAATAATCACGATTGTAAGTAAAATCAAATGTGGGTTAAAGTCGTGTAGTAATTTTTTTTGAATAGCTGAATCAACTGTCTCTCTTCTTTATCAAAGGCTCTCTTCTTTATCATTCAGACGTCTTAATTTTGAAAAACATTACGTCTTAATTCGAACAACATTTTTATTGAATGAAGTTTTTCTTCCCACTCCGGAATCTTCTATATCCTTCAATTTTCTGGTAACTCTGTCGAACAAATTGTTCTTCAAATACAGCAAATACTCCTCTAAGTGTTTTACCCCAGTTTCATTTTCACTTTGATCTACTTCAAGTAAGGAATCTACTTTCTTTTCCAAATTCATAAGTATTTCTTCCATATTCTGTTTTCTGTCCTTCTGTTGATATGTTGAAATTCCATTTGTTGTTGGATCATCTACTTCTGAATTGCAACTACGAACGTGGTTTTCTGAGGACGTTTTGGCAGCATGTGAGTTATCTCTGTTTGGTTTTTCGTGCATTAAAGAATGGGAATTTACTTGAGCGTTAGAAACAACGTCTTTGAACCTAGAGTTTAAAGCTTGGTCCTGATGAAGAGTATTATGTTTTAGTTCTTGTATCACATTTGTTAATGCAAAATTAAGTTCACGCTGTATTTGAGCAATAGATTTTATCTGGGGCTGAAGTTCATCACTTGCTGATCCACCCGCTTCAGCAATGGAATTACTTTGAATGAAAGTTATAGGAACTATTTTGTCGTCATCCACAGAAATTTTGTTATCTCTGTTTGGTTTTTCGTGGGTTAAATTATGAGAATTTACTTGACCGTTTGAATGAACTTCTTGGCACTTACAGCTTGAAGTGTTATCTTTACGTAAAATATTCTGTTTCAGTTCCTTTATTACATTTATTAATACACAATTTTGTTGTTTATAAAAATTTAGTTCTCGTTGTATTTGAGCATTGATATTTACTTGTGAGTTTTGTTCATTTTCAGGCCTTTCGGTTTTGCTCTTCAAGTATACATTTTCTTGTTCTAGTTTTGACACAACTCCACGAACGTCGTGCACAAATAATTCGAGAAACTGATTAATATTATTGTCATTGAGAGATCCTTTCATTTTCGAATTGACAAATTTGAAATGAAAAGACTCACCAACTTGTATCAAGTATTCCTGAGCTAATCGAAAATTGTTGTTAGCACGAATCAAGTCTGTTTCCAAAGTATGAGAATTTAACACTGATTGCTTATACTTTTCTGAGAGCACTTGCTGCGCATTCTTCAGTTGTGTGTTTTCTTTTTCAACGCGATATTTATACAAATTTGTCTGTTTCTGTAGTAGTTCCACTTGATTTTGTAACACATTTTTATCTTCCTTCATCGTGTTTATCTGAAATTCTTGTTTTTTGATCCTTTCACTAAGCTGAGTAATAATTTTCTGATACTTTGAATAATCGTGAATATTACCTACACTTGAACTGTTACCGCTTGAGTCATAAGATGGAGAACTTTGCTTACTAGAATTGACAGGATTGTTGTGACGAAGATTTCTTCTCAAATCCGCACATTCTTCATGTAATTTGCTTTGAACCGTTCGAAGATTTTCATATTCTTCTTTTATTTCTAGAAGTTCTCCGTTTTTACTTTCTAATTCCGTCTCAAAATACTGCACTCTTTGACGTAATGTTTCATTTGTTTCTTCTTTCTTAGCTACAACTTTTAAATTGTAAAGGAAATCACTCTTCAACGTTTGAAACTTTTCATTTAAATCGTCACAATTTTGGCAAGATAATCTATCATCTAAATGTATATCTCCCAACTTGTTTAAAATATTTACCCATTTTCTATTTGCCACAGAATCCATATTTGTTTTGCATAAATAATGGCGTGGATATTTTTTTACTGAAGTCACGGCCTTCGAAAAATTGCATGAATCTCGTAGGATATACCGAGCAACACCACCTTAAATACAGAATCAAGTGTTTCAGTACCTGCCTATTGCATCCAGTTAATAAACATCCACAGAATATCATAAAATTCACTAAGACATATTTACATACAACTTTCCAAAACTACTGAAATATTGATTCCTTTACAATATTTCTAAAATATATTACTTAGTGATATACTATAAATAATTGAATAAAAACTTTGTTGTAAATTAAAGTACATATAATAGAATACAAATACAAATAATAAAATAATCATAAAATCATAAGTCAAATATTATAAAATTATCAAAAGTTTTCATATTTCTTCTCGGACTTGAACGAAGGGTTTGCTACTAGTGGTTAAGGGCCATCTAGAATATTCACGTTTGTGTCTGGAGATATCGTGTTCATCTTCTCTACATTTCTTCTGCTTCGTCTCCTTCCTCTTCATCGAATTCGCCCTCCTCTTCTGCTGTAGCGTCTTGATATTGCTGATACTCCGATATCAGATCATTCATATTCGATTCAGCTTCAGTGAACTCCATTTCATCCATACCTTCTCCAGTGTACCAATGAAGAAACGCTTTGCGCCGGAACATTGCAGTGAACTGTTCCGAGATGCGTTTAAATAGTTCTTGAATGGCGGTCGTGTTGCCTATGAACGTCGCCGACATTTTAAGGCCTCGAGGGGGAATATCACACACGGCCGTCTTCACATTGTGAGGAATCCATTCCACGAAGTAGCTGCTGTTCTTGTTTTGCACGTTCAACATTTGCTCGTCCACTTCCTTCATCGACATTCTCCCTCTGAAGATGGCGGCGACCGTCAAGTACCGCCCGTGACGAGGATCACACGCCGCCATCATATTCTTTGCGTCGAACATTTGCTGCGTCAACTCCGGAACAGTGAGACAACGGTATTGCTGACTACCGCGGGAAGTCAAAGGAGCAAATCCGGGCATGAAGAAATGTAATCTGGGAAATGGTACCATATTCACGGCCAGTTTCCGCAAATCCGCGTTCAGCTGACCAGGGAATCGTAGACATGTAGTGACACCTGACATCGTAGCTGATACGAGATGGTTTAGATCGCCGTATGTAGGAGTGGTCAATTTCAATGTGCGGAAACAAATATCGTACAATGCTTCGTTATCGATGCAATACGTCTCGTCCGTGTTTTCCACGAGTTGATGAACCGATAACGTGGCATTGTAAGGTTCCACAACAGTGTCAGAAACCTTGGGTGAAGGCATCACGCTAAACGTTACCATAATCCTGTCCGGGTACTCTTCGCGGACTTTCGAGATGAGCAGCGTCCCCATTCCTGATCCCGTTCCTCCACCCAATGAATGAGTGAGTTGAAAGCCCTGGAGACAATCACAGCTCTCTGCTTCTTTTCTCACCACGTCCAGGACAGAATCCACCAATTCGGCGCCCTCCGTGTAGTGCCCTTTGGCCCAATTATTCCCCGCTCCGGTTTGTCCAAACACGAAATTGTCGGGGCGGAAGAGTTGTCCGAAGGGTCCCGAACGGACGGAATCCATGGTCCCCGGTTCCAAATCCACGAGGATAGCGCGAGGCACGTATTTACCTCCAGTCGCTTCATTGTAATATACGTTGATTCTCTCCAACTGCAAGTCGGAATCGCCGTGGTAGCAACCGGTTGGGTCAATACCATGCTCGTCAGAAATCACTTCCCAAAACTTGGCACCAATCTGGTTACCACACTGGCCAGCTTGAAGATGAACTATTTCTCGCATCTTGGTAGGTTTCTTTCAATGTAAATCGCTATAAAAAATTGAGGGGAAAAAATTCGATACAAGTCCAGATGCAGGAGGTTATCTTAGCATCGACTCTATATCACGGCTTCTTGGGCGAGAAATGATTCCACGGTAACTATAAACAAGTTAAACAAAGAAAGTTGTATCCCATATCGACAATGATCATTGTTTCTTTCGCGGGGAAACTCGGCATTTGTTTAGATATCTGTTTACTTGAGAATTCTTCGTAGTAAATCCAATGCAATATAAAAGACACAGAATCCTTGATCACATACACATATGTTAATACTGGAAACCATTATGCATTTCGTATTAGAATTCATTTTAGTTTTGGTTTGGCGACCATAAATGAATTAAAATATATATAATTTCTGATTTATCAACATGCAAGGTATGATACGTTTATTAGTTCGAAAAAATTTTGGTTTCGACCCAATGGATAGCATTTTGAGTTGTTTCATTTTAATATTTTCATTCCTGAAAATACCGAAACATTCATAGGAAAGTATCATCTTATCATCAAAATAAAATATCAACTAAAATAAAAAAACTGCAAACTAAGTATATGTAGTCGTTAAAAAGATTATTTTACCTAAAAATAATGAATCGATTACAAATGATTGGAAGATATCAATTTATTTGGAATATTACAACTGCATATTGGAGCTAGAATTTTTAAATTAATGCCTAAAATGTTGTCTTATATTCTCTTTCACATTTAGATCATTTATTTACCTGAATATTTTCAGGGAAAAGTGATATAAACAGTGAATATATAGTACTTAATTTTTTAATTGAATTATTAAAACCTGTATAGGTGCAACAAAGTAAAAGAAGTTATTTTGTTTATGGATTACGAACATTGAATGAAATCAAAAATTATATGGACCTTAATTAGGATAAATTAAAACTGCAATTTAATTATATATTTTTCTTTTATGGTGAGTATTGTCTATTTATTACGGATACAGTTTATTACAAAGGTAATAATTTCAATAAATTATGAACAACAACAACAACAATAATAATAATAATAATCGGAGCCACGGGAACAGTGAGCAAATATATAGAAGGTAATCTTCAGAAAATTCCTGGAAAGATCTATCTATATGAGGTCCAAAAAATAGTAATTCTGTGGACTGCACATGTTATTCGGAAAGTGTGCGCGCAAGAATTTCTCAAGGACACACGGTCTAAGGGAACCGTACCGAAATGCTCACCAGCTATGCTGACAAGAAAGTCCATGGGTTTTGTCTAGGGGCATGTTTATTGTAATAATAAATAGTGAATTTAGTGTTATTTCAATTCTTATGATTTTTAAACACTGTATTCAGAATAATCTATAGTTCGATAATAATTTGTACATGAACATTTTTTGCGTTAAATTACAAACAAATTGACATTATGTTAGTATTATAACTCGCAGCTAACTTTTCATCTTATCTAGGAATTTTGGCTGAAAATTTTGAATCTACCTCTGCCTTAGGGCCCTTGGTCGGAGTTGATGGGATGGTCCCTTGCTTGCTTCCAGAGAGTAAATTAGTTTATTGACCTCCACGTGGTCATACGCAGTTTGTACTGCTTTTTTCATAATAAATTTATTATTATTATATTATATTGTCAATAAAGCACTACTGTATACGAGCATGTGGAGTAGGAACTGAAGGAAAACCGGAGAAAAACCGCGCCAAGATGAAAATTATAATATTATTAGAAATGCAGAGGAGGTATTGTGATTGAATCTATAAAGTCTGTGTACGACAAGTGCTATGAAAAGGGGAACCGAAGAACATTGCTTTCGAAACGGATTTAACCCCATCGAATGCAGAATTTATAATGGAAATCCATGAAAGAGTACGTAAGAAAATCCACTGCGCGTAAATCAACACAATTTATCGCCGAACGTAGTGTGTGTAGCGAGCTGTTTCGTAGGTGAGCGAGTCTCAATGAAAATGGCGTAAATCAGAGAGACATTTCAGTACTGGAGTGCGTCATAAAATTGATAATTTAAGCTCCGAATTTATTTACTTGCAGAAGCGAAATGCATCTTGAGAAAATTCGAGGCTTAAGTTAGGAGTTGCCGCTCACAAAACATGAGAATATGTCTCTCACGGTAATGAATTTGGTGGGGAGTAAATACAATTAGTAATGAGTGACAATAACTTTTTATTAAATCCAACTTTATTTAAATAATATTTTAAATAAATAAAATTAATTGTAATAAACAAATTTTCATTTATTATTAATTTTATTTCCTCTCCGAAGACATGAAAAGGTTACAGGCAAAGTGCCACCAGTCAAAAAAAAAATGGTGAATTAGCTACCACGCTGTATCACACATTCGGAAATTGGTAATAAACCAGAATGAATTATAGTGAAAGAACAAGCACACGTTACTTCTTTTATTGTCACTGTTAAGCAATTAAGTACTAATATCTTAGTTGTTTTAATGAACTCAACTAAAATGATTTACTACTTTTACAATAGCCTAATTTTCGTCATAATTCAGTATGCCTCATGGACTAAAGAGGAAACCGTTCCACCGTTCATTCCAATGTGTTCTTAAATGATACATAGTTGTTGAGCAGTTATTTTTTCCTTGTAACATACAGATTTATGAACTTTACATAATTCTTTGTTAGTTAACTGTATTCTGACTAAATATTATTAATTAAGAGACCAATTCTATAACATTGATCTCACTAGTTGATTTAAAATTATAAGAAATAATATATACAAAATATGTAAATATAATGCCTATTTTATTTGTTTTTTAATCTATTGCCTGAAGAACTGAAAAACAAAAGATGTATCCATAACATAAGTTCCTCAAGAGCCTGAGCCACTGATAATGTACAAGATAGTCTATAATTGATTTACTTATTAAGAACTTCTTGAATAATTAGTCCCTAATAGAGAAATAAGATTTCATAGCTATAGTATTTAATAAGTTTTACTTTATACTATTTTGTGAAATTTTATATGAACAAAATCTTGATACTGTTCTGTTTAATTAGTTTATTAGCAACATCACCAGCAATGGTGTAGTTTTATATTTTTAACACGATGCAGAGAACTAATTTGTATTGTATTTTTGTATATAATTTTAGTAAATTGAACCGATTAAATTGATTGAAGTATCACTCTCTGATCAATCCGCTTCTTTTTTTAATTTCTAATAAGAATTTATTTATTTGTAGTTTCTGCAATACGGTATTATTTGAACGAACGACTGTGTATAACGAAGTACTACAGGTGTACGAGATCATTGCAGAATGACTACGCCGTATTTTTCAATTGGTTTACATCGGAGGGTAGCACCATTCAGGAAAGATGTTCTCCTTTAATGAATATCCTTTCCATCCTCGACGGCGCAAATGTGAATGGATGTACACAACACGTTCCCCAGAATTCTTGTTATTCTCTCGTGACGAATGAAAGAAAGAATGGGGAAGAGGAGAAGAAGCTTGGCTCATGGCGCTAGTGGGTCGAGTGTTTCGTGAAAGAAAAGCACACACACACAAAAAACAAAAAAACACACGGTTCTTGCAGTTGATTACACAAGACTTGAAACGAGATGTTCAGACGTTCTCTTACCACGGATAATGAAGGTTATGTGATTGGTTAATCTTCGACGAATACAAGCGTAGTACGCGGCTACCCGGCTGGCGCCACTTCAAAGTGACAACAGGAACTCTTTTTTTTTTTTTGCTGTCACGACAGCGTTTTTCGGTGTAAAACTGACACAACACGTTTTTAAATACAACGGAAATTGGTGTATTCACGATTCAGCTTCATCTTTGACACCACCCACGCGGACAACTCTTCGCCGTTGATTCAATTTTGAAATAATTAATTCCGGGGCACAGCGGAATAAAACTTCTCAGACTACTCTATGAACGTGGTACTTTCATAGTGCCCTGATCTCATCCAAAGACATGTTTTCCTAGCCAGTGCAGGTAAGTGCAGAATTAACCTCACTGTACCTGTGATAAAGACATATCTTTTGTTAATTCTCAGGAGAATCCGAGGACGAGTATAAGAATGAAATAGTCTAATAAAACAATCACATCATAGAATAAAGTAAGTGCGAACTATTTGTTCGTAAAACTCTTTATTTCTTTTAATCATAGAATGTGTCTTGATTTGTATTTACGAGGTACTTATACTTAGTAACCAAAGCGAAACTCTTCTACGCATTTATGTAGAATACGAAAACTGAACCCAGAACCCGTGTCTTTGGTAGAGAACAGCTGATGCAAGTGTTCAATAGTTTCTTTATTTACTTTATTTATTTCATTATGATATTTTTCGTGTTCAAGTGAGATAAATAATGAAGCCATGAAGTTAAAACTTCATTTATTTAGGAGAGAATACAAATACCACATTCGTTTAAAATTTGCATTTGTTCTGCAATATTTGAAGATGTAATTAAGTGGAAGCATCCGTCAGAAACAGTTTTAGCTCAACAGAGGAAGCACGAGAGGACTTCCATAGTCTCTGAATTTAACGAAGATTGTCTCCTCATTTATCTACGTATAATTTTGGTATCTTAGTTACGACATCCGATGTAATCGATATTTCTAGTGGAAAATATTTAAAATGCAACCAATTATGGGTGAAGTGAGACAAAAGTTGAATCTGAAAACCAATTACGTCAGAGAATATCTATAGACTCGAATATCAGTAAGTTGAATAATTTATTTTGAAAAACAAATTATAAAAAAAGGATGAAATATCCTTCAGTGATCCTCATTTTCTTTAACTCGACACGATCCAACATTTAAGTTTTTTCTTCCTTCGTTTTACAGCCACCTTCATTATACCACTTCTGGTTCGTCTCACCTCCATATTTTTGAACCTTTTTTAAGAGCCGTTTCAACACAAATGGTTTCCTGGGGATGAAAATGCGGTCTCGTTATCTCGAGCACAAGGGGTTGGAAAAGTGCGCGCGCCTGTGTGCTGAGCCCTCCAAAAATATCATTGCAGATTAGATGGAAATTAGCAGGTACTTCGAATGCCGTATCTACTGTCTACAGCATTCGAGTGTAACATTCATTTTTATAATGATTTTATCACACTTGTGAAAGAACTACCGGCTAAAAATGCTAAGAAACTTCTCAACATTTGGAAAGTTGTCTCAATGTAGAATATAGGTCAGGTTATTGACTCGTAATTCAAGGCAGGTAAACGTTTAACTGTCCCGTCATAGCTCACAAATCTATTACGTAAATTATTATTCTTCAACTAAAGATAAACGAGTATTTTTTATGAATGTAGAATATTGATATTATATTTTGTTCTCTGTTTTTTTCGTGTTCGTGTGTGTGTATGAGAGAGAGAGAGAGAGAGATATGTTGATTTTGAATCCTCCACATTCCGTATAAAGAAGGTATGGTTGTTTGCCGTGAAGTATAAATATTTTTATAGACCACATTTTCGCGACTTGTTATTTTACTCAACCCAACTTAGAAAGTACGTAGTTATTTGCGCAGAACAGTATTTAGTTATCATAGAAAACAAATCTAGCATTCTTAATAAGGAATTAGTAACCTCTTTCCTTTTTTTTACTAGTGTGCGCTAAAAGCTATGTGATTTGAAATACGCGTCTAAGATAAACGAAGAAACATTTGAAATTATTTTTATAATTTTTTTCTATTGTATTGCAATTATACAGAAAAATGTTAAAAAATATTTTTTGTCAAGGGTTCGAATTCATTTAATTTTCGTTATGGATGATACGACAAATGCTGAACTGTTATATTTGTTCAATTATATAGCTATCACAATATATCACAAGCAGACGCTACAAACTATTGACCAAAGCGTGACTGTAATTTTCCCAACCTGTTTGATAATTTGATAATTTGAAATTATCTTTTTGTTGTCAGATTACTGCTAGATAAAGTTATGTTCTCTTAAAAATCTTCTGAATTATGTTAAGATAGAATTACGATAGAACTGTGTTAAGAACCATGGAACAAAAGAACGAGAAAAACGTCATTTTTTCATCTCAAACAAAACAATATCGACTTATTGAATTGAAATGTAAACACTTGGATTACACTGGAATTTCTGCTCTTTTAGTTCTTCCCTTCGATAATAGGTTAGATGGAAAAGCAGACAGTCTTATCCTCGCCGTAACCAAAAATTAGACAAAAAATACATAATAAATATTGTTTTGTATAATTCTTAAATTTTGTGACAGATGAATCACAACCGCCAACACAAGGGATGTAAATCCTTTGAACCTAACCTAGATCACGTAGGTGTGAAAGAGTCGGAGTTCCTGGTAGATTATTTGGAGATGCAACTCAGGAGATGCTTGCGTTGCGGTCTTGGCAAGCCCTCTTGCAGATAAGGTATATGCTGAGAATGTTTGGAAATAATTACATTTCCTAAGGCTTGTGCAGCAGAAGAGAAGGAATATTAATATAAAGGATCATTATCTCGGGAAATACGTTTTGGAAACCTTAAAGTGAACGCATTTGCAAGCTCTTTGGAAAGGAGGCTGCAAATGAGAGCGCGCCCACATTTGTTTTCTCTTGGCTTCTGCTACGTGGCTTCTTTCCTGAAATATTATATTTTGAAAATGTGAAAGAAATGGAAGAAATGAAAGAGAATATGCTAGTGGATGCATGTTCTCTGAAGTTTGATCTTCTGAACAATAATAATACATGTACTTAATGTGAGATTTTTGCAGACTTTTTAATTTTGAATAAGAATTGAACAAGTTGTCTCACATTAGAGACGACACGTAGTTTTCGTTTGATTTATTTTATATGTAGTTATCACACAAATTGTCTTGTTAATTAAAACATGTGAATTTTATTCGAAATTAAATACTCTGCAAAGAATTATCATCTTTAACAAATCGAGAACTATTTTGTGCCAGGTTCAAAAAAGTATTAATGTCATTAAAACATGAAACCGATGTGAGTTTGTTACAGAGTATTTAACTGCGAATAAAGTTTATTGTTAAGGCATATGACTTTATGAGGCTCAAAAATTCATTTTTGCTCACAAAACAAATTAACAAAATTTCGATCAAGGAGATAACACTCATTAACCGAGGAAAGTGGTTTCGATGAAAACAAGCTGAAGAACGAGTTAATAGCAAAAGAAGTGTTTCCACAAATAATACATCCTATTGTATATACTCTAAGTCATGTAACTTTGTCGAAAATTACGCAACATTAGCTGCCTAAGACGAATTGCCAACTTCTACGAATTCTAGTTATATCCAAATAAATATTAATAGTAGTCACAAAATCGTTTGTTTGCTGTAAAGAAATATTCGTTCCCCACGCTGGATGCAGAAAGAACAGAGTAGCGCCATAAGATCACGCGAATTGAATTGGTGTTTGAGGTTGGAGATGGATTTAAGTTTTTAGAAATTCGAATATCCTACGAACATAACGCAGGTAACAAATATTATTACTCCTATCGGTCGGCGGCGAAGTAAAAACATTGGTTACTTTGTGTACAAGTTTTGTACCAACATCAAACCAAATTTAATTAATAATTTAATGTCAAGTTTTTACAAACTGCATATGACTATGTTGATGACAACCAAGTGATTTACTGCAACTAATACACAATAAACTAATAAACACAATGCGTCTCCTTTCATGTTTTTTTTTTCGAAAGTTAAATTTTCCCGAAGCATGGAAGCGTGACTTGGAGTATAAAAAACACAATATCGCGTTTATCGACGCCAAAGGTGAATGCTCTCTGGCTTGTTTTCTATGGATCGCACATCGATTGAGACTCACCGATGCCGAGCAGCGAGGCCTGGCAGAGGTACTGCCTGGAGACGAGGCACTGCAGTGACGGCTGCGCCACCACCAGGCCGAAACCCACGCAGCCCAGCGCGGCCGCCAACCCCAGGAACGTCTGCAGTAGTACCAACGCCGAATCCTCCAATCCTTCGGAGAGTCCTTGAAGGGCCTGCAGCAGAGATTCGAGTCACAACCAGTCTTTCACCTGACGAAGTCTCACACATGGGACGAAACGCTGTGTTTTTTGTGTTTGTGTTTTAAGGTAGTACTAGCGAACGTGGAATTAAACCACTAAAGTACGTGAAATCGGCATAAATAAGCAGAGCAACATTAACTTATTGCGATTCAATTTCAAAAGCTTACTTCAATGTCCCTTTAAATGGCAGAATTGAAATTATAATTGATGGTGAAATCATTGCGTCTTATGAAGGAAACACTTATTTTTAAAAATCACGAAAATGATGGAAAAATTACTTTGATTTGTGGCAAATTTTCCATGGTATTTTTACATAACTTTTATCTATATGTCACCAGACATTTGAGAAACCTATTTAACTTTTTCTGAGGTGAGGTGCATAAATCAAGAAACCGTTCTTTGTCGCCATGTTTGTATGTGTTCTTAAGCATTTCAAGGGAAATCATTTCAAGTCAGTTCCAGAACATTGTTTGTACTATGTTGTTAACTAATAGATACAAATTAAATCTTCTTTTCTCTTCATTATAATTTATACTGATGTTTTATAAAACAATTTCACAACAGACAATGAAAATAATAATATTTCTCATTGATTTGACTAACTTGGAGTACTAGTGCCACCTTAATATTGCGTGTGATGATAAAGTTTTAAATCTTTGACAAGTGTCATGTACCTGCACATGTAAGAAGAGTGAAGGTTTAATTTTCTGCAATAGAAGGTGGTTTTGCTTACAACATTATTAGTAGCAGACGTACATACAACTAATTCAATAGATTTGCTTTCCTGCGATATCTCTTACTACTGTCTTGCGTTCGCCGCATCTGAAACATCATCTCAACTCACCTAGTTCACCGTCTCACACAGGTACACGCCCTCTTATCTACTTGGCGACGCATTACGCTCAATGAACTTTTGTTACTGGCATAAGGATTTCACAAAATACAGATTATGAGGTGGTTAACGAGAACTCGAAATAAGGTTATCTTCACCCATCTGTATTCCTAACGAAAGGTATTTTTTAAATTAAATCTAATACGTAACACAAATCAGAGATGGATTATCTAATTATATCAAGTCGAGGTTACCCTTAATTAAAATGTATTTTTTTTAAGAAAATAATTTAATTTCAAAAACGGTGATATTAGGTTGCCTAAACAAAATCAATCAAGACTCCCGATTGTTACGCATAATTCTTTTGCTCAAAGATTCTACTTTTAAAGCGGGACCTTCTTCTATCTTATTTGAGATCTTAGAATTCATCCGCATATGGTTTTTCACGAGACGTAATTTTGATCAAGTACCTGCTAATTTTTGAGAGACGCCAATAGAGGTCAAGTAGCTTAGCGGACAAATAAAAAGGAAGGAAATTTCCACGTTTTGCCATGGTAACCAATTCATTTATTTCATAACATGTTTTCGATGGCATGGCAGTCATCATCCATGCACCTTCAAGAAATTATATTAATAATATAACAGAATTGAAATCAACAACATAAAAAAATATGGGCTCTAATGACCTTGCTGTTGACGAGTCCTTAAAGCCCCACAAAAAAAGACAAGATAAATATTTACAGAATAATATTTATGTCCATCAAATTATTGAGGAAAAAGTATGCAAATATTACGACTTAAAAATATAAATTTTCTGAATGTGTCTTTAAGTAAAACAACGTGAGTTAAACCGCTTACCTGGATGTTGGAAATTTCTGGCAGAAAAATTCAACGGGAAGGTTCCGACTGGGTTCTTTTATGCTTGAGAGTACTGGAGGCGGGGGTAAGGGTGGTGTTGAGGAATGGATTTCGAGAAAAAGCTAGGATGCTGAACTACCGTCTATTGCTAAGGAAATCAGTGGAGAGAGTGGGAAATAGATTTGTTCATTTAAGAGATGTTTTTGTCTCGAATTACCAAAAATGTGTAACTGTTCTAATGTTACCATACCCCAAAATCTTTTTCCCATTTCTAGAATGGTGACATTGGTGTCCGGTTGTGTGAGAGATGTGGTGAAGTGTGATTTGCTTGTGTTGAATAACTACAGATGTAAGCAATTGCGAACCTGTGTGGGAAACTAGCAAAAAACTGTTAAATGAAGAAACTCGTATCAAATTACTCTACTGTGTAATCGTAAACACGATTAGTGGTTTCAAACTGTTGAAAATATCAAAACAAGAGATGTATGTTTGTACCGTATGATGTAATACCTATGAGCATGAATCGGAGGTGCATTTTGTTCCGACTTCGGCAAACAAATTGTTTGGAATGTGCTTCTATTTGTTTTTGGTATTTGGATTACATTCGCGCTTGTTCTTGATAGGGTTTATCATTTGGTATGAAAATACGCTTTTTCAGTCCAATGTAAAACCTCGCGTGCAGTGTTTACAGACCAATAAATCTGTTTTGTTAATTGATTTTCACACACTCCCTATGTTTCCTACACCTAACGCAAAACCGCGGAGGAATATGAATCACGAGACGAGTATACACAAGCGACTCTGAAACAGCTGTATATTTATTTGAAATATTAGCTTGATTTTACTCCTGATCACCATTTCTGTTCTAACAACAAACCACCAAACAACCCAGAGGATCGGGAGGGTCGTACATCCGAAAGTGAACATGGTTACCTTGTGATGTATCTGTTTTCAATCGCTCAACGGTAGAAAAACGAATAGTGAAAGGAAAAACAGATGACTGGCTTCTGCAGTGCGATTTAACCAATTGCGATGCGGTGGATTGTCTTTTGTTCGTGCAAAATGCTGCGGGTTTTCAAAACAGTGAGAAGCTTCACAAGTATTGAGGGAAAAATATTTATTTTCCAGTTATCACCATTTGCAAATAAAGAAACGAATGAGTCAACTTTATAGTTTCCTTTTTTTAAAAATAAAATAAAAATAATAATAATACTTTTTGAGAAACAAATTTAATAAAATGTCACCCAGTCACTCACAGACTAAACACGAAATATCAGGAACTATAAAACCTACTAACTTGAAATTTGTCACGTATGTTCCTTTCAGGATGTCGACGCTCGTTAAGAAAGGATTTTACGGAAAGCCATATCTAAAAAGCAAAAAATGATGAGGGGTCTTGATACATTATCGATTTCTGTGCGAATAAGATATTCTTGGCACTCCTAGATAGAGGGTGGGAAGGGCAAGAATTGTAAAAACAGTGGATGTATCCGATATTGGATTTTCCAGTGACGTTGAGATGGATAAGGACAACCCGATGCATTGTAAGTTCACAATCAATTCACATAGGAGATAATATATCCCTAGCGGAATAAAATAACTAGTATTTCATAAAATCATGAAAGATATTCCTTATTAGTAATATATTATTGTTATTAGTTGGGTATAGTTCTGTGAAAAGAATACAAAAATTTGAGACATTAGAAACAAAGTCGGGACCGGTTACCCGCTGGACCGGTTAATTCCAGGTCCCCGTGACAAATCGAATTTTTTTCAAAAAGAATTTCGTCTGGTTATAATGAATGAACATGCAGGTTACAAATCATTGCAACTCATTTTATTGTACTGTATGTACATACAAAACGAACAAAAAATTAAACGTTACAATCTTATTGCGAGAATATATATATATATATATATATATATATA
>NNCF01127284.1:170882-182502 GCA_002313205.1 Laupala kohalensis
ATTTTTTTTTGTTTTAATTCACTATATCCTGTTCGTATAGTAATTTCTTCTAATGAAGATATGCGTTTCGTATGAAAAATGTTGTATCTGCAGAGATTAAATGCATCTCAACATTCACGAACAGATTAAAATTACAATTCACCGTCATATTTCCTTTATTTTCTACGTAATTTACATTCAGGACTGACGCAGACTGATATTTGTGTACGAGACCTCTGTCTCTATCAAGTTAAATAAAGAAAATGGAGCAGGTTCTGTGACTTGAGTTTTAATTATACGTCCTCCATTGACGCCTAACAAAAAATGCCCCCATGGAGATAGCCCCGATCGATCTGGTGGTGAATTCAATTAACCTTAAGACATTAGTCAAAACGTTTTATCATAATATTTCGAAGCAATAATTTGATTTATGTCTGATAAAATAAAATGATAATTCAGCAGATGTATTAAAAGTCATGCGACTTATTGAAATGTTACATAAATACATCTATCCACAATCACTGCAACAGATGTAGTAGTCAAGATATTGTTCAGTACCTGGGAAATACAGCAGATACTGTTTTCCCCATCTGCTAGTTGTAGACAAGTTTCACTCGGATTTATATTTAGCATTATACAACATGAGCGGAATATCAGATCATTTATGAATGGTTTGCGGTAGTGCCTAATCGTGGATCATGTATCTCACGTACAATTCCCGACGAATATTGTTTGTACCAGCACCAGAGCTATCATAGAACTCAAGTAGTCAAATAACAGGCCAAACTTAAGGATATGGTCCCACAAGGGTTCGAAAAAATAATTTATGTCATAATACTACAAATATTATTGCGGTTCCGAAAATTTAAACCGTATTCTTCGCTTTTCATATTTACGATAGTTATAAAGAAATATTGTTCCGCACTATTTTCTTCTCTCCGCCGCCATTTATGTTAGTATGTTAGGGTATGATAATTATAATATGAACAATTATAAGCAATTGTTCGGTCACAGTCGACGATGTTAGGTTTGTTAGACCCGGCGACTCCGTTTAAGAAAATCTGTTGCAAGTGTGAAGATGGAAGTGATGGTGGAGGTAGCAGCACTCGCGGAAGGATATACGAAGAATGAGGTTAGGATAGAACCATAATGTTAAATTTTCCATCGAAAAAGGGATTTTTTTTTCCACATAAAATGATTCAATTTGTAATTTCCGAGAAAAAAAGTCCCTTCCAGAATCATGACAAAAAAAAACGTTTTTCGATATCTCATCTGGATATTTTTCTACGGCATTGGACCATATAGTTAAGTTAGTCCAAATAACATCCTCTACAAATAAATAAGTCAAGTTACATCTTTTTTCGTGTAATTTAAAATGTCGGAAGGAAAAGGTCTCGGATAGGAAAAGGTGAAAGATGAAACAATAGGAAATTCATTCCTGACAAGCATTCCAAAATCTTCTTGAAAAAAGAAAATATATTGAGTTATGGAGATTCACCATGGTTTTGAGACATCTCTTATTGCTAATTACATTTGGATTAATTATTACCACTAATGGATGCTTTCTGTCCCCCTGTACAGTACTACAGTGGCACACTGGACATCTTAGATAATATGAATAAATTACAAAATACAATTACTAAAACATCTAATTTAAATAATATTTTTCGTAAGAATGCGAGCTACAACGCAGTTACAATATCCGCTGGTAAAGAAAAGCTTCACAAACATAATCGTACGTCAAGAATGTTTTTGTGTTTGGATGATCTGCCAAGCAAATCTATTTCAATGATTATTTATCAATTTTTCTGAAATTATTGTGAAACAGTCGAGAAAAAAATACCGTTTTAAATATTTACTGGTCTCTTGCGAATGGCCGTAAAGATTATACGACTATTTTGAATTTTAGAATACTGTGTTTAAGCACTTTTTCGAGCTTTTGCTTCACGATTTATTGAATTAACATAGTGTTACTTGTTAGAGGCACAAATATCATCGATACATGTGCTGTGAAACCATTTAACTACGTGAAGTTCACATGTGGCATATAATTTTCTGAAATTGGGCGAGGCAGGACTAGAACAGAACCGAGATACGTCATGAGTTAGTATGAGACAGATAGTGATATTGTTCTGAATAGACAATATGAATGAACTATCTTGGCAGCAAGGTATAATAAACGACCCTTAATGCTTAGATCTTTCATGTTGGGTAGACGAATCTACTTCGCATTTCCGTTTGCATCGGTTAACGTTAATAACTGGAATTGGAAATAATATATATAGAAATAATTTAGTAAAAAAAGTTGTATTAACAGTACTGATGTATTAGTAGTATTTTAGTCACATTAAATTTACTGACTTTAATCTGTCATAATAGTTTTAAAAGTTCTTGACACTGAGACGGTTGCAAACTAAATCTATGTGACGCACTTTACTTGAACAATACCACCTTCTTCGTTTCTCGGACATGCTAAGTGAGACTAGAAGATGCGGAAATATAACTTTTTGCATTGATATTTCATATAAATATAAATATAAATTTATTGTCAAAAAAACTGTACAAACTGCGTATGACCACGTGGAGGGAAAAAAACTAATTTACTCTCCGGAAGCAAGCAAGGGACCATCTCATCAATTCCGATCAAGGGCCCTAAGGCAGAGGCGGATTCAAAAATTTCAGCAAAAGTTCCTAGATAAGATAAAAAGTTAGCTGCAAGTTATAATGTTAATAGAATGTCAATATGTTTGTAATTTTAAGCAAAAAAATAACATGTACAAGTTATTATCGAGCTATAGATTATTCTGAGTATAGTGTTTAAAAATCATAAGAATTGAAATAACACTAAATTCACGATTTATTGTTACAATAAACAAGCCCCTAGACAAAGCCTAGAGAACCTGTATGATAAATCCCGAAGCGTCTCTACCAGAAGGAAAAACGGAGAAACATACATACGTGAGTTCCACTGAATATGTACTTTGTACTGCATTCTTTATCGGTTTGATAACAGAGCACGGTCCCATCTTCCCATACCATCCACTGGATATTTCCAGTTACATTCTAAGCTCAACTTCAGACATTTTATTGATATAATATCTCTACGCTTCTCTTACCTTAAGATGGATTAATAAACATTTCTACCATACGCGCAGCTCACGCAAAAATGTGAAAAACAAAACATTCCCTAGTAATTATCGAATAAAACCGTCAGTAACGCCTACGGACGAAGTGTGGAGTCTCGGAAACATACAGCACTCGATCAAAATCATGTATCTTGTTACTCACTAGGAAATAGGGAAACCCAAACAATTATTATTATTATCTACCAATTATGATAGGCTAGCTAAATGTGAACACCATTAAAATATTTACTAAATAATAGACTTACTGATTTGGGAAGGGGTGGAAGACTTGAAGAAGTGATATGTGGGATGATGGGATCTTAAATTCAAAATCTTTCCCGGGATATATCATGTACGTACCACATATACACTGGTGATAATACAACCTTTTTGAATGGATAATGAATTAAATTATTGAACTTTTCAATCATGTTTGAATATGTTTATATGTATGCGATGTTCTTAAGGATTGTTAATGGAGTAAACTCTCGCAAACTTAAATTTTAACGATTACAGTAGTTAAAATTTACTTCGTATACGCGAAGGTAAAATAATATTTTAGATGAAGATAAAATCGTGAATATTCTTTAAAAAATCACTAGTTTAGTTTTGAACAATTCGGATATCTTATCATTTAAACGATCGATTATAAATGTAGGCCTTCAGATGTAACTGAAGAATTTTTCCTTAAATTGAAAATTTTTAATGGTAATTTTTCGGTAATGTATAATTCTTAATCAATGATATATTGAAACTCCTTCTGAATGAACTATCTGTTTCGGCAATGTCTTTCGTATCGTATACTATTAGCCCTCTCGCGGTTTGACCTCATAACTCACCATCTGCGTGAATCTGCGTGTATGGTGTTGGTGATTTGCATAAGCAGTTCGAGTGTCAAAGGGAATGTGGATTCACTCCAAATGCTAATTTTCCGCAATGAACATAATAAATGTGCTCACTAGTTTGCGACCGGGTATTAGGGAGCAAGTAGTTTCCTTCTGCATCCAGAATTGTTTTGATTATTCCATGGAATGCTCTAACTACGTTCTAATGCAACACGAATCGAATGGGTAATCGAATAGCGAGCGAGAGATACTAAAGCTACAGCGGTCGCGTGAATTATCATTCGCCGTAAATCTTATTTGTTACGGCTTACGACTATAAAATCTGGTATCTCTATTTCTGAAGTGTAATTTATAATTCTAATTTATAAGTAGAGAATTGTAGTGAAGCTATGAGATCATACCATACATTAAATTTAATTTGTGGTTTCCAAACCTTAATTTTGATGTGAAAGATAATTGTAAAGTGTATTAAAGGTAGTGATAATCGTCCAGAATGAATTATGATACGTGGGTAATTACACATCAAGTGAACTCGGTTTATTTGTTCTGGTCGGAAAAACTTGTAGAAAATAGTTTCGTCGGATTGTGTCTATACAGATAAAAATTAAATGCTGTTCGTTGGTAAATGAATCACTTGAGAACGGCTGGACTGATTTGGATAATTGAAAAATAAAATGTTCGTAATAGAATAAGATTTTAGAGATAGAAAAATTGGATAAGTTGTCCGGAAAATTGGAACAAACTGAAAAAGCTTTTTTATAAGATTTTAGTATGAACTCAAGACCACAACTCACTATTCAAACGATGGATGTGCGTAATTCTTGTTTGTTTCGTTCGTTATGATCCCGGAAAAGTTTCGAGGAAAAAAAATCGGGATAATTACAAAGGAAAGTCGGAAAATTCGGAGAATCTTGAAAAATAATAATTTTTGTATGTACTCTCGATCATGAATGACGATAGGAACGACATATTTGGTTGATTTATTTTGTTCCTTTTATTCAGTTTTTCAGTTGACTTAAATTTAAGAACTAAACCGCATGGTTCCAAGTCGATCACACTCCAGACACATCACATATTTCCAACGTTTCAGCGGTGTACTTTTTCGCTCGAGACTCCGTGGGAAGTGATATATTTGTTAGTCAAACTATTTTATTTTTAGCGTAAGAATAATTTTTAAACTACCAGAGAGAAAATATTAGGCACAAATACATGTAGCAGAAAGCTGTATCGATCTGAAATACCGTTACTAGAAAACACTCCAAATGCGTGTAAAGCGGTTGAGTAAAGAATACAACTACAACAATTATTTTAATAATTGCCGCAAATGTTCTTGCAAGCAATATTCTAGCTATATTCTTACGTATTTAATCTGATCAAATTTATCATGAAATGTTAATTTACGGTGAAAGAATAGAAGATAGTGTAGCGTTGTCAAAAGTTGAAGATTGAAGATTATTATTCAATTGAAATTGTTTTGAGTGCATTAAATAAATTAAAAATACATTTTGGGAGTGTTTTTTTTAAATAAAACGTGACAAAGACGCTCCCGCTCGAGTGATAGATATGAGCGTGACCGCTCGAGGGTTATGTTGATGATTTCGCTTTCGTAATCAAAGCAAAGAGTTTACTGTCTGTACAGCCAGAACCCCTCGGCGTAGCCAGGAGAACTGAAGTACCCCAGAACTAGTTTTAGAGGGAGTACGAGTAGAATGGAAATCAGTAAAATTGCATCAGCTAATTGTCATGTTGCAACATACAAGCATGAGAAAATAATGTATGGCCCAAATAAATATAAAAAATCAATGTAACATATTTAATATTACTTTCAGAAGAAATTTACAGAAAAGTGAGGATACCAATATTTGATTATTCTTTTGGCTTCAATGTACAATGTCTTTTGGCGTACAAATCTTTAAGGAACGTTTGCATAAGGTACCTGTGAACTATCGGTTACGCTATCCACATCCAAATTACTTCTGTGCATGTACAGAAGTTAGTGGTACACTAACGCTCCTAGCGTTGTACTTTACAACACCTCTGATTACTTATGATGTTAGAGGGACGCTAGTGAGAGCTCATGACGGATTTTGGCCTGGATTTGGGTTATGTTGATGTCTGAAAGGGTATGCGAGAGATTTCTCGGTTGTGTGTGCTGTATGGGCACTTGCTGGTGTAATCACAGTACAGTTTACTTGTGTATGCTTGCTTAGAAGTCTTCTTGTTTGGGTCAACTATTTTGAGCATGATTTGAGTCGAAAGTATGCTATGCACAAAGCATCGATTACACTAGTTCTTTAATGTGCGTTACGCGGTTAGTGTCATCAAGGGAACGTTTACGTAAGCACGTGTGTCGTGCAAAAACTCTGCATTAACTTCTTCACGGAACAGGGTACATCACATGTGGATTCGGAGTATTTTCCATTCAAAGTCGACAACCATTTTTGTCTGCGTGTAATGTTATAAAATACGAGAAAATAAATCAAATTTTTAAATTTTCTTCAAATAAAAATTTTTGCTTGAAATTTGCTATTAATTTAAAATTAAAATAAAAAGCTCGAAATAAATATTTTTAAATCATTCTAGAAGCTAGAACATGAGTGACGTATATAAAACCTCTCGTCATCACCGCATGTATTCATAGTGGAAAACGACAAGGTATGCATATGCGGATCTAGGTGTAGGGGATGATGGGCAATGAAACGCAAGACATTTTTTTTGAGAGGGAAGTTAAATGTGTTATAGAGATTTATGTAATATGTATGACTGAGATGTAGACGTGAAGTGATATCCTAATACACCCGCTCCGAAAGATGTCTTGTATATGATTTTCTAGCTCGGGACGGGCAAATCTGTCTTATTCCACTACGGCATGTGTTGGCTTGATATGAGCTTGTCTCCTTGAAGCCAGTGTTTGCTTAGTTCCGTTTCGTGAGCGCGCCCACTGTGTCCCGAGCGGGTAATTTGGCTGCAGGGTAACGCGCCGCGTCGCGTTCGCCCTTTGTTCGTGGCGCTGCGGAGGCGCGGAAGGCCGCGGAACGAGATGGCAAGCGTCGCAGGGGTCGGGTGCGGAAGGGGCGGAGATAGAGGAAGAGGTAGAGAATGGAGCGCTCGAGAGGGAACGAGGATGTCGACGCTGTCACTTGGCGTTAGCGAGAAGACAAAGGTTTGCCATGTGCCATGAGGCTGCGGCGTATTAGCGACAGGGTCACGAACGCAACGATTGATATACGCACATCCCGTTTAAGCTCTTTCGCCCGCAGCGACTTCTTTGGTTCTCTTCGAATCACTGCCGGATTGTCATCACGTGATCCATTTATTTAATGGGTTACAATTTTTATATTTTATTGAAATATTAATAGAAATTGCGGAAATCATTTTTTATGGTTACGGTTCGGATACATCATTCACAAATATTAGTTTCTCATATACGGATTATATAGACGCGAAGAAATTCGAAAGAGAGATTTCGACGGCAATATCCGTTTTGGCGACTCCTCAATCTGAAAAAGTAATTTTTGCATAACGTTCGTCCGTCTATTCGTCCGTCTGTGCGCAGCGATTCTGAGTAAATGAATGAATCAATTTAATTTGCCTTTACATTTGCAGTAGAATTTACTTGATTTCGATGCACTTGCTATAATTTTTTAAAAGTGTTATACTTTAATACAAAGGGTACTTCACATGAAGGTCAAAGAACTCTTTCGAATGTTTCTCAAAACCGGCTGCTACAATTTTGCTTAAATTTTCTGTACGTAAAGTGCAATTGGTATGCATTACATCCGCATTAGCGGTATTTCGCTTGAGAGTTTGGTATAGATGCAGTAAATTAATTTCTGTCTGCTACACTTACACATTAGTTTACTGTTTCAAGAAGCTTGAATAATATGAAGCAGTGGAATCGATCAAGCAGACATCGAATACACTTTTTGTATGATAATGATAAAATACGAGTACATAGGAGGATGGAAACGCACTGATGAAACGAATATACATCAATTTCTGTCCACAAAGAAATTACGTTTACATAACACTTTTACGATATTTATAATACTGATATGTCCCTAAATTTTTTGAAATAATATTCTGAATATTTATTTTATTTATAAAATTTCAAATAAAAGACAGTAATAGGTTCATATAGCGACTTTGAGCATGAGAAGAGGACTGGAATACGACCAAAATATAGAGGAGCACGCCAGAAATGACTCTTTCACTGTAGAATTGTTTCTCACTCTATGCTGGCTGCAGACGTAGAAACGTATGACACAGTATGTGCAATGGTTTTGCACCAGTGTTTTTTTTTACATTTTTGCATTAAATATTATTTATTTTCTTCTAAAATGGAATGCAAGTATAATTTTACTTTATGTAATGCTGACTCCAAGCAAAGATCTGATTCTTATCAGCATCCCACTACGTAAATATATATTTGCATCACTCTAATTTTTAATTTAATGAATCGTTTTAAATATTAACCACCACTAGTTCACATATGATATCTAACAAGTTAAGTGTTCGAAATAATTCATGAAATTGACATTATCAACTACAGAAATAATTTAAGGTTGAGTTTGGTAATCATTTACAGTGACTTAGTCAAAATGCGAGATGCACATATTTGTCATACCTAACTTACTATCAAATTATCTATCTCTAATTACTGGCTACAACTAATCATGAGAATTGCTACAATTCCAATTTATCTTTACTTTTTGTGTTTTTATTAAAAGTAAGCGAATACTCGACTTACTTATTATATCATGGGCTCTAATGACCTCGATGTCGACGAGCCCTAAAGCCCCAACCAAAAAAAACAAAAACTTATTATATCAGTAATTTGTAAAAAATTAAAGGAAGAACGACATATTTATGTAGTAAAAATAAATAAATTAGTTTAGTGTCCTCCACGTGGTCATACGCAGTTTATAACTGCTTTTTTGACAAAGTTTATTATTATTATTATTATTATTTCATTTCATTACTACATCTCAGCTTCTGCTGGTATAAATAAGGTACGGATACAAATCAAGCACACTTATTTGGTCTTGGCTAAAGTTTATTTTTATTATTATTATTATTATTATTATTATTATTATTACTTCTATTATTATTGTCGAATGGATCCTTGTATGGATCACGCAAAGCCATATGATTTAACTGTTAATTTTCCTCTGTCTCCACACTTCCTTCATCCTTTCGCTATGATTTTTCTTCCTCTCCTCTGTCCATTTAGTTCCTGCTCTTTTTGGGATTTCATTTTTCGACTGTACTTTCCAGGTATCTACCTTCTCTCTGTAGAGTTTTCGGTCCAAAATGTCAGATCATTTTATTCGAACTTTTTCTAAATCATTTTTTACTTCCTGGATCCATGGGAAGGCCTTCATTTTTTCTATGTATTTTAGAATTTTGTTAGGTAGTCTATAGATATGGTCGTAAAATTTTAGTCTTTTCTTTCTGATGTCTGCCGCTAAGTTAGTTACTTTTTCAGTTTTTTCCTGGACCTTAATTTAAAACCCTCTTCCGTCATTTCAGGACCGATAATTTTTCTTATGGTTTTTCGTTTCTTCTTTTAATAAATTTTCTAAATCTCCTTTTATGTAAAGAGTAAGAGTTTCACTAGCATACAGGGCCTCCGGTTTAATTACTGTGTTGTGATGCCTTCTGTTTATTATTATTATTATTATTATTATTATTATTATTATTATTATTATTATGTCCATTAGTAGATTGTTGATGGCAACTGGGAGTCTTATTATTACCCACAGGTGTTGATTTACGAGAATTAGCTCTTTGCTTGTAATATGACGATAACAAATGTTGTTCTTCGTTATTTTCACTTGCTTCAACACATTGTTCGCATTCGATATCCGTGACCCATTTAACACCAGGTGATTTTGTGCATGTGGTGAATAGTATTTTTTCACGAATCAACTTGTAAATGAATTTGTTATTATATCATTTTACTACTATGACGATATGGACATGTAGGTAACTTAAATTCAACATGCTTATATTTCTTCCTTGTACCGTACATGAAGAAAAGAAATGTGATAACTGTACAGAACTCTGTTCACAAACACTCAGTTTTATGTCATAGAGAGATAATGAACTGCTGGATCCACAAGACTCCATTGACCAAAAGTGGAGAGTTCACTCGCGGAAATGACAAAAATCAAATGATGAATGATTACTCAGATTTGTAATTGCATTAAAATGGTTCAATTATTCGTTTCCGCGCTAGTTAATTCGTATAATAGTAATAAGCACATAAATTATATTGAATTTAACGTTATGTACGATTAAATTTTGTTGTATGTATAATTATTAAAAAGCTCTATGACAAGAGCTTGCATTATTTTCTTAAGAATAAAAGCAACGGTTCTATTGATTTTAATTTTATTATATAAAAGAGATTAAGTGTTTTAATGTGTATTGAGATGTTAAAAAGGGAATGGAAATTGCAGAACCCAATTTTCTCCGTTTACGGTTCGCGTACATGTTGTAGAATATTTCGTATCCGAACTGTTTCTTGAATTGATGCGTGGTTTCATGATGCATGATTGGCATTTCTCGATATCAACATCGATCAGAACAACTAACAATTATTTTTAATACACACAATGAAGAATAATTTTAATTTTAAAAATATTTTTACAAAATTTATTATTTTAATATATAAAATTTTTTTTTAGTTTTTAAAGATTTATATAAGTGTTTAATACACATGAAATATTAATTTTGCTAAAGATTCAATTTATTTCCAGGATGGAAATGATAAACTTACATATATGTTACTTATGTTCAGATATTATAACGATACTGATCCATGTAATGGTAAACATAAAACATCAAAATAATGATTTTTAGTCGATGATGGAATGATTAGTGCGTAGTAGTAACAGTTTATAAATCGTTTTGGTCCATTGTACACTGTTGAAGCGATAAATGCGCGCGCGAGTCAGCTTCTACTATCACAACCAAAGACTTTTCTGTGCCTATTCTGTCCACTTATTTATCCATCAACGTGTACTCAAATGAGCTTGATTTCGTACATCTAAGTTTCATGTGGACCTCTTTCTTTGCTAATGCGAACTAAAATATTTTTTTATTGCGATAGTGAGTCAATGTTTTTAGAAAACTATCTCAATTTCCCCTCTACTACTCAAGAGTTTGTTGCATTTGCACTTAGGGGCACGGACAATTTAACTTAAGGACACTTTAACTTATCTACCTGCAGGGTGGAAGTTCATGCGGTGGTAGTCCGCATGGTTGGATAAGGAATACGAGAATGGGGATTTTCCTTTGTTTATCTTTTACGAAGGTGAAGGAAATTTAAACATAGAACTGCAAGTACGAGTTATAACCCAAGACATTTTGAAATATTAAGTGTAGGAGTTTACGCCGAAGACTGTGTGTAAACGTCTCCGTGCGTACTACCAGCTACATGACCATCGTTGACATTCCGCCGCGCAGGTAGATAAGTAAAAGTGTCAGTAAGTTTATGTGTCAGTAAGTTTAAGTGTCAGTAAGTTTAAGTGTCAGTAAGTTTATGTGTCAGTAAGTAAGTTTAAGTGTCAGTAAGTAAGTTTAAGTGTCAGTAAGTAAGTTTAAGTGTCAGTAAGTAAGTTTAAGTGTCAGTAAGTAAGTTTAAGTGTCAGTAAGTAAGTTTAA
>NNCF01127286.1:0-97550 GCA_002313205.1 Laupala kohalensis
AGAAATACACCTTCTGTATTTTCACCATCATCTAGGTTTGAATTATATGCTAAGTATCACTTACTTCACTTACTTGATCGCCTTCCCTGTCTTTATTTTCATCACTTGGAAGATAGTTAGAATCCTCATCATTAAAATCACTGAGATTATCATCAGATTCCTCCAATACTTGGAGAATTTGTTTATCTGCCAACCTGTTTATGTTGAATGACCAACAGCTACTAAAAACTTTTTCCATAGTTGTAACTACAAAAAATGCCTCAACAATGGAGCTTTACATTGCAGAAAAGAGCAGACAACAATGACCTATACAAATGCAAAAAAAAGAAAAAAAAAGAGAAGTGAAATGAGTCTGAAAGGCACACCTCGAGTGTTAATGTACGATTATTTTATTTTAATAAGTTTAGGTTTGAAAAATCATAATAAAGTTCTAGCGCTTACCATTTATACACACAAAATATGCTCATACAAGAATAGCTAAATGATGAAATTCCACCAAAAATATTTACGGCTTATAGCAATGAAAATATAACATAATGAGTCTCGGAGGCTCACCTTAGGTGTTCCAGGGTTAAGAATATATCAAATTTTAATTGAATAGCTTGTACTATTTTATTATACAACCTGGTTTTGTTAATATATAGATTAATAAACTCGTGCATTAACACATCTCGATACAGCACCTCACTGATTCCGAAAGTCAAATCAATAGTGCTTTTGGAGACATTGTTAATTAAATAAAATTTAGTAAAAATGGTGTAGCGTTGTTTCGAGATCACTTCTTATAGATGCAAAACAATATCTTCCTAGCATGATAAATTGAAAGACGTTTCTATGTTGCTCATTTTTTTATTATTGGTGTTAAAAAGCTTTTTCGGCTGCATAGCAACCATCGTCAGTAACATACACTGAGTGTTGAGGAATATTTTTGGCAAATGCATTTGCCAAAAATATTCCTCAACACTCAGTGTATGTTACTGACGATGGTTGCTATGCAGCCGAAAAAGCTTTTTAACACCAATAATAAAAAAATGAGCAACATAGAAACGTCTTTCAATTTATCATGCTTTGATAATGTTGCTAAAGCACCACAATTACCAAGAATATCTTCCTAGTCTGGGTAGCGAAATGAAATAATAAGAAAACTCGTGTCACAAGAAGCCCGTATATAGAGCGAAATGTATTACAGTAGAATTCCTCTTTAACTGTCTGGTAGAGACCGAGAACCTGGCTGGTCACCCCTTTGGCAGGTTAATCCGATGTTCCGGAGAAAAATCCATATTCGTTCAAAAAGGGCCTACAATTTCGTCAGTTTATCATGAATAAACAAGCAAAAGAGACTTCATTCCAACTCATTTTATTGTACTGCAACATACATACATACATACATATATACAAACATACATACATATATACATAAACGAACACAAAAATAAAATCTAACGTCGCGTCACCCCGTTTGAGTCACAATGAGTCACTCCAGAATAGGTCCAGCAATGTTTGAGTCACAATCTGTCAGGTTAATATAGTAGCCAGGGAAATAAAAAAGGCCAATCCAGGAAATAATAAACAAGTTTTTTCCCAATCGTTTCTTATGTTTTCGGAGGTGCTGAATCCGAATTTCAACTTTGCCACCTCGTAAACCCTGTGTGTTGTGAACAAAAGTTGAAAAACTTCGAAGAAAACGCTCTTTCTTAGGTTTTTGTTTATAACTCGAAAAGTACCCGCTTCTACAGAAAATAATACGTATGCAAAAATAATGTGCATTAAATTTACTACAAATTAAGTTGCCACGAATTTTTTGTCTGATGAACAGATATCGCGCTAGAGCGTGACGAATTAGCACCGAAATTATGAAATGGACCCCCAAAACAAGTTTTTCTTATGTTGTAGGCTTACAACTAAAAAATTACACACTTTTAGAGAATATTGTCCAACACAGAAATAAACTACATTGAATTTTCTTCAAAGTATGTCTCTTGTTGAGTATTTTTCGTCAGACGAACATTTTAGGCGTAAGTCAACATGTCAGAGCGCACTTAATTTTAGTGTATATCGGACATAGCCGCTATGCTAAGAACACCTCAGCGTGAGTTCTTCCTTCACAATATCCTATTTGAAGTGATTAAACATGCAATTTATATGTATATGTAGACTAAATAATTACCAATTACAATTGACTTAAATTGGACGGAACATGTTAAATACACAACACAGAAAGCTTGGAGAGCGCTGAACTTCGTACACAGAAAAGGGAACTCGAAATCTAAAAGCTTGGCATACACATCATTAGTTCGACCTATACAGGAGTACGGAGCCGCTTGCTGGGATCCGAATAGGAAGGGTCAGATCAATGAATTAGATCGGATACAAAGAAAGGCCTCGAATTTTGTTAGGGACAACACTCGTAATATTAATTTCGAGTGCGGCAAACTTGCCAATAGAAGAAAGTTAGCGAGTCTTTGTGCCCTCTTTAAAGCCTACATGGGAGAGTGCGTGGAAATCAGTGAACGCTAGGCTACACAAAGCGAATTACATTAGTCGCGGCGACCACAAGCGTAAAATAAAATGTAGGAAACAGAAAACGGATATTGGTAAATGCTCCTTTGTGAATATAACCATTGTACACTGGAATAACTTACCTGCAGCAACACTTTCGAACTAACCAAAAAGAGTAAAATATTTCCGCAACCGTCTTCTTGCTTTGTTGTAATAGTAACATATGTGAAGTGCAGTGAAGTGATTGGAGTCTAAGGTTATAGAAAATGCTCAGAGTGAAAGTAGTGAAGTGTAATGAAGTGTACATGATTGCTCTCATCAATTCTTTTTTGGTTTTATTTTTTAAAGTTAAAAATTATTTCACATATATAATATTATTGGAATATAATTCTCTCGTATACCATCGATGACAAATTGTATCTTCATGTCCTATTGCGTCTTCATGTACTATTGTCAAAACACTTTCCTTGTCACTGTTTGTCGTTGCCTCTTTGCATATGCTCTCATTCGTGTTCCGGTATCTTTCATATACATTACGAACAAAACGGCGAAAGAAACTTCTATTTAAAGACAAAACAAAGGAATTTAATTATTAATGCAGAAAAACAGCAGCTAAGTACTCGTGTGGATTTCGATAATACTCCGGATCATAATAAAAACCCAGTGAAAGCAGTGTGAAAGTTAAAGCATCATGTCTAGATGGTCTAAAGGGACTGTAGATGGATTCACTGCAACACGTTTGTGAAGAAATGGAATTGTTCTGTGATATGAAAATATCTGTTCGTGGAAAAGAAGCACTGTACGCGCAAGTTGACACCGCCGCGCGGAGGCAACGGTTATATGGGGACGGGTGATAATTTCAAGGCTGCATTGCTGATCCGCAGAGCAGTCCGGCGTTCAACGCTATCTGAGGATGGAGCCATAGGTTCCATTCACATTTTGTGTTGGCCGACTGCGGATCAGCAACGCGGCCTTGAAATTTACACCCGTCCCCACACTACTGTTGACACCGCACGAAGCTGTCATATAGGAAACATGCAAAGGTGCTGTCACCGTGAGCGGAGTCACTTGCGGAGTGCGCTTTATTCAGCTTTCGATTTAGTCTTCTTAAGTAGTCGTAAAAAATTAACATTTCTCACATTTATGTCAAATGATAACGGCAGGCATCAAAATAATATTTAATTATTTTTTTACCATAATAAATTATATCATTCCATACTACGTATTGAGGCATTATATTACATATTAAAATATAAAAATATATTTTATAAAACAAAACTACAATTTAAAGTTAGATATACATCCTTTTGGAAACAATTAATTTGGTTTTCATAAGACAATAACATTTATAAATTGTAAATAACAACAAAACAGAATACTTTTCAGATTCACAATTAAAATTCATCCCATATATAAGTAAAGGGGTAAAAAGGTAAAATTTTTAACTCAGTAAAATGTCTCCATCTAATTGGTTAGATTTGAAAAGGAGAATTATGAAAGTGTATCTTAAATAAAAATGGAATGAACTATACAACTCCATCCCAGTTGAATGAAAAAGCATTTGAACGGGCGGGCTTCTCTTTCCACTCCTATGCTCTTGTTCTAGTTGTTTTAAATGTCTAGGCAGCCAGCGTGGCCTTATGTGGCGACAACGCAATGTGGGTACTGCTCCATAAGATGCTGTGTGTTAAACCCTCATTTCTTAAGCAGTTCCACGAGGAGGCAACGTAGTAGGTTGTTGGTGGAAATGACCAAGAGGCTGGGAAAATGCGCAACGCTGAATGTGGGGATGGTCCCATTTAAATGTACATGCTGCGTTGGCCACTGCGGTGCAGGTCCAATGTACTGGACGTCGGCCAAAGCTATGTGGGAACAGAGCCTTACACAATGAAATGTTCCATGCAGATGACCAACGGGCACGCGGTCTCCCGACCATCACAACTTACCTCTATACAGTGTACCTCGTTACAAAACTAATCCAAATAAAATGGAGATCCGGTTAAATGGGATTAAAAAGTATTATAATACAAATCGATGATGGATTGATAGTAATTTTGATTTTGGACCAAAAGTTTTCAAGGAAAGTTTTTGGGATCGTGTAATGGAAGTTCTTGCGTTACATTCAAATGCGTCTTCTGTATCTTAAAACAAGACCATATTTGAAATTGTTATTTCATTTATATAATCTAATGTAGTAATAGATCTAACTAATCCAACATTAACAGATCTAACTTATTTAAACACTGAGTTCACTAACCAAATATAAAATATTTTATGCGATAATATTCGAATTCGTAACAACGATCTATGATATGAAGGTAGGGAGTATTGTGATTTGAGATTTCTTGAAAAAGATATTTCCTACAGTGCAAATATATGAACGTAAATACGAAACTATGATAGAATCTTTCTTCCAAAAAAGAAACTACAAGACGTCTAAGTGATGTATGAAGAAGTAACGTAATCTAATAGTATTTCAGTGAGTAAACTCGTAAGTTAAGACATCACGATGTACAGCGTGTAAGAATATCCACGATATATCTTGAGCTCAATGTTGCGAAAGTCCAATTACCGAACTCTGTCCCGAAAATTTTCTCAAGGCCAACAACATATTCAATTGATTCATTATAACAACGGAAGATTTTATTTATTTTCTGGATACTCGGCAATGTTTGAGTTAAAATAGGGAATCTGTTATTAGATGTCCTTACTCAATGAATACAGAAAAGTGTGGTTCAAGTGAATGCATAAAAGGCGATAAATTGGTTGGCATTCATCTTTGGTGAAAACGAACGGAAAATTTACGTTAATATTTTGGAGCTGCTTTTGCATTCAAAAATAGATATGATATTTTTGCTGTGCACTGTTCATATGATTTTTTTTTCAGGACCCGAGGTGTAACAGGTAGCGTAACTGTCGACGGAAAAGAAAGAGATCTCGATACTTTCCATAAATATTCTTCCTACATAATGCAAGATGATCAACTGCAACCTTTGCTCACAGTGGGAGAAGCCATGAACATGGCAGCACAACTCAAAAGAGGAGGAATGTATTCTTCTGAAGTGCGGAAATCGCACGTAAGAATTATTTTGTTTCTTAAATATGAGTATAGATTTTGTTTAATAAATAAATATATGTTAATGTCTGCCTCCTAGCATCCCTCAGACCAGCAGATTACATTTGTAGTTAACGTTCGGCGTTGTATCCCAAATGGATTAAAACGGTCAGTCGTTATTGTTGCCTTGGAAAACCATTCAACTAGGCGAAACATAATGACCGAACAAAAAGAAACTTTAAGTTAGTGGTAATGATAAAGCGGATGGAGGGAACACTGAGACAAGTATCCTGAGTTATCGCCTCGAAGTATTTTAAAAGGCTGAGGTATACGAAAATTGGGGAAATAAAAAACAGAAGATAGAAATACTTATTTTCTGTAGATGTGGAAAAGCTCTGAGGCAAGTCCCGATACGTTTCTTGCAAATAGATGTAAACCAAAAGTGTTAGGAACGTACGTTAAGGGTTTCATAAAACGTATACAGTGAGTAAAAAAAAAAATCATGGTCTCCTGAGCAAAACGAAAGAAACTTTCCACATGCAAAGAGATACACGCTGTATACGAGACAAATAATGAAGTCTTTAACTCTCTCATTTAGCATAGTCAGGAATATGCATAGCAATAATTATTTTTCATTAGTGCTAAAAAGGAAGCTTAATTACGAAAACTACATGTATGGTTCGATTACGCATTTTACGACGAAAAAAATTGTGATTGATGGCGATTTTGACCAACTTCCATTCAACCTAATTGTATGGGGTTTGATTTCGGGAGATGTTCTGTTATAATCTCCATTCGAAAGCATTTTATTACGTACAAATCATAAACATTGACACGGTCAAGCCATCCACTTAAACTTGCATGGCGACGGTACACCGCGCATCTATACTATACCTCTATACTATACATATTATACCGTGTTGTAAACAATAGAACACTGGTGCGATGATCCAAAACATTTTATACAGTTATCAGCCGGATTGAAAGAACACAGCCAGTACTAAAAGAGCTCATGTATCGGCAAAGACATCCTTGCTTTAATATCAAATTATCATCCTTGCCTGAATTTTAATTTATAATGTAAGTGGGAACGTACGTAATCCGCAGAATCATTTTTCTACCTCTTCCGACCAAAATCACTCTTATTTGGGGTTAAAAGTACTGTAAACATAATTCCTTCACGATGTACGATAGTTAGCTCTCTCAAGTACCCAAACTACGAAACAATGATGTTTCTCATAACATCATTAGATAATTGTAAACAAAATTTTATTTTTCCAGTTTTTCATTGGCATATTTTATCAAATAAAATTTCATTAGGAATTCTGTTTTTTTATTATAGTCACTTTACGGATCATTGAATATAATATTGAAAGATATCATTGAAAGAGATGTGTAGTTAAATTTTGAAAACTTTTCTTTTACTCCGCATGAAATGCTGTGAGGTTTATCACACTTTGAAAATGAATATCTTCTTATAGTTCAACTGTGTGCGATAATATCACGAAAGGTTTTAATGGGATTAGAAGAGGAAAATTAATATAATGTTTTTCAGATATCGAGCAATAAACTTAGAGTGAATTAAGTCCTTTTCCAAATATTTTGTAATTCAGAATCTTCCACAATTGTTTGAATTGCAACTGTTCTCGTAACATTTGACATTATACAAACATTTGAGTCTCATTAAAAATATAACCGTAAAAGAGGCAATCCACTTTAAATGATCCAGAAAAGAAATAAAATGTCTCCGCATCCCCTCAGAAAATTTTCAACTTTCGTGTGTTGTTTCTAGTGTTATAGGAGAGTTGAAAACGTACGACATTTTATGGACGAACAGTATATATTCTGTGATTATAAGCTCACAACGTTCTGACTTTCGTTTGAAGTCGTCGTAAGGTGGTACAAATTATAGTAAGAAACATAAGAGAATAATTGCATATGATATTACACATAAATATAAATTCAAAATATGTTTACAAAATAAAAGAATCTACACAAACATGTTATAAATTGTACATATTTCTTCCGTGTACCCTACACGTGGAGAAAATATGTGATAACTTTCGTTCATGTAAATATGGCGACGAGCCCTGGTTCGATTCTCGATTCGTCGCCATTTTCACCTGACTGAAAGTTATCATGTTATAAATTGCATTGTAAATAACATAGCTTTTTTGTATCTGTGCGTAAATTTGAACACATATTTGTTTTAGTTTATACCACCTTACGACGACTACAAACGAGAGTCGAAACGTTGTGAGCATTTAATCACAGAATATATACTCTTCATCCATAAAATATCGTAAGACTTGAATTATTTATTTCACTTCATAAATTAAATTCTTAGTCCATATGGTTTAAAAAACACAATATACTTGTGTCTATATTAACCTCGGAATCCATTATAGTACCTCTATAATATTGAAAGGTTCAAAAATGAAAAGCAATCATTTCTTCACATTTTACGCGAACATACGTGAATACTTTGATATTATAGATAAATCAATAAATTAGAACTTAAGACTTTTTTATGGACATTTGCGATGTATTTTGTGTCTTTTAAATTCATATTTCGACTCGTGGTTTGAGTTGTCGTCAGGTGATGAGCTTATAGGGATCGTTACACTGTGTCTAGGGGTACCCTATTTCCCCCCGAAATAATACGCTTGTGCGTTGTACATATACTTTATTCGATAAGTACACCTGGTCGATGCGTCCAGCATGCCTCCTCGGAACCAACTGCCCTCAACTGGCGGCACCGCGTTTCAGGCAGGCGAGACAAAGCCAATCCTCTGGTACCGTTAGGGGATGGGGGTGCGCCTTCGCCTGGCCGGCGCGACAGAGCGCTTCCTCGTGGCGAGGCCGCCACCCCCCNGAAGCGGGCCGACGATGTCCACATGGACATGCTCGAACCGCGCGGACGGCGTAGCGAAGGTGCTTAGCGGGGCCTTGACGTGGCGCGTCACCTTTGCGCGCTGGCAGGGCTCGCATGCGCGTGCCCAGTCGCGGCAGTCCTTGCGTAAGGACGGCCAGACGAAACGTTCCGCGACAAGGCGGGCAGTTGCACGTATGCCCGGGTGGTTGAGTCCATGAAGGGCCTGAAATGTCCGCCGGCGGAGCGGGGTGGGCAAGAAGGGGCGGAGGCGGCCCGTCGACACGTCACAGAGGAGCGTGGTGGAAGTCCCCGGGATGTCGACGCGCTGTAGGCGGAGTGAAGAGTCTGGGCTGAGATAGTCTTGAATCTCCTCGTCGCCCACCTGGGCGTCGGCGATGTCCTGGTGCGAGGGTTGTTGAGTGATGGCCTCTACGCGTGAGAGGCAGTCGGCCACCACGTTGTCGGCGCCGCGGATGTGCTCCACGTCCGTGGTAAACTGCGCGATGAAGGCTAGTTGGTTCACCTGGACGGGAGGGAGTTTGTCCCTGCGTTGTGAGAAAGCGTGGACAAGCGGCTTGTGGTCCGTGTAAATGCGGAAGTGCTGAGCTTCCAGAATGTGGCGGAAATGATGCACTGCCTCGTACACGGCGAGTAGTTCGCGGTAGTAGGCCGGCCACTCGGCCTGTCGACCGCTAATCTTCCGTGAGAAAAATGCGAGGGGCTGCCAGGCGTCGTTGACGTGCTGCTGCAGGCAGGCGCCCACGGCCACGCTCGACGCGTCGGTAAAAAGTCCTAATGGCGCGTTGGGAACCGGGTGTGCGAGGAGTGTGGCCGTCGACAGGCCCTCCTTGCATGTCTCGAATGCGCTCTCGAGCTCCGGTGTCCAGGGCACGGGGTCCTTCCCTTTTAGGTTTCTTCCGGCGAGAGCGTCGTGCAGCGGAGCCTGGAGTTCAGACGCTCGTGGCACGAAGGAACGATAAAAGTTCACCATTCCGAGGAAGCGACGGAGCCCCTGCGCCGTCTCCGGCCGAGCGTAGTCTCGGAGCGCGGCGACGCGGTCGAGGGGTGGGCGCGTGCCCGCGGCGGACACTGAGTAGCCGAGGAACGTCACTTCGGTGGCTCCGAGAATGCACTTTCCGGTGTTCACCACGACGCCGTACTGCGCGAGGCGCTCGAACAACGCACGCAGGTGCTGGTAGTGTTCCTCGTCGGACCGTGAGAATACGAGGATGTCGTCCAGGTACGGAAAACAGAAGTCCAGTCCCCGCGTCACCTCGTCAATAAACCGCTGGAAAGTCTGGCCCGCGTTCCGTAACCCGAACGTCATGAACGGAAACTCGAAGAGTCCGAAAGGCGTCGTGATGGCTGTTTTACACACGTCTCCTTGGTGCACGGGGATCTGGTGGTATGCCTTTACCAGATCGATCGTCGAGAAGACGGTGCAACCCGCGAGGTCGTGCGTGAAATCGCCGATGTGGCGAACCGGGTAGCGATCGGGGACGGTGCGCGCGTTTAGGGCGCGGTAGTCCCCGCACGGGCGCCACGCATCGGCTCCCTTCCTGGCGAGGTGCAGCGGTGACGACCACGGGCTGTCGGACGGTCGCGCGGTCCCAACTTGCACCATCTCATCGAACTCCGTCTTAACGAGGCGGCGCGGCGGGCATGAAACGGGAGGGCCGTCCGTCGTCCGGATGAAATGAACAGTCTCATGCCGCACCGCGCGGGGCAGCACGGGCGGGCGCGTGATGTCTGGGAACTGCGCGAAGAGTGCCGCCAACGGCGAGGGCGCGATGATGGCCTTGGCGCTGCACTGCGTCGTCGTGGCGGCGGTCCCCTTCACGGAGAGGCCCGTGGTGAGATCGACGAGCTGCTTCGTGCGACAGGCCGGGGCGAGGTTGTAGTGCGCCAAGAAGTCGGACCCGATGATCGCCACGTCGACGTCAGCGATGACGAAACACCACGAGAAATCGCGGCGGAGACCTAAGTTGACCGTGAGTCGCAGGGGGCCGTATGTTTTGATGCTGGTTTTGTTGGACGCCCCAAGCTCGAACGTAGTCGCCGTGCGGCGACCCGGCAGGAGGTGACGCGGGAAACAACACAAGTTCGAGCCGCTGGCGATGAGGAACTTGTGCTTGCTGTTCTTTTCCGCGATGAAGATGCGACTGCCTCCCGTCGGGCAGCAAGGGCAACCAGTCGCCGCAACTACTGGCTGCCGTTCGCGTTTCCCGCCATCGTGCACGGCGCGCGGCACTTGGTGGCTGCTGGACCGAACTGCGCGTGGTACCAACACACGCCGTTCGGGGGCGGGCCTCCCCTGCGCCCTATCCGGGAGCGAGATGGCGAGCGCGGTCGCTCTCCCAGGTGGCGTTGCGGTTGCAATGCGGCGAGTTGTTGCGAGAGCTCGCCGAGGCGACGCGCAAGGGCGTCTAAGGTGATGGCCGGCGGGGCGGGCGGGGCGCGCGCAGTGTGCACGGCAAACGGAACGGGCGTCGGGGCGACCTCCAGGATCTTGTCTGCGAGATCGGCGAGTTTGTGCAAGGCGAGTTCGCTCTGCGTGGCCAGGATCGCCTGAACTGACGTTGGTAAGCGCTGGAGCCACAGCTCGCGCAGAAACCTGTCGTCGACTTGTGTAGCGCCCGCGAGGTTGTGAAGGTGGCGCAGGAACTGGCTCGGCTTGCGGTCTCCCAGCTCCTCTCCGCCGATCAGTTGGCGCACGCGTTGCTGCTCGGAGGCCGAGAGGCGCCGGATGAGCTCCGTTTTTAGGAGCGAGTACGGCGCTGCAACTGGCGGGTTGAGGAGAATGTCCTCCACCTCTGCGGCGAAACGGCAGTCCAGCTGCGATACAATGTAGCTGTACCGCGTGGTCTCCGATGATATGCCGGAGATCTCGAACTGGCTCTCGGCCTGCGCGAACCACAGCGACGGCCTGTCGCTTCAGAAAGGTGGGAGTTTCACAGACACGCGGTGAACGTGGTTGCTTTCTGGAGGCGGTAGGAGCGGGCGCGCTTCGTGCGCGGGCTGTTGCTGCTGCTGCATGAGGAGCAGGAGGTCAGCGTTCTGTTGCTGCAGCTGTTCGATCTGAGCCTGCAGTGCTTCCATGATGTCGTGCGCTAGTCAGGGGGCGGTCACGCGGAAGCGAGCGATGAGACGTGGCGCGGCGTAGTACGCGTACGCGGCTGATCGCGGGCGCGGCGGTATCGCGGACGAACGAGGAACACACTGCACGTCACTGAACGGGGTCACCACTTATAGGGATCGTTACACTGTGTCTAGGGGTACCCTATTTCCCCCCGAAATAATACGCTTGTGCGTTGTACATATACTTTATTCGATAAGTACACCTGGTCGATGCGTCCAGCATGCCTCCTCGGAACCAACTGCCCTCAACTGGCGGCACCGCGTTTCAGGCAGGCGAGACAAAGCCAATCCTCTGGTACCGATAGGGGATGGGGGTGCGCCTTCGCCTGGATTCCTCGTGGCGAGGCCGCCACAAGTTGTTACAAGAATAACTGAACATTTGAATATGATATTAAACGTAAATTTAATGTCTATTTCCACATTAAAGTACGTCCAATTATTTACATAATTTGATTATATAATGGACTAATTATAATAATATATAATGGTTAATTACAGTAGAATTTATGAAGCATGAAAAGGATAACATGTTATCCTATGACAAATAATTTAAGATATTTTTAGAATATTAAATGTGATGAAGCTCACAAAACTAATTACTACAATATTTCATTTAAGCTTTCTGCGAAAATACCATAACTGTTAAATGAGTACTAGTGTAACAGTATGAAAACATCATTTTTTTAAACTATTATCATTTATTATTCACATTCGGGTTCTGTTGACATGGATCTGCATACAGAGATACTGCTCAGTCATATACCCCATGTGCTGCTAATGTTTGTGTTATTTAATAGCATAAAATAATTTCTGTGACTTCAAAATAAATATATTTCATGTAAGTTCTCTGTCAAAATATCCCTACTGTAGGATAAGTACCACTGATACAGTGTAAGTACATTGTGAGCACTGTAACATAAATAAAAGAATGATAATACTGTGGTGAGTAAACATCCTACCTGGCCCACTCAGCAGTCAGCATCTTGCTTCGGCTAGCTAATTAAAACAATTTAGGATGGGGCGGGTTCGGCCCATTTATTTAAAAAAATACACATTTAAATAACTATACACAGCTTGGATAAATTAAGTTTTTTATTTTACTACCTACACACATATTAAAACAACTATTAAATCACTTCATGCTCACATCCCTTATATTCCCACAAAAGTCACACATGTTATCACTTTACACTTATTTAAACGTAACATTGGTTTACTTTCAGTTCCAATTTAAATATCTTCATAATTAATCAAAGTTTACTATTTCCAATTGCTACAAGGTTTATTCTATTTATTTGCAAATACAATCATTCCCCACAATAAATCACCCATTTTCCCGATCTCAGATATATTTAAATAGAGCGTCGGTTCATTATTAATTCCAACCTAATTAGCTTCTTAATTATGAGACATTTGACACTCAATTTTGCGAGATAAGTTGTTTGGTTTAAAATAGTGGTAAAACTACACCCGGTCTTAGTTTCCACCACGGAGCACATGCATATTCATGCCTGTAGTCACTCGCCACTTTGCAATTTTTCTGAACGCTGTCAGAAACCATTTACCGTCCTGATATATGGATACGACTTGCCAGAGTCGATTCGACGAGGGCGTTTGGATTCCTTCCGGGTTCCATGACCCAGAGACCACTTTGTTGACTGGACGTCGCTAAACAGCTGTAGGCGCGAAGTCGGAGGTCCCTCGAAGTTTTCTAGACGTCTCGCCTTCCGTCAGCTCGAATCTTTTTCCGGCCTAATTGAAGCACTTAGCAAATTTGCTAATTTTACGTATGACTGATGCCCGAGCCGCACATGCCGAGATTTCAAAAGTCAAAAACATCTACTGACTTGTAGACGAACCGCCTCGATGCTCATCTCATCGACGCAAGTTTTCAAAATGATTGAATGCTCGAAGCAAATCAACCGACTCAGAATGAATAACTGAGAAAGAGCTGATCTCATAAGAATGAACTCTGAGAAAGATCTGATCGACTAATAGTGACGGTGATCTTAGAATATTCTACTTGAGAATGAATGATTGATCTCTGAACCTCCGCGCATTCCTTTTATTTCCTCCTACCCACTCATTTCCAAATTTTAGTAAACGAGGCTACGCTCCCCCCCATGTATCACGTTTTACTTCGTACCAATTACGGCGTTTCATCTAGTCCACACGTAGTGAGTCTGATTGGCGGCCTACTTACGACGTCTTTGGGCTCTCGACGAATCACGATGTCTCGATTTGAACTAAACTGCGTAATTTTCGTCGCCCTTCTGACACAAACACGTGGTCCGAGTCTCTTTACAGAATTCTATTTTCGCAGTGCCTAATTCTAAAGAAATTTGGGTCTTTTCTCCTACGCACGAACTTACTTGTCTTTTGCCAGCCACCCGTCCTGCTATTCATCTCTATCTCGGGCCTTTGGTGGTTAACCTAGTTATTCGCGATCACGCGTTACATCTTTTCGGTGCAATCTTTAATGAAATCCTTCGTCGTTTCGACTTTCCCCTATTTATGGTTTCTTTCGTTGTTACAGGGCTTGTTTTGAAATACCCTAGAACCGTCTTCCTTTTGAATTTCCAAAATCACCCATCCCTTCTTTATTACATTGGGTGTCCTTTCGTCCCGGGTTATTTTCTCACTCTTACTCTGTTTCTTTGAAGTCTGTTCCTTACTGCGCGTTACGGTCTACCGCGTAGGCCTCCGGCGTTCGGGGTGGTTCGTTTTATGATGTTGTTTTGTTGCTTTGTGCGGTCACCCAGGCCGCGCGTCACCCATCCCTTCGCTACACTTCACTCTCCTTCTCGAAAACCCAGCCTCCTCGAGTACGCCACAGTTAAATTTAATGCTTTCTTTAATATTATATATTCTAATTCGGAATTAAATGTAATGAATTAATTTCTCATTACAGCACACCTGTAATTTGTCAATAAAATTATAAACAAATATCAAGCTCATTTTTATAACAATTTTATTTATTATATTAGATACTTAGTTGCTAAATTATTATTTATATTTTATAGGAGCATATTGTTGTGTTTCCAGGGTTTTAAAGTTGACTATTCATGTATACCAAAGCGAAAAGTTTTAACAAAATTTGGAAAATAATATATTTGCTTCCTGTTAAATCTCAAAGTTGTAATTTTTCCAGTAATTTATAATCATAAAGATATTTCAATTCTGTAAATGTCATATTTTTATTAGGTCCCCCAACAGTGTCATAAGCCAAAAACGGAAAATGGAAAAACTTTGATTTTTAGAAGGTCATAACTTGGAAAGGAGACATGTCTCAAGGATGAAATTCGATACACATTATCTATGTATAAGCGTGTGTATGCACAAAAAGATTCAAGCCTGAGACTTTATCCCTTCCTTTAGAAAATTACTTTCGAAAACACAAATTTATTCATTTTCGAACGTCTAATTCAATACACCAAATTAATTAGACAAAAGTTGCTACAGAAATTTAATATATGTTCAAACTGTAGCGTAGAATGTGCTAAACGCAATGTCAGTAATTTTAAGGCACTAAACTAAACCAATCTTGAGATATTAAAGCTTACGTAAATGCTTACAAAGGCCAAAAACTGTGCGCGCAAGAAGAAAATGGCCGTCATTTTTAAATCAGACATGGTAAAAAAATTTGAATTATGTTTTTCAACTCTCCAACAATACTAGAAACAACACACAAAAGGCGAAATTTTTCTGAGGGGGTGCGGCGACATGTCCTAGATTACTTACAAAGTATGGATTGACCCAAAAGGCATGATACTTTTTTGAAGTTTTTCATGTTTAGGTTGATCGAATTCTTCATGAACTGGGACTCTCAGACTCCTTCAAAACTCTGACTGAAAGTTTATCGGGTGGTCAGCGGAAACGATTGGCCATTGCCTTGGAACTGATAAACAACCCTCCTATCATGTTTTTTGACGAGCCAACAAGGTGAGAAATTCAATTTCATTTTTTGTTGTATCCAAATCTACATTCCCACAGCGGAAAGTAACTTCAACATGAAAGCTATTTGGAAATGTGGAAGTATTCATTTTAAAATGTAAGAGATTTTCTTTTTTGAATTTTATTGTAATAATGACTAATGTCTTCCTAACCAACGCCCACCCAATCTACTATGTACAGTTCGGAAATGTATTAATAAGCGATGTCCCATTGTCTGGAAACATCCTCATACAATATAAAATTACAACACCCACCCAATCTACTATGTACAGTTCGGAAACGTATTAATAAGCGATGTCCCATTGTCTGGAAACATCCTCATACAATATAAAATTGCTCTTAATAATAATAATAATAATAATAATAATAATAATAATAATATCCAAATACCTAAACTTGGATGCCAATGATGTATTTTTGAAAAAAAAATGGTATAAATAAATTTATTGCCAAAAACTGATATTGGCAATATGTTGACTACGTGGGGGGGGGCAATAAACTCATTTAATCTCCGGAAGCAAACAACCATCCCATCAATTCCGATCAAAGGACCCAAAGGCACTGGCGGATTTAATATTTCTGCGTCTCATGACATGCCCCCCCTAAAATGAGCAAATATATTTAGCTGTTTGTTATGGTACACACGCAACAAATTTTATTTTGTATAGATCATCCAAGACGTTATTTAGCCAATAAGTACTGTTATCAATTAATTACCCCCAAAGTAATACATTGCACTTCATGATAACGTAACAGAAGTTGATAAAAGTATTTCCTTTCATCCTTTGTTTTGTGCAGAATAAAGCAGACATTCAATTACAAATTGATAGGCAATTAAAAACAAGATACCAAATATTTATCTTTCATTACGCCTTGATTGGAGACCTTGGCGGCAATAACAACTATTCGAGTCAGTGGTGTACGTATTTTCTAATATTAAAAAGCATCGAAACGATCCATTTTGGAACTCAGACCATGTTAGACTTGTAAAGTATTATGTGTCAACGTTAAAGAGAAAATACCAATGGATTATGAGCTTGTAAAATACTAAAAGGCTTTCATTCATTACGAAAGTCTACTGTCAGTCACAGTATCTCTGGGAAGCCTTAATTTAGCATAATAATAGGTCACTTACTACAATAAAGAGATAGAGATTTGGATGTTTTACCCCTGAAATCGGGAGGGGAGGTTGAATTTCATATGTACATTGCTGTAAAATAAAATCAAAACAGGTCGGGATTGCAAATAATTATATGTACCACTTTATAAAAAGATATGAAATCTCATCAAAAACATTCTTGTATAACGGGCCAAGTCCGAATACCGATCAAGTTAACCGTTAAAAGCTGTTGATAAGTAAAAATTAACTACGGTAGTAGCCAGAGTAATGTTTCTGTGCAAAATAAAGAATAGAACTCATTATACTAAACACTTGATTATGTTAACACTTTGCCGAATATTGTTTTCATCTGGAAACTCTGTTGCTTTGAATTGTAAGAGTTCTATACAGAGCAGTGAAGACTTGCGATGACGTCCCCACAGTCATTTTTCTCCTCGTTATATCGAGCTCTCTCCGCTGCCTGAACATCTCAAATTACTCTTTTCCCCACCAAACTGTATCAAGTAAGATCAAAGAAACCACGCAATAGAACCTGTAGAACCCTCGAGATGGGTCGCGAAGAGTAGAGCTGTGCACTATCTTAGCTTCAGAACAAAAATGAGACAACTTGGCAAGCATCAATATATTGCTGTAAGAGTTCCCACGGAAAATCACTTTAAAGCTGCCAAATTTCAAGATGAAATGGCATTACAAAATATGGAAAATACTTTGAGCTTATACATAATTAAGAATTACATATAAAGAGCTACCTCTAGATCTCACGGCTTTTCACGGTTACACATTAGTCACTCGGACTTGGCCCATTTTTACAGGGATGGTTTTCATGGAATGGATTTTCCAAGAGTCACAACGTCAGTATGTAGAGAAAAAAATCAGAAATGGCGATGATCCTGCGTAACTTGTTTTGTGTTAACAGTGGTCTCGACAGTTCAAGTTCTTGGCAGTGCGTCTCTCTTCTCAAAACGCTGGCACAGGGAGGACGTACAGTTGTCTGTACAATCCATCAGCCCAGTGCATCTCTATTCGAACAATTCGACAAACTATATGCTATCGCTGGTGGTAAATGTATGTATCAAGGAAGAATTAAGGATCTTGTGCCGCATTTAGCTGAACATAATTTCAACTGTCCTCCATACCACAACGCGGCTGACTTCTGTAAGTACATTACTTAAGTTATCTCATTACACCAGTAATAATAATCACTCTTTGTCACGGATGTGTTGACGGGTTAAAAAATTCATAACAATCAACATTTTTTACAAATTCTTTAAAATATTTTTTAAATAATTAATTTATTTACCAATTTACAGATTCTTGCCATGAATTGTGCATAAAATTGTTAATAAAATTATAAAACAGTTTTCATTGTTTAATTTCAGTGTAGTGTTCCACGAAAAAGTTGTCATTTAATGTGAAAAAATAATTGGAAATGATGTTTTATTTTGTTTTGATAGTAATATTTGTATACATTTGTTTTTAACATAAATGTATGAATCACATAAACGTATAAATTGCATAAATACAAATGTTAATCATGAGAGAAGTATTGTGTTCGATATGTTTGAGATGGGGTATACTGTAATAAGGTTAATGCACCAGTGCTCGACTTTTATGACCAAAAATAATACTTCAGAGTACTTTTTCGCGTCGAATTTAATTTTGACACTATGTTCCACGTCTTCTAAATCAGAAAAAAGGCTGTCTACGCAGTTTATGACGGAAGTGATGTTATATGAGAGGTCATTGAATCAGCATGTTTGGTCATTCGTTTGAGTTATGGTAACAAAGCGTGTTGTCGCTAAAAGAAGTAACTTTAATATTTCGTCAAAATATTAACAATGATCGACGATCTTCTATCTTAATAATTAAGATGTTTTCTTATGAATTGCAGTTGTTGAATTTCTGTTGTTAACAAGATGTGACGGAGTGTCGTCTGCTAAAGCACATTTTTCCACATATGTTCAGAGGTTGACACAATGAAACAAACAAAGCTGCACATATACTTTCAACATTACCAGTAAAAAATTGAAATTTTGTTAGTGGTAGTTTCTTCTTGGTTAGGGACTTATATTTAGTAGTCGATAGGGGGATGTAGATCACTGACTCAGTGTCTGCTACTAAAACTGTTATTTTAATTCTCTTTCTTGCCAACGAAAGTGGGATGGACAAAACATATTCTTAGTTGTCCATGAAAAGATGAAATTTAAATGTGAAAATTTACATTTTTAATGAAAAATAAAAACTTTAGGCTTTCTAACTTTAGAAAATTATGAAATACATTATGAATTTCATTTACCTACCCCCAAAAGTATGGTAAGCTATTTTGAGAATCACAAATACGTTATATTCATTATATACGACTTTAGACCGAATGTATTTGGGAAGCTACAGAGTTCACAGTTATTATTGTACATTGTTGTACACTTCTTTAAACTAAAATATAATGATTTCATAATATAAACAGGAAAAGCCCAGAGTCTACTTTAATACATGTTCATGAAAGTTTAACCTAAGGTCTCAGGTAAGCATTGCAATCCCGCAAAACCTATAGGCCTACGGGATCCCGCACCTCCAAACGCGGATCCGCGGATCACACAAGTTTGAAAAATAGCGCCAAATCTTCCGCGTAATTTTTTTTTTTGCAGAACACTGCATCAGCTTGGTGAAAGAACGTTTGGGGGTTCGTTACACTAGCTCGATGCTTCTCGTACGCCTCTTCGGAACCCACTCCCTGACTCCTCGGCGCCGCGTTTCGGGCAGGTAGGGCGAGGCCGGTAGCCCCGCGTTCCAGGAAGGCGAGACAATGGTAATCCTCTGGTGCCGTTAGAGGGTGGGGTGCTCGCCTGGCCGGCGCGACGGAGCGCATCCGCGCGCAGGCCGCCACACCACCCCCCCGCGGAGAGGCGGAGCCTAGCCGGGCTGGAAAAAGGCCGGGAAGCGTACGTGGCGGCCGGCGCGCGAACGTCGCGTGACGGCGTCGTCGGCGCTAGCAGCGCGCGACTGCGGCCCGGGGCGACCGGCGGGATCTCTCAGGGCGCCTCGGTTGGTGGGGGCGCCGTCAGCGTGGTCGCCGTCAGCGGAGTCGCCGTCAGCGGGGGCGCCGGAGCCGCCACAAACTGGGGCTGCGCCGGAAGTGCCGCCGTCTGGGGCGGCGTTGGGGGTGCTTGAGGCGGCGCCGCGGGTGACGGCGCTGGGGACGTCTGTCACGGGCAGGTAGGCCGGCTTCACGCGGTCAATGGACACGCGGGAGGGTTGCCCGCGGAGCTGCAGCGTGACAGTCTTGTCGTCGCGCTGCAGGACCGCGTGTGGCCCGGTGTAAGGTGGCGTCAGCGCGCCACGCACGGTGTCGTCCCGGAGGAAAACGTGCGTGCTCTGCGCCAGGTCCGTGAAGACGAATGACGCCGGCCGCGCGTGGCGTGCAGCCGGCGTGGGGCGGAGACGGGCGATCTGCTCCCGTACCTGCGTGAGGACGCAGGTGGCGTCAGCAGATGGGCTGGAGTGCAGTGGTGCGGCGAGCAGTTCGCCGGGAAGGCGCATCGGCTCGCCGTACACTAGCTCGGCGGCGGACGCTCCGATGTCCTCCTTCAGCGTGTTGCGGAGCCCGAGGAGCACCCACGGGAGGGCCGTGAGCCAGGCCTCACCCTGATGGCACATTAACCCCGCCTTCAGAGTACGGTGGAAACGTTCCACCATGCCCGAGGCCTGGGGGTGGTAGGCGGTGGTGCGGTGTTTCTCCGTGCCGCAAAGCGTGAGGATGTTGCGGAAAAGCCGCGACTCAAACTGGCGACCTTGGTCACAAGTCATTCGCCGCGGTGCGCCAAATCTCGCCACCCAGCCGATGAGGAAAGCCCGGACGACGCTCTCGGAGGTGATGTCCGCGAGCGGGTACGCCTCCGGCCAGCGTGTGAACCTGTCAACTACTGTCAGCAGGTAGCGAAATCCGGAGGAAGGGNCGGACGGTGCTAGTGTGATGATAAAGGTTGGCAGACTTTTACGTTGTTTCCAGCAGCTTTGTTTTACACACGGTTTACAGGTAGTAGCCGTCGACACTCTGAATAAAAAAGGCAATGAACCAATATCAGAACGAACAGCAGCAGCAATTATGACTGAATCTGATAACGACGACAATGATGATACGGACGAGACAGAACAGAGCGTGATAGTAAATGTAGATTCACCGCCAGTTGAAAAGATTTCTTCCTCCGACGATCTACTGAAGAAAGTACGGAAAGTGGTCAAGATTTTTAAACGGTCACCAACCAAGAATGACATTTTTTACAAAAATATGTAAAGGAACAGGAAGAGCCTGGAAAAGAAGTGGCTTTGATATTAGACTGTCGTACTCGCTGGAACAGCCTGTTAAATATGTTAGAACGGTCCTACAACTTGAAAAATTGTATCGATAAAGCGTTGATCGATATCGGATCTGACATGAAATTCAGCGATGAAGAGTGGTTCATGATAAATGATCTCATAGTCAGTTTCCAGCCTTTTAAATTGGAAGTTGAGGCACTTTGTAGACGAGAGTCAACGCTTCTAATTGCGGACACATTTCGATTCATTTAGGATAAATTGCAACAAGGCAAAGAACTGAGCAATCAACTGTCAAAGAGTCTTCGTGAACGTATTCAAGAGCGCCTCACCGAGTTGACAGGAGTTTTGATTTACTTACAAAACCCGAAAATATATGACCAAGAGACCAAAAATATAGATCATACATTTTCGTCCCCCAAAAAGCTGCGATACTCCAAGAAATAAAAAAATAATATAAAGGGTCATTGGAGTTGGAGACAACGAGTTCGAAAGCAAGGTTTTTGAAAACACACCTGAAGCTGGAACATCTGCAACTGCCATAGGCCCAGCACTCACATTAAAGGAAGAATTAGAGAAACAGCGTAAACAAGAGAAAGAAACATTGAAGAAAAAGCCAGACAACAAGTGAAAAGATTATGGAAAAAAAAATTGGAAAAAGAAATGACGTACTCTGAGTCCGATGGAATCAGAGGACAGCACCTGACGCTTGCATATGATTATATCCTGACGGTCCAACCAACTAGTGTAGAAGCCGAGAGAGCTTTTTCTCCAGCAGGATATATTTGTAGTTCTCTAAGAAGCAGGCAGGGAGATGATATTATAAACACCATTTGTTTCTCAAGAGCACATTTTCAAAAGTTAGCACCAAAGGGTTGGTCATAGACATAGCACCTGCACCACAGTAAAGTGATTAACAATTATGATTTGATTATTAGTAATTATAAGACTGAATAAGCGTAACATTACAAAATTTCATATGACTGTTAGGTACAAGACAATAAGAACAAGCAAGGTTAGTGTAAGAATAAGCAAGAGTACTTTTTATACCAAAGGAAGCATTTAAAAATTAGTCAAAATACCTTAGCTAAGCATTTCAGATTATCAGGTAACTTACCTGAATATTCGACTGATCATTTCTTAACAAAAAATACTTTAATTATTTCTAATAAGTGTCTAACTTCATACTGTCATTTGTTACAAAACAAATTTTGATTGTTGAATATATGACATATCGAGTAAAAGTTGATTTTTTAAACAAAACATGTTGTTTTATATGAGCCTATAAAATTAAATTAAGAGAGCGGGATCCCGCGGGATTGATCAATCAATCCCGCACATCGACCGCGGGATTGAAGGAACTGCGGGATTGCAATCTCTAGTCCCAGGATTATAGGTGTGTGAGGGTTGGGTTCTAGTGGTGATTGGGGGAATAAGCTTCCGCATGTCACAACCTAGAGTTTCCTTCGATACATATTTGAAAGTCCGCTACGTCGAATATTATGCGCCATGACTGTTACACCCAATAGCGTTCACGTAATTTTATTTATTTACACAACCAATTTACATCTGAAGAACATGAGCATAAAGCATATAAACTGCCTCCAAATACCATCGCTTTGAAACCAGCATTTTAGTTCTTGAAATGTATGCCATAAGGACTACTTTTAAGCGTGTTGTATCTTTTACGGAATCTCTGCAAAATTATGCGAGTGATCTAAGAGCTAACTTCTTTCCCTCGAGAAATTCAAATTGAATCGTGATCTATAACTGTATTTATCCTAACACAATTATTTAAAATGCTTAATATCTCAATCAATTTTACTTCTATCTACCTAACACTTGGAATTTTATAGTAACTTTGTTAGGATGACCGTTTCTACATGTGTTTTTTCACTAAAATTTGTTAAAATTAAGTCTATTACAGAGTGATATGATATTCCATTATAAAATATAGCTGCTTCGTAAACATAAATGTTTTTATACTTACCAACTGACACACAGAACAGACTGAAATAAGCTATCTTCTCATTTTAATTTTTTAAAGGCCACATTGTGGATTGTTGTCCCTAATATTTATCATTTATCGTTTAGCGATAAAATAATATTATCAACAAAATTAAAATATTCCATGAAAATACTGTATTGAAATTTTGGCGTGAAAATGACTCAGGTTATCAGGCTATTCCACCATTCCACCTTACTCTAAATGCACAATGAAATTTTAACAAATATGTCCTTGTACTAGAAGAAATATTTTCCTCATTGTAATCAATAATTAAAATAAGCCCATGCAAACTTAATTTTTTGTATATAATAATACTGCAACGTTATAAAGTTTAATGGACTGATTGTTCAAGTAAAATTATTCAATTCTTCACCACTTAATATCAAAGGAATATTCTATTGCGGATTGGGCAGGATAAAATATACTAACTAACTAACTTGCCAACGTTTTGTATACATTCTATTGGAGGTTTAAAAATATATAACAAGCACTGAGAATGGATAGAATATATGCGAAATGTAGGCAAGTTAATTAGTTTGTTTGATCCTGAACAAATCCTTAAGAAAATATTCCTTATGAAGTAAAACGATGCGTTCACTGGAAAATTCAACAACTTTTCAGTGATAATATTCGGGGTAAACTGAGCAGAGTAATGTTTTTCATGTCCTTCAAATAGAATTCACTGTTTCGCGAAAAAGAATTCTCTTGATCTCATAATTTTCTTCATATACACAAACGAATTGACCTTAAGTGTAATCCCCATCACCAAACTGTTCTCCTAACACGGATAAGCGTGAACACCATTTTTCATAATCATTTTCTATAATTTTACTAAAAAAATGAAATTTTAAAGAATGCAAAAAAGTCTTACCCAGTTGTTCTCCTTTATTTATTTTCCAGTATTAGAAGTTCTCGTTGGTGAGCATGGACCAACTAGCAACCTGCTAGATAATGAACCTGACATGGAGAAGAAAAACCTTAAGCATTCAAACTTTGAATCCAGTTCGAAGGTACATCATACAATTATGCGTAATTCAAGAATTTCCTTATTACGTGAATGTTGTCCTAACTGATTTGCGAATATCTTTTTCGAATGCTTATAACATTAAAAGAAATGATTTTTATATATACATGGTGAATTTAATTATTACGAAAAATAAATACAAGGTAACCTTCAACTAGGTGAGTAAAATAGATAAAAGTTCCTCTTTCGAAGAAAATTGAAAGTGGAAATATATTTCGACGCAATATTCAATTCTTTTTTTAATCAGAAAAGATGTATGCTTTGCAGTTTATGATGGGAATGAAGCAATAAGAGAGGTCGTTGATTCAGCAGGTTTGGTCATACGTCTGAGTGACAGCCATTCAACGTGCTGCCGCTTAGAGAGGTTAGATTAAATTTTGATATCCGTCAGAACATTAATATTAAGCATGAAATTTCTAATTCTATTCTTGACTAGGGAGTTTATATAACGAATTATGGCTTCTATTGATGGATTTCTGTGATTTTAAGGTATGAGAGAGTGTTGACCACTAGAGCACAATTAAAAAATTATATTTACTACAAGTTATCAGAGGTCTACATGTGATACAAAATTAAGAAATATAGGTACAAATCATATAATATACGAAATATCTACATCAATGGTATTTGGAAGCAATTTTCTGAATACTAGGTTACAGTTTCCAAATCCAGTCACTGTAGATTTGTTTCATATTTTATTTTGGTAAACTATTTTGTGGATTCCATTGTGAGAAAATATTAATACAAATAAGTAGTGAATGTATAATTTGTAATGATATATAAGTTGTTGAAATGTAACGATATGTAAGATGTTGGTTTGATGTACTTGATATGTAATAATTCGTATTGATAAGGAAGGTGTTTCTCTTATTTTGTGAAGAATTAATTTATGTTGAAATTATTTGAGCAAGTAACGTTTTGTGTATCTGTTTTGAGTCCCAAACACTAATGTCGACTACTGACTCATTGCATTTTCGACTCCGTCGAAAAGATGCAAAAAGTGAGTTTGAGAAAATGTATTTTTCGTGGCAGCTTCATAAATTGTAAATGCAACAAAATTACCTGGGAAATAGAAGACGCCGTCGAAGAAGTAAAACGAAACTGTGGGATCAGATTGCATTAATTAACAGATATAAGAATAAATTGGTAATATTTTGAGATTAAGATGTCGAGCACTAGAGAACTTATTCTACATTTTCTAACATTTTAAGTGCACATTTCATGAAAAAATAAGAGGAAGGTACAAGTACATTTTAAAAAGAAATAAAGTCTTAATGTACTTATGTTTTGTTGGTCCTTTTTATTTTTCTTAAAATGAGGAATAAAGTAGAATTGTGTACATTCAGTTGAAATAGAGGTATCAAAATAAAAATCGTATTGCACACTGAAGTCATGTTTAGTTATAATGAGTTATTCGCTGTATTTTCATTTAGAAGCGATGTGATTATTTCGTGACACTCCTGAAGTTAATACAGATAAATTATTGTTACAGAAACAATTTACTCTTGGTTTCAATATCAAATGTTCATGGAAGATATTTCATTACAGGGTCCCGAAAGAATGGCAAAACAAGAATCATGTGAATCCACTGTGGACGATTTTCACACTCCATTTATGTTGCAATTGAAGGTATTGGTGCGTAGGAATTACAGAGTATACTTACGAGATCAGGCAAGTAATTTTCTTAATTGCAAGTAAATATATAAAATAATGTTTAATTTTAAATAATCTATATTTGTGCTTTTGCTTTAGTTCCTCATTCGAACGAACGTTTTAATGCACTTAACCATTGGTTTGTTAATTGGATCTTTATATTACAATATTGGAAAAGATGCAGCTTACACAAGAGATAATTTTGGTTTTCTCTATTTTTGCATTATGTTCATCCAATTCACGGCATTTTCATCAAAAATATTGTCGTGTAAGTAAATTCAATTTTATTTTCCTCCAGTGTTACTCTTGCCACACATCATATTAAACATTAGCTTCCTTTACGTGTCAAATTTGTTGACAAATCCATAGGGGCTGCTTCTATAAAACACAAAAAATACCTAATTGGGCGATTTCTCCTCATTTTTTTCACCAAAGGATTCGCTCAACTTCAGGTGTTTTTTACAGCCTATTTTCCCCGCGACAGTCAGTAAGATTCCATGGTATACCTACTCGTACCTGCCACCTCACACTTGCACTCAGTCTTACTGACGCGACTGCTCTAATTCATTTACAGAGCTCAGCAGGAATTTTTCTTATTTCTTGTTTTAATTGAACAATTATATGTTGTTCGAAATCTCAATAAAAATAAATAATGAATACAAATATGACACAATTATAATTTCAAAGCGAACACAAGTTAATTTTATCAGCAAAAGCATGTTATGGACTTCCTTAAAAAGACTTTACGCAGCAATTTCATCGAATTAGAACTTCTTTCAGAATGCACATTACTCTCAGCTCGAAAGAAGAAAAACCAAAGACTAATATTTAGTGTTTGGAGGCTCGTAGCAATAGGATGAGCGACTTGAGTCAGTAGGGGACTGGACTTTTTCACACCCACCGCTCTCAGGTAGATATCTGCCGCCTATGGTCATGGCCTTCGACATTAATTTTAATACATTTCTAGGGACAAGTTTATATCCGTGGAAAATGAGAGTATTTGCTAGCACACGTTCTTTTCCCTTCCATTCCTGTATCAGGAACTTGCAATAAAAACCCGGACGCCAGAGTGAGCTCATGGAGGAACTAGCCCTGTCATGGCTTCCTACAATTTATCGATGGCGTTCGCAGGAGAAGACTATATTTATAAACTTGCAAATTTATTGAGGAACATTTATCAGCTAAGGCACTCTAAAATATCGTGACTGGTGGGGTGTGGAAAGGTTTGACACAAATCAGGTTTCCACTCCCTAATGTCCGTATCTTTTTACGTTTTTCTCCTTCGTCTCCCTTTCCGAGCAGTCCGGAGCAAGGAATGCTTCAGATGCCATTGTATATATAAGAAACATCGGAGTCGTCATAAGAGGATAACGGGCTACGAGGAAGCATAGAGGAGGGGAAAAGTAATGGTAGCGCCATTTATCAAGTCGATGGCTATGGACCATTAAGAAAAGACGCGCGGTAATTTAATTGTAACAGCATTCACGCTGAGTTGTTAGGAGTTTCACACAAGTCTTCATAGTCCTAATGAGGGAAGAATAATAATTTTTTTCTCACACCGTTGACAAATTTGAATGTCGTCTCTTTTCTTCATCGTTGCGTAACCCAAATATTGCCTTCTACCCCACATATTTCTCACAGGCAATACTGTTTTCTTCTGGTGGAAATCCATTTGTCTCTCGTAATTCACCACGAAATACGAAACGCTTTTCATGATACGGTAAAATTTAATCGCACTATACTTCTCAGCGTGAGAATATTTTCTAATACGTTCTTTTGTAGTTCGTTATCATTAGGGCAATCACCTTTATGATTTATTCAGTATGCTATCCATTTTTCTAAATTATACTTTATTTTGTTTCATTAAAAAATTTCTTTATGACTGATACTTTTACAAAATTCTGCAATATTATGTAGAAAAAATTATTCACAAACTCCTGTTGTTAGTACTCGAAATTGAATGCATGAAAAATTTACTTGTCATAATTTTCTTTATTAAAATACGTTGGTGTGAATTATAAAGCATTGAGAATTATGCTTTATTTTTTAAAATTATGCTTCCAAAAATTACATATTTACAGTCGCGTAGCTGTCATGATCAAAGTTAAGGTAGCAACTATACTAAGGGCTCTAATGACCTCGATGTTGACGAGACCTAAAGTCCCACAAAAAAAAAAGAAGCAACTATACTTGTAAAGTTCCATAATGCTTTTAATGATTTTTGGTTACCCTGTTTATCATATATGGCCCTCATTGATAGATATGGGTAGTACAGTGTATAATGATATACTACTAATAAATGAAAACAAAAAATGAAAAAGAAACGTAACCCAAGAAAATTTGACTCGTGAAACTTTAGAAGAGTGCGCTAAACCTCAACATTTTACAAATTTTACTTATAATCTCCTATATTATTTACTTATAACCTCCTTATTTATTACCTAATAAATTAACTCATCTTTATAAATTTTATAGTAAATTTTTACGTTACTTCAGTTTAAAGAAAGATCGTGATTAATAAACTTTTTGAGTCGTAAATTTTGGATGAACAATAACAATAACAACTAAGGAATTAAAAATATCGCCAAAGTCAATATATTTTAAATGAGTGGTTATTTTAATAACATTAAAGTTTCATCGGAGAAAATTATACCTTTGCTCGCAGGGAGGAAGACAGGGTTGTATTAAAATGCAACGGGAAATACTTTCCTTCGTGAAGTGACACTACTGAGGACACAAATAAGAGCTGTTTTAATTAAGAAGATGAAAACCAAAACTAAACATTCTGTTTGTTTTAAAGCTTGAGTCGTATAATATCTATTTGATGAAGTTTGTCTTTACATGATTGTTTCAGTTCCTCTGGAGTTTCCCATGTTGCTTCGAGAAAATTTTAATGGTTGGTACCCTTTGCGACCATATGTGTTAGCATCTACAGCTGTTGATGCTCCAGTACAGGTATGGAATTTTTTTCTTGTAGGTAATGGAATCAAAATAGTTCGCTCATATGCCGAAGTTTTTAATCTGTCTCCGCTGAAAAATTTTTATTCTCTCATCTTACGCACTGTCGCTTAGTAAGAATCCTTTTCGCATTTGCATTGACAAAAATTAGATAACGTTCTGAAAAAATAAGTTTTAAAATTTTATTACAATTTATTTGGACATTATCCATTGTGTTGACATGTTTGAACATTTTCAACAGGTGTAAGCACACGCTACGTTTCAGACGTCCGTCTTCGGGTTTCCGGCAGCAACGGTATTCGAACTATGCTATACTTTGAATCCAGTGGTAGCGTCCAAGCGTTGAGAATCAAAGTACCGTCGTTCGAATACCGGCGCTGACGGATGCCTGAAGACGGACGTTGAAGCAGACATCAGAAACGTATACATTGTTGCTATACACCTGTTGAAAAAATTAAAACAGGTCAAGACGATGGATAATGTCCAAAGATATTGTAACCAAAATGATAATTCATCATCGTCAAGAAAGTCTTTCAGAGAAGATATAAATTTTGTTAGAAAACTACTCAGTTTAAGGTAAACAATGGGAGCAAAACCCAAAATCTGGAGAAAGCTCCACTCATTTTTCAGACGGGTTTTCTTTAGGATTTCCTATTACAAAATGAGATCTTGTCTACCACGTAATGTAAGAGAGTGCTTGAATTTGTTCATTCGTGTTCATCTATATTTATTCACAACAGAAGAGAGAAAACACAAAATTGTATTATTCGCTGAGACATTAAGGTTTATGTGAGTAATTTATCTTCTATTCCACGCTTTTCGACGTATGGTCTGTTGAAGCTGTACCCTACTTATTCAACAATATCATTGCTATGATGCATTGCCCAGAACTTCATAATCAACTTTCAAACCGATGGAATTTTTGTGTAGTCTTCGTTATGTATTTAGACCTATCTTAATCATTGACAATATTGCGAATGTCAATACTATAACGGAACACTATCACAAGTTAGCCAATTACTTTTGCAGTGCGTTGAATCTTCATTTGAAAATACTAATAGCACGTCACCAAACTACGCTCACAGTTTTGTAGTACAATTTTAATAAAGAAGTTTCATTGCGTATGTTTATCAATTCTAGGTACTTGCAACTTTTTCGAAAATATAATGAAAATGGTTTCTTATTTTTCATTTATATTTGGTATTCTTTAGTTGTAGGAACGTTGCACAATTATAAAATAAATGTAAGCGTTCATTTAATTAATTGATTTTGCAAATTAAATTATTCATTTTTTCAATCCTATTCACCGCTATCCTTGGAGTAAAAAAATACCTTTATAGTCACCCGATTATACCGCGCTGGGCTCAACAACGTGATACCGTGAATCATTTGTCCAAAACGAAGTATCCGGACAGCCGCAGTTATTTGCAGACTCAAAAAAGAAAAATGTTTGTTCCCTTTCTGAAGAAACTTTTCCACTCAGTGCGAGAGAAACGTGAACGAAGCGTAAAATAACAGTCCCTGGGGTATGTATGAAGTGTAAATCGAAACACTGAAATGTGAGCGAAGTGGGAGTGTGTGTGTGTGTGTGTACGCGAAGGGAAATATGGGAGTGTGTATGCGAAGTGGGAATGTGTAAATTAATAATATTAATTAATGACGTAAATGTTAATTAGTTTCACTTTTTGTGTCTTGTTTATGTATTAGTTTGTGTGCACATTTTGCTATACGCTGGTAGCATATTATCTGACATCACAGCCAATGGAGCTTCACAGGATATTCTTATTCTTCATCGTTTGTCTCCTTGTGGGTCTCGTTTCACAAACCATTGGCGTCTTGATTGGTCTCACTATGGGAATAAAGGTAGGTAAATTACGGAAAAATGTAATATATTTCTATTGGTTATAGGCATCCTTTACACGATAAAAAATATAACCATGCTTTTGCCGTTTTTTTGTAAATAAAACATTTCTAATTATTGGAAAGCTTATAAATTAATTTCTCCATTATATACAAGAACTCTTCTTCGTCACAGTCTCCTTAAATCCCATATTTTAACACAAACATCAAGAGAATTGAAAATGGGGACAGATAAATGAAATGGGAGATGAATGATTTCTTATTGTTCTATATATTGCCATTTCTTTATTTTGGTACAGTAACTCACTAAAGAATTCTATTTATTAACTACGAAGAATCATTTAATCAAGAGCAAATGCATCTAGGAGTAGTTACCTGGTTTACTTCACCCTAATGCCATATTTCAACCTCATAAGAAAGATAGCAAATAAGAAATTTTGTGACATTCCAATCCTAAGAAAATGAACTAAAATAATTTCAGAAAAATAGAAGCACGACGGGGTCTTAAGATGAACATTTTCAAAGAGAACGCTTATCCACATTACGTTAGAAACCGGACACTTTTATGTTGTAACCATAGAAAAAAAACATACACCAACTCCGCTCCATTTACGTAGTGCAGATGTCTACGTTAGCTCAAACATTGTTACGCACGTTTCCATACGTCGCATGTATTGTGATCTAGTTTCGCGTCAGAAGGTATGAAATGCTTCTTTTCAGCAGAACTGAAGCAAAATAAAAAGGAAAATACATAATGACGTCGTATTCAACTAATAGGTAAACTATGGGTAAACTTACGTCCGGCAAAAATAACAGCAAAGACGTAAATTATTGGAAATATAGAAAATATATACTTATTTTTATAATCAGATGTTTTCTTCGAAAAGTGCAGCGTTAACACGTTACGATGAACAAAACAAAAACGCAATACTTCCCAAATGTTCTTGAGGATGCGATGTTGAAATTCACTAGCAGTAGCAGTATCCCAAAATATATGAAAGCAAAAAGTCAGACATTATCCAAAACTTTAGGGAACGTGGTGGAGCGTAAAATCACCACGCTCTTAAGGTACTAGTTATTCATTTACGAATAAACCCGAAGGAGGTCGTAGGAAATTTTGTCTCGTTTATTTCTGAGAACAATTTGCCTTTTAATGTGCGTAGTTCATGAAATAAGTAAAAACGAAAACAGGCATTTTCTTGTTGCTTTTTAGATTCCTATATTATCTTTTTTTTAAGGCTGAACAGGAAAATTCGTATTTAGCACCTTAAGAAATATAAGAGCAAAATTTCAGAAACTCGCCAAAAAGTTTAGGCGAAAATCTCCAAAATGCTAGGATATAAATTCAACGCGGTGTAACGTGAAAAATAGTTATCAGAAAAAAGTTCATAAACATGTTTATTTGCCTTAACAAAATACTAAATAAATAAATAAATTTTATTGTCAAAAAACAGTACATTCTGCATATGACCACGTGGAGGACAATAAACTAATTTACTCTCCGGAAGCAAGCAAGGGACCATCCCATCAATTCCGATCAAGGGCCCTAAGGCAGAGGCGGATTCAAAAATTTCAGCAAAAGTTCCTAGATAAGATAAAAAGTTAGCTGCGAGTTATAATACATATATAATGTCAATATGTTTGTAATTTAACGCAAATATGTTTGTAAATTTACATGTACAAGTTATTATCGAACTATAGATTATTCTGAGTATAGTGTTTAAAAATCATAAGAGTTGAAAAAACACTAAATTCACGATTTATTGTTACAATAAACACGCCCCTAGACAAAGCCTAGAGAACCTGTATAAGAAATCCGCCTCTACCCGAAGGAAAAACGGAGAAAAACCCGGGCCAGGATGGGGCTACAGAATTAATGTACACAACCGTGCCAAAGTTGAGTACACATAAAACTAAATTAATATGAGCCATACGGCAACACAATCATGCAAGAAAATAGTTTTTGAAATTGTTATAAGTTATTTAAAAAGTACTACAGCAATGGCGTGATAAAGTACAAGACGGATTTAACTTTTATTAAAATCAATAAATTCTTTTACAGTGTAGAAGCACTGGTGCAGGAGATAGTTTTTAACCGCGGATTTGAAGATATTCAATTTCATAATGTCTTTTATATTTTTCGGCAGGGAGGTAGTTGTTTCCTTTTTCATAGTTACGTTTATGTTTTTAGATAATTGCGTTTATTTATAAACTTTGTTCAGATGTTTTAGGCATACCTCAAAAACGAAATACTAGGCGACAGTTGTATATGCCATTTACTGCTATCACGACGACACCAGTGAGTCCACAGATTAGAACTCTCCAGAGGTGGTTTCTTCGGATTCCAGGTTGGACTGGGTAGTGGACGTGAAGTACGAAGGGCACTATCCCTCCCCCCCCCCCATCACCACCACGACGTATACATGGCAACCGAGAAAAGATTCTAAACCATAATATCAATTTTAAAATTTTGAACCTTTTTCTTAATTTTAAATCTCGGAGAAACTTCTCTGTGCTGAAAATGTTTTTGAATTCTTCAAATACCAAACTAAAATTTTAAATTACTTTAAAATTAAATAATTTTATTTTCATCAAACAGTTTTTTCTCTGTGTGGTTATAAAGTGATATGGAAAACGGACGAAACAATTGTTTTTTTCTCATATGTAGTCTCCTATAAATGAATACGACAATGTTACCCAACTTCAATATTACTATATTTTTCTATCTTTACGTTTTCCTTTCTTGATATATGAAGTACTACGAAGATGTCCAGTTGCTGTACAACATTAAATATCTTACCCTTTGTTCATCATTCTGATTGTATATCTAGCACGTGCATTTTCCGTGTGATAACTTGACTTTACACCCTGAATACATCTAATCAAATATTACTGTTTCAGAGGTACTACAAATCTATTCATTGACGAGATAGTGAAAGCTTAGTTGCGTTCTTTGGTCAAAACGCCAAGTTTGGTAATTTTCTTTGGATCCCGGAGAACGTTTCGAATCATCATGCCCATGAGAACATGCCATGAATTTTTTGTTTAATTGAAACAACATAAAACATGCAGAGGAAATATTTTGCAATAAATAAGTAATTACAATAAAAAGTAGAGGAGAGAAAAGTTGGACAGTTTCAAAAGATTCGATAAAAATAAATTTCATTATTCCTTCATCAGTCGGACAGGTTAAACGTTTGACTGGAAAGTCCAATTTTTCATTGGTAAATAATTACAAACCCAAGGGTGAGCAAAATAGTTAATTGTCTGGGCTAAATTGAACAAAGGGAGAGCTTTCATTTGTGCCTCAACATGTTCGCATCGATTGCGAAAAAGAATATCCTATCGGTTAACTTGCCGCTGCTGCTCAATGGTATGGACAAACGTACGTCGCTAGGTCAGTTGTTTGGGAGTAATTATTGTGACGGACTGGCACTATTTTCTGTTTTGCAGTATAGATTAACATACGATTCTATTTACTCCCAAAATTTGCGGCCATACTCGATAAATAGACACTGATATGTTTCCATGATTTCTGTTGCAGAATGGAATGGTTTTTGGACCTTTGGCGATTCTACCATTTCTCATCTTTTCGGGATTCTTTGTTTCCATGAAGGACGCTTCACGGTATTTCGAATGGTTATTTCACATAAGTTATCTGAAGTATGGCCTTGAAGCAATATTGCAAGCAACCTATAGCTTCAACAGAGAAAAGCTTCCATGTTCCGCAGTCTACTGTCATTACAAAGTGCCCATGAAGCTTCTCGAGGATCTTGGGATGAGTGACGCTAGATATTGGGTTGACATCATATTCCTTATAACACTGTATCTATTCCTCTTGATAGTAATATTTTGCGTTCTTAAAATGAAGCTCCAGTTGAGATGACATCATGAATGCGTTAGATGACATTCAAGTCAAGTGAAGTTACGTAACTTTTTTCTTCTTGGACGAGAAGATGATGGAATATGTAACCAGCTATGGGACCACCTTGGGTGTCACTGTCATGAGAGGTGTCATTTACGCTTACTTACCCAAGAAATGTTATTTTAGGAAACAAAATCGATTTAAACGCTTATGTTTGAAGTTCATTTTGTGTCTAAGTGGAGAAATTCTCATAACTGTGCGACATCTGAACAAAACATCATTCTGGCGTATATTTTATTTTGTGTATTTATGTATAAGAATAAAAAATAAAAATTATCATGAATATTGTGTGGTAAAATGCTCTCACACTGTATGTTGGCCTAAATATAGATGAAAGTACTGAATTTAATGATTTTAGAAATTGCTGAGAAGGATTGTGACACAAATCTGAGTGATGCGTCACTACTATGATAGTACCCCTTTTAGCTCGATGAACCAGGTATACACGATATCAGCAAATGATTTATTGTGAGCAGTAGTGGATAATTGTACAATAAAAAAAGAATTTAGAGAAATGAAGAGAATAAGTTGGATGGGAACTCATGATTTCGTGTAACACGATGTTTAACATCGAATTTAAGAATGAGAATAATATTGTTCCTATAATTCATAAGTTAAAATAATTTAATAAAAAACGTTACATTGAAGAAAATATAGAGCGATTTTTTTTCTGTTTTCTGTGAAATAGATTCATTCCTTACAAGTTTTCTATGAAATAGATTGAGTTTCCTAGGCACCGTAAAGATAACTTGACTGCTTATGACATTTCAAGAGATATTCTTGCTCAATTCTCTGCGACAAAACAGATGAATTTTCATAACATACAGAAGAAATTGTTTTAAAAACAGTGGAATCGCATTATATTGGATATCCTGTTTACAATGACTAATAACACATTATCAAATGTTATTTTTAACAATAGATCATAACCTTTCTGACACATTGTGATCGGTAAGAGGAGATCAAAGCGTATTTATAACAGATTTTATTATCCACAACGCTAATCAGCGACGCGGCTAGGTAATGGGTAAATTAAAGACATTGTTACACGGCCATATCAGTCGAAATGTACGTTTTCTGTGCGTGCAATCACGCACAACTGACTGGAGAAATGAAGTGCAGACGGAGAACGGACGGAGTGGACAAGGTCTATTTGTTCCATTTTTTATTCTTATGAGTAAATAGGCGTCTATCTTCTCAATAATTAATTATTTGACTGTAAAATAATTCATTATTTGACATAAAAACAAATGTACCATTTACGTAGCAGTTGAACAATGATCGCGATGCATTGATGAGGTTTAGGCATGTTAGAAGGGGAGGTGGACCGATCGCCTGACTGCTGTGATCCTTTTGGCACAGTTCCTTAGACGTCCATTTATAGTTCATGTCTTTATTAACAAAATATTTCAATACGACAACTGCAAAGTTTTTGTCCTTTAAAATGTTAATACAGAATATTGAATTAAGTCACTGAATTTAGCAGCCCTTTCGTTCGGATGCTGTCAGCTATTTTCACCAATAAAGAACCGTGATTCAACCTCTAAACTATTTACTGTCTTATGTAAATTCTGTCTNCATTCTTACTCCATCTCGGCCCGGGATTTCCTTTGGGCTCTTTGATCGTAACTGATAAAATGATACTTTGTTTGGTTCCGGAGAGTAAACACTTTTATCGATCTCCAAATGGTCATACACTGCGTTTCACTGCTTTGTTGGAAATAAACTATTCAACTTAAATATAACGGTGTTAACTAATTTCTTTAATATTACTGATTATTTTACTTACAGTTATAGTTATATACATCGCAGTCCGCAAAATCAGCCTCTTTTAGAGAACCGACCGATAATGAAACCCACACTCATTCTATTAAATGGCTGAAGATTTTTCAGCGTCTTTGTAAAAAGCCTGGTCTTCACAGCCGGTTAATATTTAAAATAACATGAAATTAAAAAATGAGATGTTTTGATATGAGTATTAATGGAATTTGTATATGTTTATGAATTTTGTAACAGAGTACTTGACGATGACCTGGCTGTATAACTTTGTCAATTTTTGACTGCTACATTGCACCATATAATCTTGCGGTTTAATGACTTCTGATTCAGTTTCGTCGTTAACTATCCCATTCTATTGAATGAATAACAAGTTATACAACTCTTCTTCAGTAGAAATTTGATTTAATGAATCAGTTATTGTAGTAACGTTCAATCCAATTTTTGGTTCACAACCAAATAATTTGTATACGTTTATTATACGATTTTTCCTAAAAACTAAAGCCAAAGTTATAAAATTATTACATTTACTAGAATACATTAAGAATAATAGGAACAGTCTTATATAGAAGCCGAATATTGTTTTTACTATTATCTGACGGCAGAGAGTAAGCCTCTGTTGCCAGATAATAAATCAGCGGTCAATTTAATAGAATGAGTATTCGTTTCATTCTCGGCTGGATCTCTTTAAAGAGCATAGGCACTTTAAAAAGATGCTGATTTTACTATCGGGCTGCGACATATACGTATTGTAGAAGGTTCGGTTGATATTTAGCCCGTTGTTTCTATATCCAACCGGTGGGTGCATCTTAAATAATATTTGAAATTAATATCGTTAATACTTTCTAAAATATTTTAAATTCTCAAAATATTTTATAATAAACATATTTATACATTTCCTGTTGTATGAATAACATTATTCAGTTTATTCGCTTAAGGCACTTTTGAATAACGCGCAGTTTCTCGGTTCTTCTACTCATACGACAACTGGAAAATAGCATACGGCAGTTCCTGGAACTATGCAAAAATAATCACAGGATAAAGTGGGCTTGGGTCTCCTTCTCCTTCCCACGCCGTGGGTTTAGGTTGAAGTTGATTTGTTGCATAAAATGAATGGATAAAATGCAAACGTAATATTTTTCAATATTTTAAAATTAGACAATATATTTATTTTAAAGGCTACGCTTCAGTTTACGAGAATCTCTCAGGAAAAATCAATTTTGGCATTATTATTTTGTTTTTGAAGTATTTGTGAATGGGAAATGTAGCGTGTTATTGAGGCTTATCTACATGGAGCGTTAGGAAGTAGGAGTTGGGCGGTAGGCTATTGTTAGTAGGTGGGCCGGTTAGCTGGGTTTACCAACAACTTGGCTTACGTGGAAGAGTAGTAAGTAACAGTTAGAGCAGTAGGAGGCGGAGAAAAGGAGGGTTCGCTTTTCAGAAGTCACAGCTATATGAACTGGGACAATAATGTGAAAAGCTACAATATTTTCTACCCCACCGGGGCTTGGTGATGAGCAAGAACGCTACCTCTCATTCTCACGCCGTGGGTTTAGGTTGAAGTGGGCGATGAACCCGGGATAACATGGTGATGAGCAAGACCGCTACTACCTGAGCCATCAGAGGGGCCAAGATAGGCATTATTTGACGCCTTTCTGAAAAGAACCTAGCGTGAGCAAACAATTATTTACAAAGTTGTCGCCCAAACAAGACCTCAATAAAGTTAGCACCCCCACTTTATCAAAGCAAAAATAAGCCTATAATTTAGTACTAAATAAGTAGAATTAACACCAAAAAAGGTTTTTTTGGTACACTTGTGGTACAGCCATAATTTCAATTTAAAAAGTCGGAGTGCTAGCTTGACCTAAAGCTAGCACCCCCACATTGACATAAGTATCATTTTTTAATGTTTCAATTTGGTACAATTTAGTACAGGCAAAACAAAAAATTTTAATTATTAAATTTTTTTTAAAATAAACAAATTACAAAACAATTAATAGTTTTGTGAAAAAATGAATGGAATCAATTCTACGTTTAAAATATAAAACTTGTAATTTATTACTTTTTTCTATAAAATGCATATTTTTATTGAAAAATGTTAATAAATCTAGGGGGAGTGTTAGCTAGACATAAAGGTAGCACACCCACATTACCATGGCAGTAACATTTGAAAGTTTGAATTTGGTACAATTTAATACAGGGAATTTTTTTTAAATTTAGTAACAAATGTTTTTTTTAATTCGATAAGTGTAATGTTGTCTTTCACTTGTTAAATTGGTTGGCAGTGCCCTTATTTATGACAACGTGTATTAATAATGTACAAACACTTTAATTGTTCATACTTTTACATAACATTTCGGGGATGTATGTTCCCCCTCTTCAGATGTATTTTATATTTTCTACAAAAAACATATAGAAATTATCAGGTATATCTCATTAGTAATCTCCAGTACATTGTTACAAATATTCAACTTACATATGTGAGAAAGTACAAACCTGAATGTTCTTATGATGCATGCGTATATTGATTCAAAGTTGCGTTGAACTTATTAAATTTTTTTGCTATGTTCATCTATATATGGGTCATGTGGTTGTAGCCAATGTGTGGTATTCGATGCTATCCTCCAACTCTGATCTACCAAACTGAGGCCCGTCAGCACTGTGCGGTACAGACTGTCTTCATGCTATGACGCAACCATGTGGTGTGGGAATGAATTATCTATAGTTTTTATTTATATTTTTTTATTATATTTAATATTGTGTCATATTTTGAAGTGAATATGTTTGACTCTATTTGTGTATTCATAACTTTGTTAATTTTAATGTTAATTGATTCTGCTATGATTCTTTTTTGTTTATTATGTTCATAATCCACAATTGTTGTATTTTCAAAGTCCATCTCATGGCCTGTTTTTCCTATATGTATATTTATACCACCCTCTTTATATTTATTTATATTACTTTTGTGTTCACGTATTCGAGTCATTAGTTTGCGTTTAGACTGTCCAATATAATTGAGGTCACAGTTTGTACATGGAATTTTATATATATTGGTCATTTCATTTTTATCTGTTTTGTCTATGTGTGCTTTAGCAAAGGGGTGTTTATTATTAATTGTGTGGATTGTCTTAATGTTGTATTCATTGCAGGTTTTTCTGATTTTTTTGGTTAGTCCTGGAACAAAGGGTACAGCAATCATATTATTCATGTTATTTTTGTTTTGGGACGCAGAATTTGTGTGTTTCATCTTCTGAAAGAATTGTTTTATTGTTTTGCCTATGAATTTTTTGGGGTAATCATTATTGTGAAGAATATCTCTTATTATGCTGATGTTTTCATTATGGAATATATCATCACTTACATTGAACATCCTATGTAGGAAGTTGTGTATGGTAGCTACTTTCATGGTCTTAGGATGTGCGGAATTGTAGTTTATTGTTCTCTCAGAATCTGTGTTTTTTCTGTGCCAATTACATAGAAGTTTGTCTTCTTGTCTATGTATTTTGATATCTAAAAAATCTATGTGGTTATTTTGTTCCATTTCAAGGGTAAATTCTTTATTGGGATCATATGAGTTGAACATTTTATGGGTCATTGTAATCTGTTTTTCATTTGTGATAATGATCGTATCATCTATGTATCTTCTATATAATTTCACCTGTAATTTAGACAATATAGACCTTTCCAATCTTCTCATTGCTAATTCACAAAATAATCCACTCAGAACCCCACCTATCAGAGCTCCATGGGTTTGTTTGTAGATAGTATTGTTAAATATAAATTCAGTGGAATTTAAAATTAATTCTACTCCTTTTAATAGTGTGTTCACTGGTAGTATGACATATATGTAATATTCTAGTGCATCTATGAGAGATTGATGGGTACATATTATTAACATCAAGCGAAAAAATTATATCTGTTTTGTCAATGTTTGTTAGTGATAATACTTCTTTTAACTCTCTGCTATTATTCAATCTATATTCTTTCTCATAATTAAGAATTGGTTTTAAACACATTAGTACTAACTTCGAGAACAAATATACTGGCCCATCAATACTATTTATTGTAATTCTCATGGGTCTGTTAATTTTGTGAATTTTCATGACACCGTAAGCTTTGCTGATCTTGGCTACTGTGGTGTAAAATTTATCATAAGTTTCTTTGTTTATATATTCCATTCTATACCATAACTTCATAGCATACCGAATACCGCACATTGGCTACAACCGCATGACCCACATAAGATGAACATAGCAAAAAAATTTAATAAGTTCAACACAACTTTGAATCAATATACGCATGCATCATAAGAACATTCAGGTTTGTACTTTCTCACATATGTAAGTTGAATATTTGTAACAATGTACTGGAGATTACTAATGAGATATACCTGATAATTTCTATATGTTTTTTGTAGAAAATATAAAATACATCTGAAGAGGGGGAACATACATCCCCGAAATGTTATGTAAAAGTATGAACAATTAAAGTGTTTGTATGTTATTAATACATGTTGTCGTAAATAAGGGCACTGCCAACCAATTTAACAAATGTTTTTTTAAATAAAAAATACAAAAAAGTAAAGTTTTGTGACAAAATGAATGTAATCAACTCTATGTCAAAAAATAAGAAAATTATTCTATTACATTTTCCTGTAAAATGCACATTTTTATTGAAAATGTTATAAATATTATTACTCAGAGAAATTGTTAGTTGAACCTAAAGCTAGCACCCAAACATTGACATAGTAGTATCATTTTCAAAATTTTTGAATTCGGTTAAATTTAGTACAGGCAACACAAAAATTTTTATTTAGTAACAAATGTTTTTTATCAACAAATTACAGAAAACTAAACAGTTTTGCGACAAAAATGAATGGAATCAATTGTACGACCAAAAATAAGAGACTTATTCTATGATTTTTTTCATAAAAAGCACATTTATATTTTAAAATGTCATTAAATATGATTAACCAGGGTGAGTGCTAGCTAGATCTTAAGCTAGCACACCCACACTAATGTAGTAGTATCATTTTAAAAAATTTCAAATGTTTGAATTTGGTAAATTCAGTACACGCAAAATTTTTAATTTGTGACATGTTTTCATAAAAAATTACAGAAAAATATCAGATCAGTGTAAAAATTAATGGGATAATTTCTACGTCGAAAAATAAGAATTTTTTATTCTAATACTTTTTTCCGTAAAATGCACATCTTTATTGAAAATGTTAATAAATATTATGACCCAGAGAATGTGCTAGCTAGACCTAAAGCTACCACCCCTACACGAACGTAGTAGTATCATTTTCAAATTTTTAAAATGTTTGAATTTGGTACCGTTCTGGTAACAAAAAAGGGCTCACAAAAATATTAATAGTCCTGCGCGCTTCGAGAAACGAACTGTTAGGTTTGCAACGCCACGTCTCTGCGACTGGGAAAGAGCTCCTCACTTTCGTTCGACCAATCGTAGGCGAACTTGAAACTTCTTCCATATTTGGCGGACCAATAGACTAGTACCGGGGAACATACCCCTATTAAATCATAACGAGAGAAAATGTTTTATTACGCCTCTATTAAAGAAATATAATGTAAATTTTTATTATACACATCTTTGACTTCCAGAACAAAATATATTCTTTATTTTCTTAACTACCATAAAGTGTATTATTCTCTATATTTAAAAGACATCTCAAGTTTCGTTGTGTCACAACGCCGTCCTAGGGAATATAAAACAAATTAAACTTATCCGTAAAAAATTCTTCTTACTGTAAAATTGATATTGTTTAATCATAGAATTTGGATTACATCACAAGATATCGTATGAATTTCGTGAGACATGCATTCAGGAATTATTTATAAATATTCTTATAACCTCTGAAGTGGCGCAAAGAACTCAAAGCTCATTGGCATCAATTAACGTGTGTTGTTCATTGTAATTTCAAATTATATTCAGCTCTTTTATACTATTTTTAGATGTCAATCGGAAATCAAGCATTATAGAAAGCAATTTGATATAAAATGAATGAATATCACAAAATGTTAATTCTAATTCAATAATTTTAAACCAATAAATATATTACGCCTGAAAGAAATGTATTGATGCAAGATACAACGCTTGTCTGTAATCGTGCTACATATAAAACAATATGCTCAGAGAGTAACATTACTAAAAAGTTTATGTTTAGTTCTCAGAAAATATAACAAAAAGAACATATCACTTTAATTTAGACTTCCAAATACAACAGTTGTATTCATGCACACTATCTACGATTATCCGACAACGAAGCATCGCAATTAATATTGCATTTAATTAAATATCTTACATTGTCCCAGATATACATTTCATAATTTTCTCCATTTTCTTTCGTTATTATCGACATTCCGTAGAATTCATTGATTTCAATAGCAGGGGGCAAACAAGGTAATTCAGAAACATTCCTCATGTCACTTTTTACGAATCAACATCATTGTTCTTATTTGTGAAGATAAACATATTCATTATACATTACACATGATTTTTAAAGTAAGGATAAAAAATCAGCGAAGCAGTTGAGATAACACATACACATTTAAATATAAAGTAATTGTAAATAGTAGGTTCCAGCATTCCAGATTCAGGGTCATTGTGTTAGAAGTTGTTATTTTAACTAACAAACAAGAATGAGAAACAAAACAGGTAACAAAACAATCTACAAATAAAATAAAAATATAACCTATATATTCACAAAAATTATTCAAATATAATATTTAGACTTATTTAACTTATAAAACCCTGCTCTCAAACTCATGAATGTTACTAAATGTAGATTTGATCTGAACAAACACAATTAAACAACCACATCACTTTCATTTAAATTTCAGAATATTTCTTCGTTGGATGTATGCTGGTCATCGAAGATGAAACTTTCATTACTTAGTAGGACATAGCCTTCTATACTACCTCATAGAGTCATATCAGTCGCATAAATATCGTTTATTGTTTATTGTTTATTTATGAGACTGATATGTCATTATATGTTTTGAAATAACATTCTGAATATTAATTTTACTTTCAAATTTCAAATAAAAGACAGTAATAAGTTCATCTAGCGATTTTTAGCATGAATATAGCACTGGAAGACGACTAAAATATAGAGAACCACGCCAGAAATGACCCTTTCACTGTATTCTTTTTCCCACTCTATGCTGCAGACGGAGAAACGTATATGAGAAAGTATGTGCAATGGTTTTGCACTACTAGTTTTTTAATATTTTGTTCATTATGAGAAACGTGCATCGAACTGTAGGTATCGAATAAGTAATTAAACAAATAACCATTTATCTTTGTCATAAACTTCACTGCGTGGAAAAAGCATTCTCCTCTTTTGCATTTGAAATGCAAAATCAGCAAATATTTATTTTTGTTTATCGACTTTCGTTTTATGACAAAAATGAATGGAATCAATACGCCGTCCAAAAATAAGAAACCTTTATTTTATAACTCTTATCCATAAAATGTATATTTTTATTGAAAATGTTAATAAATATTATTACCTAGTGAAAGTGATAACTAGACTTAAAACTTGACGTAGTGGTATCATTTTCAGATTTTTCAAATGTTTGCAATTGGTACAATTTAGTACAGAAAAAACAAAAATTTTCAATTAGTAACAATTTTTGTATATACAAATTAGAAAAAAGTTAATTGTTTTGCAAAAAATATGATTGGAATCAATTCTAAATCCAAAATTAAAAACTTTTATTACATTATTTTTCCGAAAGATGCACATTTTTATTGATAAATGTTAATAAATAAATTGGTTTGTTAGAGTTTTATATCTGCAACGCTCACAACCATGCACGCAGAAACAAATTCAATATAGGAAGTATATCCGAATAAACATTCCTAATATTTGATTGTCGCAAATTTCAATAATTCTTAACGAACACATAACAACAATGTTCCATAATTTGCAAAACTTAATTTAGGTATCAGTTCTCCATAAAAGACAAACGTACACACTTTAATGTATTTCTATCGCATGCATGTTTTGATTGCAAAATGCTCATTACCTTATTATTTCGATGCAGACAGATTATATGTACGCCTAAGACTATGCTTCGCAATATGTAAACCGAAATAAACCAAACATTAGAAGTCCAAATGGAAATCATTAGTCGTCTTTGTTTTTTTTGTTATTGTTTAATGGTTCATTTATTTAGTATTAAATTTCAAGAATTTTTCGGCTAGCTCTGCTGGTTATGGGAGCATTTTACCAAATCTCGAAGAACAATAGGTCATCCCACCAGTTATAAATGTTCGTTTCTTCTATTTCCAAGACTTCATACTTATTTAATACTGGCTGAGTTCTCGCGGCTTTGGTCATGAGAATTTAGTAATATGTCTGCAAACTTTATTCTCCCTCATATCACATTCCGTAAAATCCTTTTTTTGCGGATTATTACGATTTTTGTTCGAGTCACGCTCTTCCCAATCCACACCTTTACGGGTGTCATACACCTCATGTGGTCTGAAGGATACATAATGTCGCTCGAAATACGATTAGTCATCTCAGAATTACACAACTACCATGGACTCGACCCTAATATCGAACTTTTCACGTTATTTTCACTCTCGCACTTCCCACCCCCAGTTCTAAGGATATCATGTCTCTTTGTGATCTCAACATAAACTTAACGGCATTGGTAATTTAAAAATCTCATCAACCCTAAAACTGTGGATCCGATGCAATTCTCATTTTTCATATTTTAAAATTAGTTTCGAATAGTTTTTCTCTATACACTCATTTCCATACCCCGCCAAGGGGTGCTAGTGGTATCTTTCTTCCTTGAGTGCTAAATTTAGACTTGCACGATATCGGGATTTCTTTACAACTCAGCATTGCCGAAAACTGTGAACTCGGCACTATCTATCATCGATAATTTATACATAACATCTCCTTCCCTTGGGGAGCTGGGTTTTATACGGGCTGATTGAGGACTTTGTCGTCTTCTAATTTCAGCGGCCACGAAAACTACGATCTTAACACTAATATCGGTCACTTTTTATTAATTTTACATTTCACTCCATTTCACCCCAGCTGAAATGGTTTTGATTCCTTACCGGGGGTGATCGTGTACTTATTTGGTAATGAGGGTAATGCACTAATAGTGAACTAACAAAACATCGGGGGTGTCCTCATACATCTCAGCAACACCGAAAAGTACGGTTTCAAATCGGAGTTTTTGTGTTATTTCTACATGTCACCCTCTTCCCACCCTCTCGCTAGGAATGCCAAGGATGTTTTACTTCCACAGTGATTTTTGTCCGATAGTCCCCATTTCATGTATGTACCACGTTTGGTTGAAATTGCTCTAGACACTCTAGAGTTGTGGTGGGATACATACATAAAACATTGCAATCCCCATTTCACCCTGTTAGGGGAGGATTTTTGTAAAATCCTTTCTTAGCGGATTTCTACACCCTAAAAGGAATCTAGTTATCAAATTTAAAGTTTGTAGGCTAAATAGTTTCAAATATTTCATTATTAGTCTCTCAATAAAATAGTCAGTCACGCAGTACGTAAGTGGTATTTAGCTTTTACATGAAATAAACTCTCTACTTAAATGCAGTTTTTTTACTGATTTTTTCATATTTTTATTTACTTTTCTTAAATATATATATAATATTAACATATTCTTTCGGAGCTTCTTTGGAATAATAGAAATAATAACAATAATAATATGAGATAATGTAATAATTAATAATAAGCATACAGCATGGGACTATTATCCCAACTGCTAGGTGAATAACATTGCATGCCATTAATTTAAGCAATTTTTTGTTATGGCTCCGGACATGCATTCTTAAAACATAAGTGTGTCAAAATATGCATTATAATAATTTATAAATAATTTATTNCCAACCACTGTAGGAGGCACAGGGTTTTGTGTTTCCTTGTTCAAAGAACACACCATGAAAAACAAAGAAGGGAAAAGTGAATGCGTTCTACGCATTATATTTGGCCAGAAGTAGGAGGGAGGTAGAAAATTGCTAGTATATAATAAATAACGTCGTTAGAAGTGAAACTAAGAAAGAACGGGAAATCACGCGATATGTTTGAAAGAGACGAGGTCAATGTTGGTGATAGATCTGGGTTCTAGAACGCAGCTGCAAGTAAGACGCAGATCATGGGCGAGAAGAGAGGTAGAGGTTTTTATGAGTTAAAACGATGACAGAAGATAGCGACCCGGAGAGCAAGAGTGTGAGGAGCTGGAGCCTTAGCTTTTAGAATTGTCAAGGGGCAGTTGAACTCCAGAAGCCCAGTGACGGCTTGAAGAGCGTTGTCGAATCGTAGAGAAAGAATGTGTTAAAGAAATGGGTGTGACATTTTAAAATTTCGAAAGTTGCCTAAATTTAGTATCCTATTATTATTAAACAGCGTCTGGTTAGGATCACTGGGAGGTGGGTTGAAAAAGATGACGCCGTGGAAATTTCCTAAGAAGGGACCTTACGATTGGCCAGGGACACGTACTAGTCATGTTAATAAGAACCAATAACGATGACTCCACGTGGAGAAATATTTTAATATTATTGGGTAAAAAGTCACATGGTATTTTGAAAACAAAGCACGTGAGCAAGCTTCTGAGCGACAGGGTGGTGACTAGTCGATAAAATCACATGCAGAGACGCTCCTTGAGGAGATCATTACTATCATAACTTCGACATCTTTTACGAGCAGTACTATCATTATTCGCAGAACATTCTGGTTACTGCATTATTCACTGATGATCATTACATCAAGAGATGTTGTACTTTGAAATTTTCGACCTTAGGTCTTGAAGTTTTTAGTTCAAGTTGCACTTAAGTGACAACTTGAACTTTTCTAAATTTTACGAAGTTGTCGAAACCATCTTTTCAAAGTTTCTCCATAGAACGAGTTGGAAAGTTAACGTTATTTTGTTCTCTGATGAGTTGCGATGCAAAGGCATTCTTATCACATCTCGACAAGTTTCAATGAATATTTACGACGAAAGAACTTTTATCGCTATAGTGAGGCACTGTACTTCCTGGAAGGAGCAGGGACTCAGGCTGACTCGGGGTTTGGCCGCTGACGATGAATGAACTGCCAGCTGGGGACGAGAAAGAGATCACCGCTTAGGTCAATGCTATCCATGTCATTCCAATCTCCATCCACTTCATTACACTGATCTGTTCATCTGTCACCAAGGTAATCTTTGCGCTTGCTGCGACTAGCATTAGTAGCGTAAGTGAGTGCGAGAAGAATTAGTGCTTCGACAAGACAAATAAGGCCCATCAGAATTGTTTGTTAATTAATGAGAAAGGGCATAAAGATGATCAGCAACAATAATGGTTTTTCTCATTCAATTCATGTTTTCTGTAAATAACTGGTAAGACTAAATACCAGGAACATCTACATAGAGTAATTTAATGTTCGGCGTTATGTAGGATAATGTGTGATTTTTGGAATATAAGCATGTTAGTGGTAATTAAAATGTATTGCGTAATAAATAATTAAGTCAAATTTAATTTTAAATGCGTTTTCCTCTGGTAAGGAACCCCGTGTGTGCTTTTCACTTCATTAAAAATAAAACGAACCTATTTTAAGCATTTAATTGGCGCAATTGGACACCCGTTATTTAATCCAGTTCTGTTACTAGGAACTGCGCTCAATGAATAATATTGCATTTCCATTAATTTTATCAATTTTTTTATGGCTTCGGGTACGCATTCTTGAAACGTGAATGTATCAAAATATGCATTAAAATAGTTTATAAATAAATAATTTATTCATAAATATTAAAAAATGCAATAAATAAAAAAACATTAAAAATATTCAATTTTTTACGAATTAATAAAAACAAGATGTTTTTTTTCATTTCTATGTATTCGCTTAAGTACTTATTAGCGCATTCCATAAAATTCTTAAGATGAATTTCGGAAATCAAATTATGACTTGTAACACAATAATATAATAGATTTTGTTACTTATCAAAGGATAAATTAGTTCTAAAAACTATTTTTTTGAAATTAGAATGAACGTAAAACGTTGAATGAAACGTTACAATTATTTTTAAATCATTTAAGGAGCACTTTAATTTACATTGTGTTTTACATCTTCCTGTAAATCATTATGGAAGGTATCGCACATGTCTTGAAGGATGCAAGTTTGTGTTTATTTTGGAAATCGTCGAACTCGAGCCATCAATAGTTTGGCATTGTGCAGTAGGCTTTATCGTGACTGACGTCTGCTTCTGCCAAAATCTGCGCTCTTCGAGGCACTACATACTCGTCTACGCCAATTAATGAATATGTTCCCATGGTTAGGGCTAGGAGCGTTAGTTCTGTCACAAATTCATCAAGCCGTAGTTTTGTAGGAATACAACAGTCGGGAAAAACGTCAAAAGTTGTAAATGGGCCTGCAAAAAAATGAATTGTGCTACATAAAAAAATTATTGAATGAGAAAAAAAGAATTATAGGATGAATTCAAATATACCTGGAGTTTTTACATGGGTTCTAACAACGCCATTACAACCTGGAATTACACACGGTCTATCGTGTCTTGTCTAAAATAATTTTTCTCAGTTCCCTTTGAAATTGATCTGAACTGGACAATTTCCTTGCGGATCCTTGCAGAGTTATCAATACATTGTGCTCTGTATCCTTTGGAACACATCCTTCCGTGCAACTTTTCCGTTTTGTTATTCTAGAAAGTTGCTTAAACTGAGAAGACCCCAGCAAGCCAACGTTGTAAGTACAAATTATATTGAATTACTTGTCAAGGTCCTTTTTTAGTAATATTGCACCTCTATTTCTGAACGAGGAACATGTAAAACCTGTTTTGTTAACATCATATATCATTTTTTTTAAAGGGTCAAGGTTGCTAATATTGGCAATAAATTATTTGTTCATTTCAGTAACAAGAAGTGTTTAAAATAATGAATCAAACGCACAGGTGTTTGAGAATTTGTAGCTTTCGCCATGTATATGGACTGGAACTCTTGAAAGCATATTCCCATTCTGTAATAATGGAATTTTACGCAAGTTTTTATGCAAAACAAAATCATGCTTGTTGAATTCTCCATTAATATATCTGGTCCATTTTTTCTGTGGTCCAGTTCCACAGGTTTCTCCAGCTTTCAAATGCATTGGAATCAAGTATCTGAGTAACGGTATGGGGATCCATGTTTCTGTAATCTGGGCAAATTCTCCTTTCATCTTCATTTTCAAGGGGGAAGGCACAACTCAGTTTCCCGCTGGAGTTGGCTACCCAACCTTCCACTGAGTGGTATGGCCTAACAGGGGCACCACGTGTAGGCAGGAATTAGGAGAATTGAGGTGACAGAGGTTAAGAGAACTCTCTTCCAGAGTTCTTATAATCGCAAATCACCCCCATTTTGCCAGAGTCTCAAGATGGTCGCAGAGATTCCCTCAGGTCATTTCCTGAATCCCTTGTCTGTACCAAATTGAAACATTTGAAAACCTCTGAAATTGATACTATTACATCAATGTTGGGGTGCTAGCATTAGGTCAAGCTAGCACTCCTTTGGCTAATAATATGTATTAATAATTTTCAAGAAAAATGTGTATTTTAGGGAAAAAAAGTAATATAATAAAAGTTTGTGTTTCTTTGTCATAGAATTGATTCCATTCCTTTTTGTCACAAAACTGTTTACTTTTTTGTAATTTGCTCATAATAAAAAAATTTCTAATTTAAATTTTTTGTTTTCTCTGTACTAAATTGTACCAAATTTAAACATTTAAAAAAAATCTGAATATGATACTATTATGTCAATGTGGAGATGATAGCTTTAAGTTAAGATAGTGCTCCCCATGGTAAATAATAATTATTAACATTTTTCGATAAAAATGTGCATTTTTCGATAAAAATGTGCATTTTACAGAAAAAATAATAAAGAAAAACTTTCTTATTTTTTGACCAAGAATTGATTCCATTCATTTTCCCGCCAAACTATTAACTGTTTTGTAATTTGTATATAAAAAAACATTTGTCTTTAATTACAATTTTTTGTTCTGTTTATACTAGATTGTCCAAATTAAAACATTTGAAAAATCTGAAAATGCTACTATTACGTCAATATGGGGGTGCTAGCATTAGGTCAAGCTAGCACTCCCCTTGGCTAATAATTTTCAAGGAAAATGTGCATTTTACATAAAAAAGTAATAGAGTAAAAGTTTTATATTTTTTGATGTAGAATTGATTCCATTCAGTTTTGTCACAAAACTATTAACTGTTTTGTAATTTGCATATAAAACAATTTGTTACTAATTAAAAATTTTTGTTTTGCCTGTACTAAATTGTACCAAATTCAAAGATTTGAAAAATCTGAAAATGATACTATTATGTTAATTTGGGGATGCTAGGTTTAGGTGAAGCTAGGACCCCAACTGTTTAAATTGAAATCATAGCTGTACCACACATATACCAAAGAGAATCTTTTTTTGTTCAAATTGTTCTTAATTAGTACTAAATTATAGACTAATTTTTGTTTTGTTTCGATAAAGTGGGGGTCCAAACAAGTGACCACACATAACACAACTTTTGGCCATATCGCTGGTAAAAAAAAAGTTAAATGAATAAATTATTTCACTACAAAATGATTTTCATGAAAGGATACAGATAGGAGAACAATAAATAAGGAAATGATCACACAACTAAGTGACAACACAGTAACGCATACTCAATAAAAATTACTGAAATCTTATATAAATATTAAACACACTACCCTCACATTATTTTTCAGAGAAAACAAGTTGTAAATACATATCATACTTGTACCGATACCTAACATAGTATTTTATAGCAAAAGTTGTTTTTATCGAGGAACACATTCTCATCTTAACACTACACTCTTAAAACAAAATTTAATTGTCCATTGGGGCATTCCAGCTATGCCAACTGCTGGCTGTAGTCTACTACAGTCAACATTGCGAGCATTCCATTCATGGAAAAAGTTGACTTCGCTTGACTGTGCTAAGGAAGTGAGTTGAACGCAGTCAGAATAATCAATAGAATCACAAAAAATCAGAGAAATCACACTCTTCAGTCAGAAGATTCAAATTAGAAGAATTTCTAAGTAATTCATTATTAAGCATTTTATGACCGTTTATCTCACAAAAATCATTTAAGTAATCAATATAATTTTCATATATTATTTACAAAGTCTAAATGAGAAATAACTTGAATTCTTTCCAAAAACAAAAGTATTAATTAATCTCATTCTATAGACAGCAAGTCTGTAACATTCCTTTGCCATCCCTTAACAGTTATAATTACCTCCTCACCATTTAACAATAGATTTTTTTCTCCCTGTCAGCATGCATAAAATCCATTTCTGGAGACCTAACTTTTTATTTCTCCCTTCCACCATATTGTCAATACATATAGTCAACTACATTTCATGAAATCCATATTGTTCTTCCTCCCTCTACTTCTCACTATCAACCTTGTGCTTAACTATTATTTTTTGAAATACTCAGAAAACTTGTAATTCTTAAAAATTCACTGTATGGTAAGCACATGCTGAAATTATGCTGCATTAATACTAAATGGGCAGTGTTTCCTGGAGAAAAAATATATTCCTCATGGAGGATCATTTTCTGTAATTTCTGCCTTAATATGAATAAAATAATAATCTGCTGCTTTGAATTCTACTTATACTATGCTCATTGATCTCATGAGAGTTTGTCATGCAAAATGACAAACTGATTATTTACCTTGCTAACTCACTTTAAAAACTCGTGGCTTTGTTCTATAAGCAGATAGTTCCTGTCCCTGTAGACAGGTAAAAAATAGTGGAGACCTTTTCTCCTCAATATTGGAGCATTTTGTAGTGGATTATGCTGACAAATACTTCTGCTAAAAACACATTCACAAACATGAGAAAATAATTATATTTGTAACTCAACTACAGATTCCAGCTGATGAACCTAAACCAGTTTCATAGGAAATGAAGAAATATCTGAAACAAACACCGCTGAAATTATTGAGAGGAGCGTGGAAATTGAATTTATACCGTTTATTAGTATTTTTTGAATAACATTGCTTTAAGTGCATTAACTTCAATTATAGCTATGTACTTTTGATTTCCTTTGTGATCATATACAGAATGTACAGAAAATTCCAATCATTCAGAACAATGGGAGAAAAAAATAGTTACATTTTTAATTATAGTATTCTAAACTATTTCTCAACAATATGATATTTTTTAGTCCTTTTGATTTTTAGTGAAAGAAAACCAATTATCTGGATATTTTATTTTCCAGACTGGGCCCAGTCCCAATTGATCTGGATAGTTGGAGTTCTACTGAATTACTAATGTATTAACATAAGAGTTAAAATTAAAGTTTTTGTTTTTTCCTTCATTTTTGTTTAGAAGGGAAAAAAATTACAATTCATCCTTCAAAATAATTCATAAAATTTAATACTTCTTTGTACACTAATTAATTAAGCATAATTTCAATCTTTCCACGTGTTCTTCACATTACCTAATAGTACACATTTGATGATATGGTTGATGTATTTTCAGCAGTAGGTAATAATGTTTAGTGTAAAAAATATATGTTTGCAGTCCTCTAATACAAATTATAGCACACATTGTGAGTTTAGCAAGGAAGCAATTCCCCATGTCATTTTGATGAGCAGTCAGTAGATTTTCTGTAAATACACCTTTGCTTTTTGAAAAGATACTAGAGTTGTATTGACTCATATAATGATTGTTTTAATGAGCAACTGAGCTTATTTAATAAAGCTACCACTAGTTCAATTATGAACAGATTATAAAGCATTTGTTAATATAATAATGAAAAATACCTCAGCATATTTTGTCCAAACCATAAAAATAAATTATCAGTTCAGTCATCAAATTCAGAAAAATATAAAAAAACTAAAACGCAGAGTACATATTTCCCACTGCAAACTGCAAGAGAGAGAAGAAAAAAAACCTGTCAGAAGTGAAAATGAAGTGTACCCCTATGTTTATCTTGATTACTTGAGAAAACTTACCTTTAGTCAAAATAATAAACAATAGCTGGGTGTTTGGTAAAGGCATCATTTCTGGAAAACTGAAAGATAAAGCAAGGAAATTGAAAATATAACTAACCACTAAAATATTGCCTGGTGTAAAAACAATTAAGTATACTTGATTAGTTTTTCCATAATAAAGCTTGTGGCTCAGAATTGATGTCAGGAAGTCTCCATTAAAAATTCCAATTTTGAAGTTACACTTATTGAGATATACTAATTTAGGAATTAATATTGAAATAATTTGCTGAGTAATAACACAGAAGAGCAGTTTTTTCCACAACTTAAGTTCATCAGAATTATAGCGTAAAGGAAATGCTGTGATCAGAAACACTTGGGTATTCAGCCGGTTACAAGCAGTCTCACTAGTCCAACCTTAACAGACCATAATAAGTGATAATATCAAGGAATAGATGACTAAATAATCAACAAATTAATTTTAGGGCACAAGAATGATTTTTACACACATCTTGTTTACTTAGTGTTTCAAGACAAAATACGAAGAAGATTCATTTTGACAAATTAGGCCCTAATAATTGTTTGTTATATGTTACATTATTTTCTTCTGATCAGTAAACTTCACAGTGGAAACTAAACGAAATATTACAGACTTGAAAATTTCCCCCCCCCTTTGCCCACAACATATATGTCAGTTAAAATGGAATGTCTGTAAAGGTATTATCCCCAGGGGACTTACATCTAGTAAGTACGTGTTTGGCAAACACAGAGCCCCGAGCCGAGTCTGGTATTACTTCCACTTACTTGTGTAAGGCTCCTTCCTTTCTCTTTCCTGACCTTACTTGGTCACCTCTTGTTCTTTTCAATCCCGACGCTATTAGGGCTAGGGAATCTTTCATTTTCCTCATTTTTTGTCCTCAATGTTTTGATGTATGTTTTGGTATGTTGTAATTCAGGAGGGTTTTTTAGTGGGTACGGTTGAGTCATTCGGCGAGTCCCACACATGGGGAGAGTCATGTTGGCTCTCCCTAGTGCATAACTGCATTTTCCCTACCTGTACCAGTTTTTAGGGCTCCAATGACCTTTGATGTCGATGAGCCATAAAGCCTGACAAAAAAAAATTACTGAAGTCAAGTTGCCAACTATTCACAAAACTTGGAAATATTCACCAAAGCAGTTCTTATTAATTAATAATTAATTCTACAGAATTTTGCTTCAAAACTTGATAATAAATTTAGTTTGTCATTTGACTCTTTCTTTGATGAGGGTCACATTATCTTCAGTCATGTGATGCAGCTGCCATTTCCATTTGAACAGTATTTTCCACAGTTTTGGTAAATTACTCTTGTAAATGCCACATAAGGTACGAAAATCTTGATGTCATTGCATTCCCCTTTCCATTAGCTTTGTTTTAGTATTGTAATTTGCAGACTCAATCTCTAGGGCTTCAGCTTTCTCTTGCAAATGTTCCCAAGAATGTGAAAGAAAGCATATGTCATCAGCATAGTCCAAGTCCTCTAGTCTTTCATTTAATTTCTACACTATGCCTCTTCTTGTCAAGGATGGTGTTTCTCATGACCTCATCCATCACCAGTACGAAAAGAAGAGGAGATAACAAACATCCCTGCCTTACCCCAAACAGTCTCAAATGGTTCAGAAAGGGCACCGTTGTGAAGAACTTGACATCTAAAATGTAGATAGCAAGCTTTTATGAGATTAATGATTTTAATCGGCACTCCACTCATCTCTATAATTCTCCAGATTCCCTCTCGTTTAATGCAGTCAAATGCTTTTTCAAAATCTATACGCAGGGTGTAAAGTGGAGACCTCCATTCTAGAGACTGTTCAACAATAATTCGCAGTGAGCATATCTGATCTATACACAATCTATTGGCTCCAAACCCAGCTTGTTCTTTGTGAATATTCTTATCTACAGCTTACTCTACAAACACATAGTAGATGATTCCTCTCCAATTATCGCATATACTTAAATTTCCCTTCTTAGAGATTTTAAGGATTATGCCCTCCACCCATTCATCAGGTAATCTCTCCTCTCTCCATATATATATCTTGAAATAATGGATATAACATATCCACTGTAGAGGGAATGTCCGTCTTCAATATTTCTGCAGGGATCCCATCTTTCCCTGCTGCCTTTCCTTTCTTCAGTTCTTTTATGGCACTTCTAATCTCCCTCTTATTTGGTGTGTGTACATCTACTTTAGAGATTTAAAATTACCTGCTTCCTCTGGCCTATCCTCAATTGTTTGGGTGTTACTTCGGTTTAGCACTTCCATAAAGAATTCTCTCCACCTCCACAGTTGACCTTCTGTTGAGAATATTCCTTTTCCGACCTTATCCTTCATTGACCGATTCTGGTTTCTTGTGCCTCCACTCAGCTCTCTAGTTATGTCAAATAGTTCTTTTAGATTCCCAATATTAGCTGCTGTTTTTGCTTTTCTTGCCATATTTTCCATATAACTTCTATGATCTCTTCTACAAGATTTTTTAATATCCTTATGAAGGGAGTTATACAAATATGTTAAATTTGCGGTATTTTCTGAACTATCATTAGAATTCATCTTCTTCTTAATCATTTTTCTGTTTTCTTATCAGGTCCCATGCATGTTCTGAAATCCAACCTTTTTGTTCTTTCTTTTAATATCCCAATACTTTCTCGCTAACCTTGAGAAATGTGTCTTCTATTTGCCTCCATTTGTTATCTATATTCTGATTTTGTTCTTCACTTTCCAATACACAGTTTTGTTCATGCTCCACCTTTTTTTGGTTCTCAAACTTCTTATAAATTCTCTCTCCATCTCTGGTTTGGATAAATACTACACCCTGAATTTTCTTCACCCTTTATCTCCTTGTTTGGTTTTTCTTTATTTGTACACAGAAGGAAGTGCATAATAAATGGTGGTCCAATCCCACATCAGCATCCCTTTTGTGGTGTACATCCAACAAACATTTGCTAAATTTGGTTAATACAACTGTGATCTATCTGGCTAAGATTTCCTATCAGGCAAGACCCACATTATCTTATGACAATCCCTGTGCAGAAATAATGAGCCACCTATCTTCATATTATTATTAGCACAGAGTTCTTTAAGCATTTCACCATTTTCATTTCTTTCTCCTAGTGCGTGCTGTCCTATATCATGTTCCATATCTTCATTTTTGGTTCCTACCCTGGCATTAAAATTTCCCAATATCTTTGTCACCTTCTTGTATACTCCTACACATTTTATCCTATGTACTGTAAAAATTCATCTTATTCTCCTCCTTAGCATTTTCAGAAGCAGCATAGCATTGAATTACTGATATTCTTCTGTATTTAGGCAACTATAATCTGCTCAAAAAAACATAAGCCCATGAAAGTTTCTCCATATAAGCCCGTAGTAATTAAAGTCAAATAGTTCAAAATTTTGCACCTTAAGGGTATGAAAATTCATCACCACTGGATAGAGAATGATTTAAACTATCATTTAAAACATTTCTGGGGGTACCTAAATCTAGTCGCTCTGCCGCACATAATACCATAAGTTCGTGATAATTACTGAATCTACAAGAGCTTCTGTTGGTGCAGACTTTCATGGATGTAACTACAACATAAATAAACCATGACTACCTTCTCAACCAGAAATATTACCATATTTTGTGAAAAATGTTATTTACACTTTACATGAATATCACTACTTTTTACTCCTCTCTTTATACATGAGATTTTTTCTTTAAACATGAAAAATATTACAAATCTAATATAAATTCTTACTCCAATAATGAAGCTTTAATTGTACTTTGATAATACATTAAATTACTTTTTTTAAAATCTAGTTTAAAACATTAGAAAGTACTGAAATTTATTGAAGTATTTTGTGTATAAAATAAAATATCAATAGAAAATAACCCTCTTTATTTGAATCTTCTAGCTTTCATAATTTGTTATTCATTGACATCATTTGAATTAATGTAAAAAATCTGAACTGATGTTCAGATGATATAGAAACATTCCGAACTACAACATTTATGTTCCGATTGATTTTCGGTATGGTCCTCACATGAAGTTACATACCCCTTCCCAGCATAGTCCTAGTTATTATTCATTGTATCTCCAAAATGTTCAAATTGGACTAAAGAATAGTACCTGTTTCAATGCAAGAATGGGGCAAAATGGTGTTGAATGCTCTTGTCCCTTTCACCAGGGAGAATTCTAAAATTTATGAAGAACTACTGATGGAGAGATTTGATGGAATGAAATAGCACGGCGTTTAGGTATATCCAGCAAAAACCTTTAAAATTGTAGGTCCAAAATGACTAATTCCCCTAAGGTCAACTGAGATTTGAACTGTCCCCTATATTGGTTAGTGTGTACTAACTACATAACAGGCTACCCGTCGTACTTAAAATCATAAGTTCTAAAATTGCACACCCCAAATAAAACTTAAAATATTGTGGTATAATTGAGAGGTGTACTGAACAAACTGCTTTATAAAACCACCTCACAATGATCATTGGACTTGCCAGCACAAAATTGTGACTCAAACAAATCAATACAACTACCTGAACTAAAAAACACAAAATAAAATCCCAGAATAAAGTGCATTCAGACCAATAACTTTTCTCTGATAAACTTTGTTTCTGGTATACATGTTAAATTATTTCTATTATGCATAGCATGCTTTATCCTCTCCAGAAAGTAATGAAAAATGAGTGTTTGAACTCTTAAATGTATCAAAACATAGCATCTACATGCAATTCAATAATAGTTCAAATTATATAGATCTTAAGATTCAGCATCCATCGCATAGAAACAGAGCAGCAACCAAATGGTAATGTGGAAATTAATAGAATATCACATTACCACAGAATACACTCTTAAAATCTCTTCTGTATTACTTTCTGAAATTAAAGGTTCTAAATATTCTCCATGACTGTCAATATAGCCTAAGTATGTTAACATAACCATGCAGGAAAAATGTCCTAACAAACCACCAACTAACACTTCACAGGACATCAGTAACACAATCTATCATTCCAGTTCTGGGACTATTTTCTGCAAAATTTAACACTGATTTTGTACTGAGAAAAATAGCATAATGCGTGACTTTGGAAATACTACGTTTTACAACTTTCTTCAAGTGTATCCGTCATAATTCATTTGATTTTCAATCTAATACAAAAAAAATGATACATGACAATTAATTCATTTTAGTCTTGCCCAGGCATCAGTTTTGCAATTTCTACTGAACTCTCATGATTTCTAAAATTTTTTAGTCAAAGACACGACAAAATACTGTCAATTTAAGTTAACATGGAAATAAGATTACTTGATTTGAAATATAGAACTCTAAAAAAAAACCCATTTATAATTCAGAAGAATGCCTCAGAAGAAACAAAGAAAATTTAGAAGATCCCTATGCTGATACTGTTAACATTGACACTCAATAGTGATGTGTAGGTTATCTAGACAACATGTGACGATAAAACAGTAAAGTCCCCCAACCCCACAAAGAGTTACCAATTTAATATACAGAATGTCTCCAGATTTCCTGAAAATAACTTCAGGAATTTTTGGAGACTTTCCACTATGAGTTAACATATATTTTACACACAAAAAATATAATTTAATTACAGATAAAAATAGCATAAAACTTCAGGTTTAACAATATCTTTTTGAAATTGGCTTGGTTTAGGACAGATACTGCACTTAGTAATGTAGAAAGAATATTACTTGAAAATTCACAGACTTTTCAAGCCACGACTAATAGGTTTCATGTCAAATTTCTTATTTTGTGAAGTTTTTGGGACTTATGGGACCCATTTTCCTTCTCTGGATAATTTTGTGACTTTAGGGACATGTAGACACCCTGACAGAGAGTTGTATCAAAGGCACCATGAAGAGAAAGTTTCAAGAACTGAAGGAAAGAAATTATTACTCTAAGCATTCTTTCTTAATATTAACCCACTGTTGTCTGAATTTTCTTATAATTTTTGCAACTACTGGGGCTGAATTATTTTCATCGTCCCAGTAGCGCATTCAATGACAATTTCTCAGGCTCCCTATAATTATGTTAATTTTTGTTCTGACATTTTACAAATATTGATAATATAACTACAGAACAGGAAAATTAAATTACCTTTATTTGATGAAAAGAATAATTTTATTAAATTTAGAGTGAAAATTTGAAAACAATTTTCCAAATGTAAGGGAACTAAATATTTTTTATCCTGGTTAATTGTCTCCATCTCTCTCCTGTTCCTGTACACACCCGGCTCTACATTGTTTGATTCCTAATCACTGTCACCCAAAGCCCGTCACTCACTCTGCAAATTCACTTGATCCCACAAACATTTCATTCCGTAAACACCTAGACGCCGTCATGATCACATACTTCAACAACACACCACCGCCACTTCACTCAAACAAGAATATATAAAATAAAATATCAATGGAAAATGATTGATATTCAACAATGAACTTCTGGAAGATTCTGAGAACAAGTAGAAATGAAGATAAGAATAATATCTAGTAACAAGAAGTCAAAATCTGACCATAAAGTACAGGACGGGCACTGTCCGTCTTTCGTCAGGAAGTCACTCAAATGAAGAGGAGGGGCAGTACCTGTCTTTCATCTACAATGAGTTAAAGCTTTTTCAAATAAACCTCACACAGGAGGAAAATATAAACCCCACCATTTCAAACAGGAAGTACGATTCAAAATACAACTTCAAAACACACTAATCCTTTAATTCGTAAATCTTCAAGGATAAAAATGAGAACTCACTAGATTAAAATTTAATACAGGAGGGTAAGTACTAAGAAATACAATCTTTTTTGACAAAACATAGTGTTTTTAATATAAGAAGGCTAATCAAATGTACAAAAAAAGGTCGTATTTCTTAATTTAGTGAATATTGAAACAATAGAAGGAACAAATTTTAAGGGAAGGCAAGCACTCAGTGAAGGTGAACTGAGGAGAGATACTGGAGGAGAAGGTTCAATAATATACGGCTGCGGTCGCCAACCTTCTGGACCTCATGTACGACTAAATTCATAGTTCTTAATTCTGCAGACCACCATGAGATTCATTTACCAAATAATGCCTACAGAAGTTTCATTTTATTTATAGAAAAAGCACCTAGTTCATTAAACAAAAGTAAAAATACTTTTTGAATATTGTAAATAATTATATTGTTAACAAAATACTTATTCAATTGATGCAACTGTAACTTAAGTTGTTACATGTAACTTATCCAAAGGTATGGGATGTGTTCAACACCAGATTGGACATCAGAAAAAGGTTTTTAATCTATACTATTTTTTTTCCTTTTTCTGAAACATGATTCGAAGAAATATAACCATCAAATATTTTGCTGTACTAATTAGTTCAACAGATGATAGAAAATTGCAATTAATTCTCAGATTTTTTTCTCACAGTCCAGTTGGCAAATGCAAGAAGCAAAAAGTGAAGATATCCCTGTTTACAATATTGTCTTAGGCATAGAAATTTACTTGTTTGGGGTAATGTGGAATGATATGAAGAGTCCTTCCTTTCAAAGGTTTGTTTTATAAACTATCAAACCTTAGTACTAAGTAATTAGTACACTAAACCTCAGAACATTTAGTATAACAGAGTGAACAGAAATTTCCTAACATTTAGTATAAAAAAGCAACGCACAGAGCGACTGTTCTTAAATTTAATAAATAATCCCAACACAAAGTTATTACAGTCAATAATAAATAATCAACAAAGTTCTTTATTGTATTACAACTTAACAATTGCAAATTGTAAAACAAATCAACACTATACAATTCTCTTATCTACAATTATTCTATTTAGAATTTGCATAAACAGATTTAAAGTAAACTCCATTATTAACTTTATGTTACAGACTTATGGGTTATCACTCAACTGATTGAGTAGTATTTAAAGTAAATTCTACTATCATCTTCATTTACAGACTTCAGAATAATTACTCAACTGCTTGAGTAGCAGAAAACTCATTTGCTTTTCTGAGTAGGAGGGATCCAAGGTGAAATCTTGGGTTGAGTTGTACTATAAGGCATGTAAGCTTCTTCTGTCCCAGACATATTTGCAGTGTGTTCTGCCATCCATGGATATTTCACACGAGTAGGATCCTGAAATTTTGTATCAAGCATCATTTATAATATTAGAACTCGAAGTAAAAAAACGAAGAAAAAAATTACGTTAATAAAGTATAAAATGAGGATAAAGGTGAGCTACCATTTTAGGAGGATAATCTGTCTTATAATGCAACCATCCAAACCATTCAGCAGGTACTTGACTGCCATCATAATCCAAACCCATTTTTTCATTGTACTCAACCCATCTATTACGGCCTGCAACAAAGACAGCCTGGATGATACATAAATATACTACTCACAAGAAAATTAATCAACATTAAGGCATAATAACAAAAAGACTATGACACATGACATTCAGTACTAGGAGTTTAATATTCCTAAATTAAATTTTCTATCTGATACACAAAAGATTGCAGCAACTTGCCCTGTCACAAAAGATAAATCAAGATTTATGATTTTTCTACTCTATCCATAACGTATGAAACCAGCTATTTTACTCATCAACTCACACAGCATATACTAAGAGAATAATAATAATAATAAAAATAATGAGTAAATTTCCTTCTGAATTTGTTTTGGTTGCTTGATTTAAGCTTCTTAAATATTTTTGCATTAAAATTACACATGCTCATTGATTCTCGATATTTTTTACTCGGAGCAACTGAGCAGAGAAGAACCATGCGCTATTATATTATAAAAGTTGGATGGTACAAAATGCAGCCATGATTATGGAAGAGGGACCAGCACTGAAGCAAATTGACACAAGGCCACCTTTATTTCAACACACAGAGGAAGTTCTGTATGTTATAAGGAAACAACAAATGAAATGGCAATGGTGGCTCATTTGGTGAAGGAAGTTAAGAGTCCCTTCACTTTAAAGTTAGTTATTAAAAGAAAAATTTTTGCAATTTTTTCTTCTCTTTTATCATTTATTTTGTGAGCATAATAAACAAGGATATATAAGTAACTGGGGAGGGGGGGGGGCTATTTACTCTAATAGTAAGGAATCCGTTCACCTGTTGAGTGCCACAGATGCAACCATTAAATGGTTAACATTTACAGGAGTAAAAACTTAAATAGCAAGTCGTTTCTTCCGCAACTAAACAAAGAGTACTGACTTTTGAGAACATTACAAGTGCGGTTTTACTAGTTTTTGATGTTTTATTACATATTTCTGGGTCTCTGAATCTTCAAAAGAACTAATAACAAGTAATTACATTATTACACGAACTTAGAGAGGGAGTACAAGACTGTGCAAAATCATTGCAAATACTTTTTCCAATACATTTCTGTCTTCACTATAGTGTGACAAATAAAACTAGGGGACTGAATATATAATCAAAATCAATTTTTCAAATATTTATTAAACCTTGCAAGGACAGGATTGGAGGAATTGAGACATTTTCATGCAAGTGTTAAAAACAGGAGAAAGTAAAAAAGTGTCTTTTTTGCATTCTCTGTGAAAATGGATTAGTGTAAGGTATCATTTAAGAGAAATAATACCATAAACCATTAAATACGTTAAAATCTGTTCTAAATGAATTTTCATTCAGAAATCACTGCTTCAAAGCTGAGAAATCTTTGTTTCTAAGATTGAAGCAATGAAAGTGTTAAAGAAGAAACAGAATTTCATAAATTGGAACAAAAAGATTTCATTCAAATACACTTGTGATATCTCTGGCTTAAATATCACAAATCCTGTATAACATACATCCATACTGGGTGTCAGTTCTATCCATTTTATTGTTTTCTGTTGTTTTGAAATGTATTCTTTCTCTACCTGGTACAAGTACATTGATAAATAGTCTACTCTTGAAATAGTAAGCTGTTGTGATAGTGCACAAGATAAATATTTTTATGGTGCCTAAACCAAATCATCAAGCAAAATCCAATATATACAGATGTGATCATATAAATTACACTAATTGCACACAAATTTCAACAAGAACAATTAGAAGCCATTTTAAGAAATTGTCTTAAATATAATTTGGACTTCATATGAAGTATCCTTTAGGCAAAAAACAAAAAATTCAAGAAGAGAGATGCTGATTGTCTAATCACATTTAAGAGCAGAATATTGGTAAAATGATCAAATTGTTGCCTCTATTACAAACTGTAAAATCTTCCTTTTAACTGCTAAGCGCATAATAATTCCATACTAGTTAGTGAAGGTGTAGATAGGAATAGGCCAATTGTCGTGCAAGTGAAAATCTCCATGCACTGGACTGAATGTCCCCACTCTCAGCAGCAGAGCTACTCTTTGTGTGTTGAACAAGTTGTGTCTTTCTCCTAACTTCATTCGGAAGTTAAGAGTCCTCCTGTCCCAATTCCTGCTTTCCTCCCCACTCTCCATTTCAAAGTTAAAATATAATGATGAGCAGGTTTCAATATATGTTTCCATTTAGTCAAGAATAATCTGTTAAATTAGTCAATTGTAAAGTTCCTTAATTCTTCAAGTATTATTTCAGAAAATGGTAAAAGAATAAAATTGCTCTTATTAACCTTTCAATCACAATCTGTATTGAAAATTTGTGTAGCAATATTAGTGCACAATCTCTTTTCTATGCTCTTAAACAATAATGATATAACACAAGTACTGAGATTCATAATTATTAAAGGAATCTCTCAAAGGATTTTAGTAATAAAGATGTGAAATCATCTATTCCTTCAAAGGATAACTTAAACAAAATAAATACATCAAGAACTTACAAAGGAGATGCCCCAATAAAATATTGTTAAGCATTCTTTTTCATGTACGTTCCTTTCATATTTTTATTCAGGACGCATTTCAAAAACTCTTTATCTCATTCATAACTTCTATTTACTGATCATCTGTCACTCCCTTGGAGGCAAGCAGGTGGATGAAATTTGAAATTAATTTTTCTTTTCAATGGAACTCTGAAATTTAACAGTCTATTCAATTATAAAATGATGAACAATAGCTCACAAACCAACAGCTGAGAATGAAGGTCAATGTTATATCATCAGAATTGGCTCTTTATCAATCTCATCCTTGTCATCCCAACTTGATCAGTTCACCATTTCTTTCATTTGTCCGAATGTAATGTGCTTCTTTTGTACCTTTATTGTAATTTAATATTTATATTTGTCTACCCAATGTACATTCATGACCATTTTCATAATTTATTCTGTAAATGTCTGATCTATCATTAGGAGTTATTTCAAAACTCATCCCTCCTAAACATCAGGAGGCTGCCAGAGAATGTCAGCATAAATTCAGGATGGGAGCATTATCTTCCCAAGATTTTCTCGATTAAAACAGTAAGTGGAGTGAGTAGCCAACAGAACTCTGAACAATATTTAATTGAGAACAATTATATGAACCTAACATAACTGTGCGGAAGTCGTAATGGGAAGGATACAATAAGATTATTTGAGACATAATTTTCATAGGTTTTAGCCAGCAGCCAAGTAGTGGAAGAGCAAGTTCCTAAGCAAAGTTTGTACCATGCTCCGTTATTCTCAAAAGATTATGCCAAAGGGGTTAGTTGCCCAAGTTCCAAGATGATTATGTACTTGGCTTGTCAGGTATATCCAAAACAATAAATTTTCAACTACTGCTCACTTCTTTGTCGTCGCATAGCAAGTTAAAAATAACTTACATTGTATCGTTGCCTGTACCTGACCAGAGGGAGGCAAGGGAGATTGTGTTTAGCAAAAGTTATTAATCACAATGATATTAAGAGATTGTCAGTACTTTATGAAGATCACATTACTGACCTAAGGTGATTCAGAAGTTCAAGTAAGCATGAAAGATAAATGGAGATATTACAATAAAAATTAATAGATTCTACCATTTGTGCCCATTATATAGTCTATATAAATAAATAAATTATAACTTACGACCTTTCTTGGACGATCACAATATATATTTACTGTGTTTTATTAATACACCATGTTTCGACTGAAGATTGTAGTCTTTGTCAAGTGTATAGTAAACGCAAGAATTAATAGCTACAGAACAATTAAAGATGATGCAAACACAGATATTAACTTAAAATGTTTTTAAAAAAGCAGATACCACTCAAATATGTTATAAAATATAGCTTTTCTGAGTCAGTGCATGAATTAAAACTGCCATTTGTGTTTTTATACGTATCATTGCATACCTGAAATGATATTTTGAAAACACAAATGGCAGTTGGAATTTCTGCACAGGCTCAGGAAATCTATAGAGTGTGTACAATACTATTTTAAACAATATTTCTGTGATTTGTGCTTCTTTGTAAATAAATTTTGAGTTAATATCTGTGTTTAATATCATATTCAATTGTTGAGTAGCTATGTTGCTACTATTTATTCCACATGACAAAAATACCTATCTCCAGTCAAAACAAAGTGTTTTAATAAAACACAATAAATATATATTGTGATTGTTAAAAAAAAAATTGTAAGTTATAATTTATTTACCAAAACTTAATAGAGTTAACAATAAGATTTCAATAGTAAGAAAAGAATTCACAACTTCAAGAGAGCAAGAGTAGGTTATAAAAGTATTTTTGATATGATAAAAGTGTGAGTTTAGGAGTAAAGAAAAGTGTCTTGAGAGATTTATTGAAGAATAGAAAGAATGAAATATTCCACATGATGTTTCAACAGATTTTATACAAATGTTAGGGAATAACAAAGCTAGTGGTGTAGAGGGGGAGTCAAAAGCAACCTATGCATACAGATGTTTTGAAGTGTTTGAAAAGCAGTCCCTCTTTTCTCTTCAATCATATCATTGAACTTCTGTCGTTGTTTCAATACAAATAACCTTTCTTGAGATGTCACATCAATGACGGTTGGAGGTATTGGCCATCTCAAATTAACTACCTCCCTCGGCTAAGTGGTTCTCTAATAAATGGGTTAAGAGAGTCTGGGTCCAGGGTTCTTGAATGTTTTAGTTTGAAGATATGTACTGCATTTAAATTTATAAGAATGAGAGTGGGAAGGGGTCATTATAGAGTATGGTAGGATCTGGATTTTTGGATTCTCTAGGGAGCTCGTAAATATTTGTGTACCCCGGGAGTGGGGGAGTATGGGCAATCCAATGGTGGAATTTGGGCATGTATGCAACAACAAGAATATTTTGGGAAAGGTTAACTACTGCAAAGTCATGTTGTGATTAGTATGCCTATAGACTACTACTATTTGTTTCATTAACATACTTTGGGTGGTGTATTATAAGGCATAGATTTAGAGTAGAAGATTAAAAGGGGTACGTGAGAGGGCTTTGAAAGAACAGACGATTAAAAATCTGTGATGTTCAAAAACTGTAGTCTGGGAATATCAGCTGGCTCATTTCCTCTGTTAGGGCAAGGATGTTATATCTATACAACATAACAATCCTTTTTCCTCACACGATTTAAGGAGTAGGAGACCGTCGGATATCTTTTCGGGGAGGGGGGAAACTGAGGAAAAAGATTAAAGGTAAAGTAATGAGGAAGTTTCCTAGAATAATATCTCAGCAGTAAGTCACCATTTGTATTGTCAAACCTGGAGCTTATGTTCTGATGGAGGTTTTGATTGGACATATCTAGCCTCTCTTGAATTTAGATATAAAATTGAAATACTATGAATAGACTACAATTTCAAGAAGAGAGGTTTCTTTATAACCAGAGGAAGGGCAGAAAGGAATAGAAGTTGGTTAATACCTGAAGTTTGGGATAGGTGATACAAGTCACATGAAAATGATTAATAGGCTAAGAAAGTTAAGCTTGAAGTACACTCAAGGACAAAGTGCTATCAGGTCACTCCACTTTTCATGCAAATTCAATCAAGTCACTGACATATCTTAAAATGCAATTTAAAAGGAATAATAAGAATTGTCATAGCAAAAACTGTACGTACCATAGAAGTACATTTTGTTTTCATAATATTTATTACCCAACTTGTCTTCTCCTATAAGTTCTCCAACTTTTGCATCATCTATTCTAAAAAAAAAGATAATGAATTCATTACTCTTCTTGGTAACACACAAAACTTCAAGTAAAACTACTCACCTACCATGAAATAATTTAATAAAAAGTTAGGGTAGTTCTGCACTTCACTAGTTCAACATGCATATTGAATAAGTTCAGGGAGATCTTTTCACATGAGCTTAATCACAACTATCCCCATTAGAATCTTTTGATGGTAGGAGAAGTTATTTCATCAACAAGTGTGCATACTGCCAGAATATTTAAATATTGTCAATTGGGATCAACTGATGTAGCTGACAAAATTTAGGTTTTATTTAGAAGCTACTTAACTCATCAGAGTAATTAGCATGTGTATTAATTAAAACACACAGTAGGGTTAGTATGGAACACACATCTTGAAAATGTAAGATACAATGTAAAAGCAGTCGTGTAACTAATTACTTCATTGAACAAAATCCTACAAACAAAAAACTCACTGTACGGACACCTGGTAAGACGCAATGGGGAAATGAAACCCTTAACTGAAGTCTTATTTATCAGATAAGTTACCGTAACACAGAATCAATTGTAAAAAATTATACTACAAGAATTAAAAAAAAAGAAGTGCTGCAACAAAACTTACATATTATATTGTAAATTTCATCCACAATTATATTATCAAATAAACAATAAAACAAATAGTCATTTCCCCTTTTCACATGGTTTTTCAGTATTGAGAAATCTTCCACTCAACTCGCATATTAAATAATACATAAGGGGTGGAATTAGATTTACAACACACAACTTACTGGCTTTCAAATGCATCTTAAATTCAAATGGTTTTCATGTTCACCTTGAAAATAATCTTGTTACCATGTAAATTTTTTTAAAAAATTGCACATCAATCTTCAGACAAAATGGAAAAAATCACATCTAATACGAGGAAGAAAATTCAATCAAAATTAAAAAATTTCCCTTATATAAATGGTGACATTCACCTGGATATGCTAAATTGGTCAATATTTCTACAGTTCATTTTTGCCACAAGTAATGTTGTATCTACATATCTCAAAAATTTTATGAATTTTATGAGTGAATGAAAGGAACTGTTTTCTGCAATGATGGTAACTGCTTCTAAATAGTATTTAACAAATTTTCATAATATAATAAAGAAAAGGTCATCTAAAAGTAAATTTGTTTCCGAATACGATGTTGAAATGAAAAAAAAGGAGGTTACACCTTGTAAATTAAATAAAAATGTGGTACAAATATGAACACTTATGCAATTATTTATGAGTAGAAGACAATACAATAATGCCAATGAATTTAAATCACAACTGTGTTCTCCATTTATCGGGAGTATTCTCGGACGTCCACGGAGGGAATACTCTCATCATTACTTCATTGTTCGACCCAAACGAACGAAACCAACACCAATGGATTTTTACAATAATTTCTCAAGGAAATAGAACAATGAGAAATCCGTAGTGCCCAACAAAATTAGTTACGACATGAAACTACTGACGACCTCCAATTACTAACCTATAAATTTTCGCCAAGGTTCCTGTTATGCCTCCATTCATCTTTATAACTTGAAACGCCCTAGCGATTTTATCTAAACCTAACAACTTCGCCATTTTGCGACGTTGCAACCAGGTTGTAATAAACAAATCCGATAAAATAAATGAATGGCAACTCGCTAATATCTGAAGCAGTAAGAGACAATCCGAGGCTCATGAGATTGTTTCATGCCAATATTGAGGAGAGAAAAAAATTCCAGGACATTTCTGTGTAGTTCCGCTGCCATCCGGTGGCGCGCAAGTAAAGCAGAGTGCGTGAGAGAGTTTGTTTCTAGGTGTTATTTCTCTTTGTCCATATTCTATCTTATATCTCTCTTCATTTCCATCTTATTTCTGTATGTACTTCCTCCTTCTTTCTCTTCTCCCTTGTTCCCGGCTGTCATATCTACTTTGCCAATCATGACTGTTCCCACTTTGCTGTATATACTGCTGAGACATATACGTTCCCCATCTCTACCGCGAGAAGATGAGGAACTTCCTACTATCTAGATATATTCTTTCTTTACACTCATTATTTTGTTTGCATACTCTTCAAATTCATAATAAACCTTCTCCGTAGCATTATATTTTGTCCAATCTTTGTCACTATAAATTCCCTGTCGCTTCAATTCTTTCATCCAATGTGACCTTTCTTCTCCTAATATTTTATAATTGTGTAATATGTGATTTATTGTTTTTTCTTCTTCTTCTCCACATTTACACATCCTGCTTGTTGTTAGCTTCCTTTTATACAAATATTCTTTGATGTTTCCATGTCCTGTCAACATCTCATACAATGACGGTGTTGGGTGGAACCACCTCCTGTATTTGTAACTAAACCTTACGTCCGTGATGAATTGATATGTTACTCTTCCTTCTTTTGACTTTCCCCATCTCATATTCCAGCAACTTACTAACTCATTCCAATTGTACTTTTCCTAGCCCTTTTTGATTTATCTATTTGAAATTCTTCCAGCTGTTGTCTCACCTCTTCGTACCTTCGCTCTCAAGTAATATTTATCTATTTCTAGATCTATTGGCAATATCCCTAAGTGGACTAGCAGGGTCTAGGTTGACGTACTCCGGTACATCCCGCTACAGGGTAGTAGACATCTTTGTATACTGCTGAATTTTCTTTTCATATGCGTGTTCTTACTCCTGTCAAACCATGTTTGCACTCCATATATTATAAGTGACCGTAGTGCCCCCTGATATAGCCCTACTNTGCACTCCATATATTATAAGTGACCGTAGTGCCCCCTGATATAGCCCTACTAGCTGTTTTGGATCAATTGTTGTTTTTCTTACACCGACACTCTGCTACCCGTACATTACCTTTTTAACATTTTGTCTTATGTTTTCTATATGGTTTGTAAATGTTAATTTTTCATATATCGTTATGCCTAAATATTTTATTGTTTTCTTTATTTGTAGTCGCCATGATGGGAATTTTATTATTGGGTATCGCATGCTTCTTCCACGCTGCTTTAAACTGAACACTATTCCTTCTGATTTTGTTCGTGACAATGTTAAATTTATTTCTTCACATCTTTTCCCAAAATTCTTTAATATTTCCTCACTATTCTTTTCTAAATCTCTACAACTATCTGCTCCTATTAGGATTGTTATATCATCTGCATAAGCTATGGTCTCTACTTGCTCTCTTTCCATTGCCTGTAATATCACATTTATAATCACCTTCCAGAATATTGGCTCAATATGGCTCCCTTGAGGACAGCCTTGCCGTAGGGAACTAATTACTCTTTCGTTTCCTATTTCTGATAACACGTTTCTATTCACGATTTTATTAATTTCATTAATTGGGATGGTATATGTTTCTTTTCTAATTCAGCTAATATAGTAGACCATTGCGCACTGTCAAATGCCCCTTGTATGTCTATTCAGACAAGGAGAGCATATTTTTATATTCTTTCTTTTATTTTCTTGAGCAAATATCGCATCTTCTGTTCCTTGCCCAGTGTAAATCCATATTGGATTCTTATTAATTTCCCGTTTAGTGCCTTTTCTAGTCTTTCTCCTATGATCTTATCCAAAGTTTTCCATATTCCAGGTAGTAAGGTAATCGGTCTATATGATCTGCTATCCTGTGGGTTTCTATTCCCAGGTTTCAGGAGTAGCTTTATCAACCCTATTTTCCAACTCCTCGGAAAATAGCCATAATTATAGCAGTTTTAGAGTATATACACTATTTCTTGTCCAAAATTGGTTCTATCTTTTTAATCATGTTGTTAGTGATGCAGTCGTACCCAGGACTCTTGTTGTTTTTGAGTTTTGCTATCACATTCATCCCTTCGTCCTGACTCTCATATTCCGTTTTTTCGATCGTAATAATATAGTCTTATCTCTTCGATCTCTTCGTTAACCAACCACATTGTACCCGTTGTTCGTGCATTTCTCGCTTGTAGAGTAAGATCTATTATTGATGTTCCATTTGCATTTTGGAAGGATGGAAGTACGTGAATATGAACTATACACAGATCTTTTTCAAAAATTATCTTCTCCAACTCCTTACCTCTTTTGTTTTTTGCATGATCCCTTCACAGTTTTGAGCGGCTGTTCCAATCATTGCATTAGTATAATTCATGTACCTCTTGTGCAACATTTAACTTGTCGGCCTCTATCCTTTTCGCCACCTACATTATCATTCCCCGTCTTTTCCGTCGGCGCACCAATTTTGCAAATGTTCCTCCCATTTCTTGTTGCTCCTCTTCCTGCCTTTCGCATTCTTCTATCTTACTTGTGAGTGCCATTGTTGTGGTCGCCATCTGATCCTGTATCCCTCTCACTTTTCCCGCTTTTCTATAACTTCCGCTTGATTGATACTTTCTAATATCTTATTTACCATTTGGTTCTTTCTATTCTACACTCTTTTCTGAAACGTGTTCCATCGTTTGTCTATTACCCCTAACAGTTTTCCCTCCATCTCTACTAAGTCCTTCCTATTTATTATTCTTAAATTATCTTCCTTTAATTTTTTTCCCATTTCTAATATCTGCTTCTTTGCTCTCTGTATCTCCTCTGATTCTTTTATCTCCTTTTTTAATTTCTCATTTTCTTTTCTTAGTTGTTCACACTTTCCCCACAGGTTTTTAATACCTTCTCTTGTTGATTGTTGGAACTTTCCTGAGAGTTATTTAAATTTATTGTCCTCTATAATTAGCTGCAGTTGATCATACCACCGCGCTTCTAATTTCTCTGGACCTGTTGTACGATACTTTCGCGTTCGAGTGGATATGTTATCTTCTTCATCCTTATTACCACTTGTTCCCCGCAGCGTCGACGTGTCAGTCATCTTTTCTAGGATTACTTTCTCTCGCTTTTCATTTTCCATTGTCTTAAAGTGTCTCTCCCTTTTCTTTTGATTGTTTCGGCTTGCCCTTTTTGCTGTATCACACCTTTTTCTGTCTAGCCTAAATCTCGAAAACTCAAAAGTTAGTTGAGTTATATTTATTTCTATTTGACCTTCCCGTGCTATGTATTGCGTATTCTTTTTGTTCCTGGAGTACACAGATGTATGTTATTTTATTGGGTTTTCTTGTGTCCAAATAATATTGATTAATATCATTAGCTGATTATTTGGCTTTTATCTGTGGCGAGTTCCGTGTAGTGTAAGCTTTCTGTTTCTTTTATAACAGTATCAGAGAGACTAATTTATAGCGTTTCTTTTGTTTAATCATTATTTCCCAATTTATTTTATTTTTCCACATTTTCATTTCAAAATAATAATAATAATAATAATTATTATTATTATCAATTTTGCTGAATTTATTTGTGATATGATTTATTAGACTTGCCTTACATAGTCATTTCCAGAAAACACGATGCGCATATCTCCATTCGTTTGGGAGTTACAGTAGTTTTTTGTAAAATTAACGTTTTCCTCCCACGTGTAAGACACCTATGTATGTGTCGGCTCAAGCTAAACCTATGTATGTAACGGCTTGAATCTTTGTAAATATACTTGGGGTACTCTCCTGTACCCCCAACTTTGGAACCCCCACCAGTATTTTATCATATACTTTCGAATCTCTTCCCTTTTTCACAGGTTCATGTAGGCTCCGGAGGGGGCGTCACAAGCCTTCCCTCAATTTTAAGGTGGCACCCTTGCTATATACAAATGGTTTTACTATATTTACCAGTGCTATGTTTGGATGCATAGGTTACTCCATTAAACATTTCATATGACCGTTTAAAATATTGCGCAAATGTATGTTTTTATTCTAATATTAATGCCACTGCATACTTTCTTGATGCCTTTCCTACCAATGCAGCACATACAATACCTTAAAATCCGCTTATTAAGTATCATCATACATCCAGTTATCAACGTCCATTCACCTCAGAAAATTTAATATCTTCTTTTTTAGACGTCCGATTCTTTCCTAATTTTTATATCACACTTTGATGCATGTCTACTTATTATTAATATCACTTGTGTACCACACTGACATCATTTAACCCGTATATCCAAGACGAAAATCAAACTTATCTTCAGCATTCATCCTGTATAACAAAGTAAAATCCTCATATTGCGGCCCCTATGGGCCGATTCGACTCAATTTTTTTTCTGAGTACGCAGAATTCAATATCGTATATTATCCATTGTAAGAAATTCTATATTAACTAGTTTTATATTATTTCCGTTCACCTTTTATCAGAGCTCAAAGTCATACGTTCTCAAGCTACCGCTCCTAGTTGTTATTTTACATATAACGTTTTTTTTACATTTTATTTCGCGTCTGCATCTCTCGACATTACACGACTTTTAATCACATTCACAATACATAGAATCACAATACATATATTCGTAATTCTTTTGTAACATCAATTTTTCCTCAGCATACCTTCTAATTTATGTCAATCCTGCTGTCTATGTTTCCCTGTCTTTCTTTCATTTAATCTTTTATTAACCTTATTTCATCTATATTCTCTTTGAAAGTGTTGTTACTCTTCTGTTCTTATCATTCTTCCCCTAGCGTTTCAGGCATTCCTTCTGTGGTCATTCTTCGGATGTATTTTGCACGTTCATCTCCATAGATAGGACATTCCCAAAAAGATGGTCTCATGTTTCTTCTCCATCACCGCACACACACATGCTGTCATCAGTAATGTGGAATCTTTTCAGGTATTCCCTTGTATTCCCATGATTCGTGATAAACTCAGCCACTGCACATCCGGGGTTAAACTATTTATGATTCATGTGTACAAATCTGACATTTCGTATAAACTCGTACGTCTTTCTTCCTTTTGTTGCTATATTCCAACGCACTTACCAGACCTCTAATAAGTTTCCAGTTATTGACTTCTTCCATCCCTCAGTTTGATTTGTTATTGTTTCTCCATCGATTTCTATCTGTCCTGTTCGACACATTATTTTACGCAATATCAATTTTTGCATACTGAGATCGATTGGTAAAACTCCTACTAACACATTCAATTCTTCTCCCGAGACTTTGATATGTTCCGCCAAATTTTAGGAGACATAATCTTTGTAATCGTTCCAATTTCTTTTGTTTTGTGACATTTTTCAATACCCTTGTCCAAGTTTAACAATCATACGTAATAACTGGTAATGTCATACCATTATAGAGCTGTAATAGATGACGTCTTTCTACATTGAATTTTGTGAACCCTACCCTTACCAATGAATAATATATTTTTAAAAACTTTCTCTTCCATTTATTGTAAATGTCATCCATTTATCAAACCGTACTCCTAAATATATATGTTCTTTTTTAATTGAAATTTTCTCTCCGTGTAATCGTATCACAGATTCTCTTTTTTGAACTTTTAATTTTCCAAATACCACCCCTACAGATTTATTTATAGCAATCTTTAACTGATGTCCTTGACACCATTTATCACATATCTCTAATACTGTGTTTCATCTTTCTTCTAACATTACGAAGAGCCAAATCAGACTAAAACGAGACACTTGTAAGAGTTCTATGAACATTGTTAAGAATGGTTTATATAATAAAATATTACGCCAAACTTTCTTTTCGGTGATCAACGAATGAACACACTTCCCTCTCTTCAATCTTCCTATATCCCGAGAAGCCACATGATATATATTTTGTTACCTTAGTTATCACACGTAATAGGCAATAACGATAATAGATAATCAAGTCGGGGAAAAAATTAATCTTCGGAGAGAGATTTTTGCATATGCTGCTTTATTTGTCCAGGCAATATTGTCCGTCACAAAGAGTCCTACAAAAAAAGTCTGTGACAGCAAATGTCTATCTAGAAAGGATAATCTAAATTATTGAAAAAAAGAGATTTAAAAAATACATGTGTTAAAATACTTAACTTAAGGGAGTAATTCAAACAGGTAAAAATTTACCCTCTTCTAATTAAATGTATTTAAACTTAGGAATTAATTTAAATTAATTAAATTTAAAAATTACTAATTAAGAATTTAATTAATTAAATTTAAGAAAGATGAAAGTCTTTAAATCGTCAAATTTGTATGAATAGTTTAGATCTTACAAGCGTTTTAGTTTTACAAGCAACCGCCGCCGCCGCCGGCCTCGTAAGTTGTCTCGGAAGGCCCACGCAAGCATTTGACTGGCGCGCGCCGCGGCGTGAGGTGCTTCACGTGAAGCAAACATTCTAGAGTTGCCATTTTCGACTATTCTAAAATACAAAGAAAAGTTAAAGCGCAACATAACAACACACGAGCAAACTCGGGGTAGGTTGCTAGTATTACTATAAACTTGTGTAGAAATATTTTTGCATGTTTTTCTAATTAAACTGATTTTTTCGATAATAATCACTTCTACAGAGTACTCCTCGGTACTTGTTTGGAGCACAAGTAAAATCCCCCAAATTGCACCATTTTTTTGAAGGTAGTAAATAAAATATCGGTCGTAAACGATATACGTATAACAGATGTGACATTATGAATTTTATTCAATTAGCAAAAGAAAGTTTGAAGAAAACAGTGAGAAAAAACATATCCCTGACTATTGAGATGCAAAAGGATGTTCCGATTTGAGTCGATACGCAAAAATGTCTTTATGTCCCAAAGAAACAGCTTGTCGATTCATTTTAGATTCAACGAATCGGAGTCGAAGAGTCGAAACAAAACACCCAATTCTACTTGCGTGAGTGATTTATTTATCAGTGAATATTAATCAATTTGTATCTTGTTATATACTACTATTATATTTTCAGTCTATAAAAAACAGTAAAGCTAAATGGAAACTTATTGACATTGCATTGTTTTCATTAGTACATTTGAATAACGTGCCACTTTGACGGAAACATGGAGGCTTTGGATAGAGGGAATAGACCCACCACACTCTCTCTAGACACTTGAGTTAAACCCGAAGACAGATACACCTATTCCTAGTAGATAATAACGACCACTGATATTCTTTGAGAGACAAAATTGAAAATTTATCCAATATATAGTGTAAAATAAGCAGTGTTATGAAAATTATTTAAAAAGTAAGTTATTATTGAAAGTTATTCGACATTTTTAATACATTACTCATATGTAAGGTTAGTATTTCCATGTAATTAAAATAGCAAAATATGTACATATAATTTATACGTATATTTAGGTAAATATAAATATAATTATAAAGGTAATGTAACGAAAAATATACACCTACATTTAGGTAAATATACAATACATAACGAAAAATATACATCTACATTTAGGTAATTCATAGCTTTATATGTGATATAGACCCAGTGGCCTCTGCTTTGGGCTGTCTGTGATAACACGAGACAGAAGGTACTATTTCTTATCGCCCCCCCCCTCTCTCTCGCACTCTATTCCTGCTCAAAGTCGCTAGATGAACTGATTACAGTCTTTTATTTGAAATTTGAAAGTAAAATTAATATTCAGAATGTTATTTCAAAACATATAGCGTCATATCAGTCGTATGAAATATCTATTTATAAGACTGATTAGTCGTTATATGTTTTGAAGTAATATTCTGAATATTGCTTTTACTTTCAAATTTCAAATAAGAGACAGTAATCAGTTTATCTAGCGACTTTGAGCATGAATAGCGCACTGGAAGACGACCAAAATATAGAGGACCACGCCAGAAATGACCCTTTCACTATAGAATTTTTTTCTCACTCTATGATGCAGACGGAAAAACGTGCATGAGAAAGTATGTACAATGGTTTTGCACCACCAGTTTAGTTTCTCATTCATTTCACTCCAGTTGAATACAATTTTTTTTCGTTTTCTAATTGTAATCATATTTATATTATTTTGTATATTTGACTTTTATTTTATAAAATGTGTTTTGATTGACACTGTAGTATAAAAACTATATGCCAGAGTATCATTTAGAAATAAAATAAAACATTTGTAAATGCTCTTTTGAAATCTTTTTGTAATACATGAATATTTTAAAAAATTATTGTTCTCCTTGTCAGATAATTTAAATATACGATGTTAGTTATGTTTTGTAATACAATTCCTTCACTAATTCATGCTCATTGTTGACATTTTGCAGCAGTTTGAATGCTCTAAAAGGGATCAAAACAAAACAGTAATTTTCATAAATTCGTATTTTAAACATGATAAAAAATAATTATTACATACGTTGCAATATTTCACTTACAGAAAACTCAAAACATTTACATCATTTACTCTTAGAATGTAATTCAACACAATTTAATTTGAGAAATTATTATTAATTTTTGGATTTTATTCTTGCGACTATCTCAATTCATTTTTCCCCATCAATAATAACAGCAATTTCGTGTCGAATTGAAGTCATTGCCAAATCAGTTGTTCTTGAGACAAGGTCGATTGACAAAGCGGTTTGCGAACATGCGCTGAGCGATAAATTAATTTAGAATACTACGTTCTGATTTAAATGGACATAATTGTGACTACGTCAAATAATGAAGTGTTCGCGGAAAGTCGTCATGCAATTTCTTGCAATTCGATACTTAAATCCCCCATCGATATCTCAAGATTTATTGTGTACTTTTTTCCTAAATGAAAAATTTTTTGAATCAGGTCTTCAGAAGACATTTTCTGTCATCCGAATTGGAGATTCAAACAAGGCGATACGCAATATGGCGCCCACATATTGAAGCACTGTAATGAAGAAAATCCGAAGGCTTAGAGACAGCCGCGGCGTGCTTACGCCGGCATATCGCGATTTTTGGAGAAATTGGTTAAAAATACAATTTTTTTACATTCTCTAATGCACAATATAATAAAAGTATTGTAATCGAGAAAAAAATTTGATCGCGAGATTTTGACGGAAATATCCGCTTTGGTTGTTCCTAAAACCAAAAATCTGTGTTTTCTTTCTTTATTGTTTTTTTGCATGGCGTCCGTCCGTCGATTCTGGCTCTACTGATTCTGGCTAAACGGGTGTGCCAATTTCATTCATATTTCGTATTGAGCGTTGTAACTGCTTGAGGTCTACGTACGTGCTCTGAAAATTTTTTACACTTAAATAAAAAGGGTACTTCATATGAAGATCAAACTACATTTTTGAAAATTTCTCAAAAACGGCTCCAAACTTTTTCTTAAATTTTGTGTGAAGAAAATGTAATTAGTACATATTACATCTGCAAAAGCAGTATTTGCATGATAAGCATATATTACATCTGCATAAATTTGGTATAGACGAAGGAAAAAATACCCTCAGCCCCACTACCTCATTTATTCACTATTTCAAGAGACTTAAAAATTATTCAACAGTGTAAATGTACCAAGCAGAGGGAGAATCAGCTTTAAAAAACTAAGATGTAGATATAATACCGATAACATAGATAGAAGAACAGATAACCAACTCGAGACACGAAGTTGAATGATCGTGTGCCTACAGTGAAATAACATTCCAGAAATTTGCTATAAACAAAATTACAAATAAAATAAGTATTAAGGTCTCTCAGAACCCGAAAATAAGTTTGTTTCAAACATCAGTGAAGGATGGGTTACCAAAGTGGAGTGTTTCTAATATAACCAGGTACATGTATTTTCAATAAAATGTATGTTTTAAGACGTATTTCAAAAGCATATTTTTATGGATATTTTAGAAATTTGATGAAATTTAAATTCGTAAACAATTTGTATGAAGTTTGATTTAAAAACGTAATTTTCTGTTACACTTATTTGAATGTATGATTTAACTTCGAAGCTCTAAATAATTTCTATGATCGTGTATCGATGAAATCTTACAAAAAATGTTCCTATTATTATATTACGTTCATTTATTTTTACTGAAAATTTAGTTTTCTTTTTCACCGAATTACATAATTTTTCTTATTTTCATTAATAACTGATAGCTAGTGATCATGATATTTTTGGGGGAGGGGGCCTTTGTTTCCAGCTTAGACGTACTAAAGACGTCCATAGCCTTGGTTTTTGTAATGATTTTTCCATCACCATCACGTAATGTGTCATGGCGTTTTGTAATATTTGCGGTTTAATTTTGAGATAAGTAGATAATAACCATTATCGTACAATGCTCTTTATAAGAGCTGATTTCTTTTTGACGACGTAAATTATAAAATTAGATCTCGTATTCATGCCTTCTCGTTTGTAAAATATCTCCAATTGGAGAAAAAAATGGTTATTAGCTCTAAGACAAAAGGATTTCGACCCAATCAAAAATTCCGAGGTCGACTGCTTATGTTTATAATCATCCCTTCAGTGCTTTATTTAATGTTAGTAAAGCAAACTACTTGACTTACCTATTCATCAGGTGCATCATACACATGATCATATAGTTAATACATAACCACAAAGTTTATGTGTGCAAAAAGTCTTGTTTCCATAACAGAAACACTAATATATGTAAGCTGCTTTTCACCAATTATAAATACATGGTATTTTTATGTAAATTTACTACTTATTTCAAATTTTGAATGTTGGAAAATATAATGNAAGGTCGACTGCTTATGTTTATAATCATCCCTTCAGTGCTTTATTTAATGTTAGTAAAGCAAACTACTTGACTTACCTATTCACCAGGTGCATCATACACATGATCATATAGTTAATACATAACCACAAAGTTTATGTGTGCAAAAAGTCTTGTTTCCATAACAGAAACACTAAGCTGCTTTTCACCAATTATAAATACATGGTATTTTTATGTAAATTTACTACTTATTTCAAATTTTGAATGTTGGAAAATATAATGTATTTCAGTTTATTGCACGATTGAATATTAATTCTTGAACTTTTAATTGTCCGTTCTTCTCTTGTCGCATATGATTATTTTCCTCAAATGTAAGAAGTCTAAAATGTAAATAAATATAATTTGGTATTACAATCCTGTATTAGCATATGTAAGAAAAAAATAAAGAACATTTGTAGATAAGCTGTTACAGTGAACTGGACTTCTTGCTTTATAAACACTTCTAAATCACATTTTGTTATTTTAAAATGTTCAAAAATAAACACTAAGAATAATAAAAAATAAATTATTAGACACATAAAAAGTTTTTAATTTTTAAACCAATATGTACAGTTGGTTATCCAATGCAAGACATATCCAGTGCAATAAATATTTGCAATAAAAATAGCAGTATATAATTTTACTACCTGAGTACCCGCAGCTTTGCTCGCGTGAATTCTGTAATACGTCTGCAATTTTATTTTTTCTCACCCTCATTGGTATTCACTGAGAATGTTATCCATTAATGTTGGAGGTATGATATTTTTTGTGTGTATCCTCAATACCCCATTTTCACTGATATAATTAACATTTTTAAAAAGAAAATACTAATTTCGCACCCTTAAGGGGAATTTTTGTAAAATCTTTTCTTAGCGGACAATTATGAAATTTTTGAGTCACGCTCTTACCAACCCCCACCTCTAGGGGTGCCTGGCGCCTCATGTCTAACCCTTAAAAGAAATATACCTGCCGAATTTCAAGTTTATAGGCTTTGTAGTTTCTGAGATTTTGTGTTTAGTCAGTGAGTGAGTGAGTGAGTGGTATTTCGCATTTATATAGTTCTATTGAAATAAATTTAGGTTGCAGCAAAACAAGCTATTATAAGCTATACACATAATTTAATAAGTAATTGTGTGAAATTAACATAAAAAGCCTAATTGTGATGATTCATGAATCCAGCAATAAAACTTTGGACTCGAGGTGGCACTGCCAGTTGGTCAGGTCTACTAGTACAATCTTGACGGCGGCGTTTAGTTGAACGCCTTGTCTCGCGCGCCAGTGAAATCCACGCGCTTCTCTGAACCCTGTCTCCACTTCCATCCCCATTTAGATAAGAACTCGAATGCAAACAGAAAAGTCTTTAAGTAAACGAAATGATTCATTTCATCAGCTAGAATTTTCCCTATGGCAAAACTTGCCTAACCTGAAAAAAAAAATACGCACGGAAGATCCCACAAAACTCGAAAATATGCAAAGTGGTTGGCGCGTTAAAATGACACTCAAAATTATTTAATGTTGCGAAACAAAATATTGATGTTTCATTTCATATATCGTGTTATAATGAAGTAAAATATTTAAGCAAATTTCGATTTTTTCGATAGCTTTATATTATGTAGAAGGATGTACCTTCACTTCTGCTTCCTGGGCCGCTAGGTCCTTTTGCATGCCGATATATATCCGTTCTTAGAGATACTGCGCTCGAGCGGGTGGACGAAAACCCGAGTCCAGCTGACCGAGATCCCAGCGATGTCAAATGCGGAACGAAAGAAATGGGGACGGTGAGCAGACGCGACGTTTGAGTACACACGCATACGTGGTTTTGAGTTGTCGTACACAGATGAGATTATTGGATGTACACAGACGAGCGAAGGGTGATTTGNACACGAGGGACAGAGTAAACCTCCGACCGGAGGCACTCTGATCATCCCACGAACTTTTTACGATGTGTTTATTCGATGGGGAGTCTGTGTGGAGTGATCTGTGAGTCAGTAAGTTTACCAGGCAGTGCAACCGACCTGGTACGGAGGTTCATCCAAGCTGCGAGGTAAAAAATATGAAGTAAAGAAATATGCTGAAGTCAAGTATGAATATGTAGTTACAATAATGTTTACTACAGTAGAACCCCTCTTAACCGACCTCGGATCAACCGATACTCGGATTAACCGGCCTATCTCATGGAACAGTTTTTTTCTTTCTTTCTTTCAGCGAACAATAGCTGGCAGGTAGTGACTCAAACATTGATTTACGGGTCTTTCCTGGAAAGTAAAACGGGTTGACGCGACGTGTTTCTTTAATTTTTCGTTTATGTATGTATGTACAGTAGAATAAAAAGAGCTGCAAAAACGTCTCATTTTCTTGTTTATTTATGATAACATGATGAAATTGTAGGCTCTCTTTGAAAGAAAATAGATTTTTCACGGGGACCTCGGATTAATTGGTCAAACGGGTAACCGGCCAGGGTCTCGGTCTCGATCAGACCGATTACGAGGGGTCCTACTGTACATGTTAATTGTGTCTGATCGATTAAATTCTTATTCACTCCACAATGCTCCAAGAATAATATAAATTTTCCGTCAAGTGTTCCACGCTGCTAAATGATCAGATCGACATGATTTTAATGCATTAGTTTACCTGTAAGAGTCATTAATTAACAATTTCACTCACCTAAAGAGAGGTATAACAAAAATTTCCATTTTTTCTTATCAATAATGAATATTTTGTGTTAATTTTGAAACATTTATAGTTTTGGTCTTCTTGTTTCTTCTATTCTGATTGAAAAATTCTCTTTCTTTCTGCTTTTTAGAGCCAGACACATTAGCGCACAAAACATTAGATTTCAATTTTGCATTAAAGACATGAGGATGAAACGAATTGTGTCTAGTTATTAAGTAAAGTGGTTTCATCACTAAAAACCCATAGAATTTAAAGAAACCCAAGCGACTTAATTTTTCGATATTTAACCCTCCGATTGGACTTGAGAAACTAACATTTACAGGGTGTTTAAAATGCGTAGAAATTACAGTATACAGGAAAAGCGAATGAAGATATCTCAATCATTGCGTCATACGCGCTCCTCAACATTGAACGCGCACACATTCAAAATGAATATTGTTCAGCCATCAGGGATATCGAAGAAACCCAAAAAAACTCACAACTGAGATTTTTTTCAAATTACAATTCTCGTGCTTATGCTGCTTTAGAATAATGTAAAGGCATTTCTGCTGTTTTGTTATCAGCCGTTCTTGCCAATGAACATTTGCCGCATCGTCAGCAAATCCTTTAATCCTACCGAAAGGGGAATATACATTAAACGAAACAACATGGACAATTGTTTAGTTATATGTTACATCCCCCATGTTCCTCAACGTACTTAATTTTCTTTCGGTCAGTTGCGAGTCGCGTCTTCACAGTAATAAAATCCCAAGTTACGTCAATGTTTTCAATCAAACCTTTCTTCAATTTTGTCATAAGGTTGTCATAAGCACCTATTACAAGAAAAAAAATAGGAAAAGCAATGAAATTCTTAAGAAATGTGAAGAATATTCGAGAAAGTTGCAGAATCAGAAACGAGTGAAGAAGGGGACGGGGTAATAGGGGGTATAAGATGTTTGTTTCATGTTGCAACATTAATATTTACGTATAATAAACGTCGTAAAAATAAACAAAAAGCAATTTCAAAAATAATTATTATTGTAGAAAATTTTTACTTAAATAGCAAATCCTAATATTTCTTTTTTTTCTTTTCTATTAATTCTGCAGTTTCAGAAGATAAGGTTCTCTCCCCCACCCCCCACCTCCTGTCCAGGTCTCTGATGCGAGAGAAGTCAAATTTTAAATCTTTGTGTAAACTGTATCTGCGAGATTGATTTCCGCTGTAACAATTGAGCTTATCTTTCCTGTATACATTTATTTTCCCTCCACATACAATTCGGCAGCAAAAAGCAATACAATTGCGCGGTTGCGGGAGTTAATCGATCATTTAGCGTGCGCACTTTAGCGCATCGGACATTCTCGACTTCTGGCCGGGTAACAGTATCGGTGCGAGGAAGCGCCAGAACCCAATGGAAGTGGCGCGTAGCGGGCTCGTCACACCTGGTGAGTCGCTCTCTTACTGCGCTCGGAGTCAACGTCGTCTGAACGCTAGTTCTCCTGACGTGCGCCGTGAACATAGTCCTGGAGCTCCTGCTCGTTTGCCGCGCGCAGCCAGCCAACCCACGCGCTCGTCCTCATGGCTCTCCGTGTGGTCGCACGCACCGGCCCCGGCGCGCTCGTCGCCTGGGCGACATCTCCTTGGCGCCTCATTGGAGTACTTCTAGCAGTCACCCAGGTACTGTGCCATCATCAGCATTCTTTTTTTCCGGCGATTTTCGTAATATTACGAAAAGTCTTTTTCTTTTACATTGTGTACATTACGTTCCTGAAAATAAATTATGTCTCGCGAATTATTCGTGTGGAAGTGAAGACCGAAAACATGATTCACGTAACATAATAATATCCCCGAAAAATTAATTAAACATTTCTACAAAATATCAAAGAAGATGTTGTGCGCCACTCACTGACAAGATCTGGCATGACCAAGGATAATAAAGTGTTTGCACATTGTCAGTTTATCTGAAGATCACATATATTTGAAGAATATATTTATTTGATGACTCGTGCTTTTGGAAGTTTAAACTGTCCCGAAGAATACTTCGCAAAATTTTTAATAAATATCGTTTATAAAATTATGAATACTCTTAACAATAATTTGACAAGAAACATTACTTTCTGAACTTGTCCTCGTGTCTTTAAATTTTTGAGGTTTGCGACTAATACTAGGCAGAATACGTTAAATTAGTCAAAATATTTTGATTGGTCTGATTTTAAAAGTTTCTCTAGTAAGGGAAGTAAGGTAACGTGTGCATATTTTCCATACCTTTTATTTGCTCTTGACATGGTTCAAAAAATATTTGCAATATTTCACCTGACATATGCTGTGCACTATGTAATTAAAATATAATATGTACTTAATTGTGATAACGAGTTAAAGTTTAGCGGAACAAAAAACCAAGTTTAAATTGTTTTCTAACAACAAAAAAGTTTCAATTAAGATTTTCTTATCAGGCACAGAAAAATTTTGAATAATCTCCATCCTGAAAAATGTCTACGTAAAAAGAGGTTGCTTCCTCCATACTTCTTATATACATATTTCAACGGTTTTCTATTTACTTTGAGATTTCTACAACCTTTAACCGCTCACGTTCGGAGATACATGCCAGGAAAAAACATCTCTGTGCCATATTACAAGTTTTCATGAAAAAGTAGGCAGTTTTGCCTCGGAGTTAGGATATATGCTAAGGAGACCTACCCTATTATGAGGCAAATTTTATTTAAATATACGTATTGGTTACTTAATGAGGAACTCTACAAGCGGAATAAACTATACAATTATAATTTTTGTAGTAAAATAAATCAGTAATAAAACTCAAAAATAAACTTTTACTTTTAGTTAAATTTTTACGGAGCAGATTAAAACTTCATCTGAATGAATGATTAGTAAGTTTTCAAGTTACTGAATGTTTTACTCATATATTTTTCATTTTTAGCTTCAAAATTTAAATCGATTGAGAGCTTCAAAAGTTTTTAAGGCAGCTGCGTAAATTTATGGACAGTGGACTAAAAATTTACATTAAACAAGTGTTTTCAGTATCTCTCAGAGGATGGAGTAAAACTTCGAGTAAATAAGAATACATCAGTCAGCGTCACGTTTAATTATTTTACGCTTGAAGACATCTTGCGGTCCGGTCATTAATGCACAACAGTTGCGGATGCTGGATTTTCGCGTGAGAGCGGGATACATCTCAAAGCACTCAAAACTTCGCTTACTCTTCAAAACCATGTCAACAAGCAAATTGCGTCGCGTTGAAGGAAATAGGAACGTAAATAAGTTGTTACGAATCACATTTCTCAGCAGTTAATTATCGATCGCTTCTTTTGGGGATGGAAGGTCTTCGTGCCCCGCACGTCTATTTAACACTAGAAATTAATGCAAAATACTTAATGCGGAATACTTACAGTGACTCTCTTGCGAGGTAGAAACTTTTCGGTGAACAAGGGACATATATTTCTACATATCACTTGAAAATTTATAATTTTTAATAGAGCTCCCCACTTTCGTTCTTTGTATGTGTATGTTCATTAATGCATTTTTTCGGTTTTTCACTTGTTCGGATATCATGAAGCGATTGTAAACGAGAGAACCGGAGTGGTAACATACACAGAAAATCTAGGCACTTGAATAGAATGTAGGGCCGTAGCAATAAAGTTTTCTGCTGAATATTTATTGAAGCTAATGGTAAAGTGCTTTGGCCTTAATATATTTTAATGTATTCAATGGTTTATTTCACGTTGTTAATTAGATAACAAATGGTAAATTAACAATATTATTTACACTTAAGTTACTCTCATTTCAAATTATAACAAATTTCGGGGGAGGCTAGGCACCCTGAACTTCCTAAAGTTACGCGCCTGGAGGGGTGGAAAAATTACGGACGGGTTGTAAACTTCTAAAGAACGAGAAATATCAGGCAAAATAAATGTATAGAAATCTCTTAGATTGCGGTGAACCTCACCGCCAGGTAACAGATTAATCATGTTACGTCGAATGAAAATGGTAGACGGGACCGGGATTCGAACCCGGGACCTTGAGCTCTACGCGCTCATGCGCTTACCNCTCAGATGAGGAATCTAGTCTCTACGAGACCACCTCAGAGGTCTTTGGGTTTCACAAGTTGAATGAGAATGATAGACGGACCCGAGAGGCGAGCGGGATGGCGCAGTCGGTAAGCGCATGAGCGCGTAGAGCTCAAGGTCCCGGGTTCGAATCCCGGTCCCGTCTACCATTTTCATTCGACGTAACATGATTAAAATAAATGTAATTGCCAAATGAATTTACGTCTCCTAAATGAACATAAACTGTATTATCTTAAAAAGAAAACTAAGCTGAGATTAAATTATTTGTCTTTGATTTGTTATTGAACTACTTTCTTTTAAACGTGCAGAATATTTTTCGTATCACGTTTTGCTGTATTTTCCGGAATTCATTTTTTCAAAATATATTAAGAATACTTCGCAGTAAATGAAACCCACAAGAGTGAAAAGAGAGGACAAAGATTGTGCTCTTCACTGTTACCATAAATAAATAATCGCTAAACATTTATAAATGATTTATCGTTTAACGTAAGTTCATATTGTATCTGAACACGTAAATGAAATAAAGGTACTTGACTCTGGAAACACACACTACACCATCCCATAATACGAGGGAAACTGGAGAATACCAAAAGTTTAAATGGGACTACAGAGATTATGTATACTACACTAAGCTTGTGTACTGATCAAGTAATACTGCACCTCTTACAATTACAATACGAAATGAGAGTTAAAACATACTAAAGTGCTTTAAAAGATACTTAAACATTAGGATATTATTGACTTATGGAAATTTTCAGGGAAGATTTGATATAAAACATGGCGACATACACTGGAATTGAAGATACTAGGACAGTTTATTTTTGACATGTAAGAGAGTTAACCGCTTTTCGAACCAAGCTCTAAGGTGAAAGCATGCGCATATTTCTGATCATGCTGCGATGAAGTTACGAGTGGATGGTATTGACATCGTCGGAGAAGTATTATTAAGGGAGAAGGAATGTGTGATAAGCAAAGGGCTCCTTGAAGTTGGCGAGCCCTAAAGTCCCGAGAAAAAAAGAGATAAACAGTAGAAAATATCTTCAGGACAGTTTCGCCGACGCTTAAGGTAAAAAAGGAGTGTTTAAAACGAATTGATACATGACGTTGATTTATCAACGGGATGCGACTCCGACTAATAGAGACTAAGGGTTTTTGAATTTGTCTAAAAATAGTTAACATTTCACACAAACTGCTAATGTATCTGTACACAGGGACTGCACATTTCTCTGATGATTTTAGTATGTAGTATATTGTTTAATAATGAGTGAAGTATATCAATCCAAAAGTCAATTAATTGTACTATTCTTCTTAAGTTCAAACTTTAGAAAAATGGACCTGGTTTACATAGAAACTAGATTTTTCTGATACCACGAAGTACCTGAAAATGTGCATACTAGACATTCCTTATTTTTTAGAGAAGAAGAAAAAAAGTTAGGTACTTCTAATAAAAGCCCTACGTACAGCGTGATACAGTGTAATATTTGTTCAAACCCCTCTTCCGCCAATTAATTACAGACATTATGAAGGAAATTTAGAAACAGTTCACATTCAAAACACATTGATGCAATGATGAGAATTTAGAAATACGGAAGACAGTAATGATAGTCCATAACATTTTATTATTTTAAAAATATGATCATTACGATGTCATATTTGTTTTATTAAATCATACTTAAACCCACGTCATCTCAGAATAATTAATTCATTCTATTTATTGTTTTTCGTAAATAAATGAAATAATGGGAAACAACTAAATTTTTAGTGATTGTTAGTGGTTTGGTAAAAATATGAGTAAATTTATATTCTTAAATACGTACTCTTAAAACCTATTTACATGTACGAATGCTCCTCAGACGTGGATTGCACCTCTTTGTCAGATTTAAGAATCCATCTTGATTCTAGAAGCACAAGAAATGTAAAATGCCGTTTTTGAAAAAGAGAAAATTATGTTTGTTTTGGCACAGAGAATCTATATAAATTCATTTTCAGGATTGTTTTGGTCAGTATTTGAATGGTGACTATAGATGCGCCCAAACAATGTCATTTTTAAGAAAAATCTCATTTTTAGTTCTAGTCATCCTTTTGTGTAAGCAAATATTTTTACCAAACCACTAACAATCACTAAAAATTTAGTTGTTTCTCATTATTACATTTAATTACGAAAAACAATAAATAGAATGAATTAATTATTCTGAGATGACGTGGGTTTAAGTATGATTTAATAAAACAAATATGACATCGTAATAATCATATTTTTAAAATAATAAAATGTTATGGACTATCAATACTATCTTCCGTATTTCTAAATTCTCATCATTGTATCAATGTGTTTTGAATGTTAACTGTTTCTAAATTTCCTTCATAATTTCTGTAATTAATTGGCGGAAGAGGGGTTTAAACAAACATTACGCTGTATCACGCTGTATGCAGGGTTTTAATTAGAAGTACGTAACTTGTTCCCTTCTTCTCTAAAAAATAAGGAATGTCTTGAATGTGCATTTTCAGGTATTTCGTGGTATCAGAGTTACTATAGTAGGTTTGCCTTTTTCTTTCCCAAGTATACATCTGCTCTGGGTAGTATTGCTATCACCAAAAAGTATCGGGATCTCTTCAGATTTTTGTGCTTTTTCGAGAACCTATTTTCAATTTTCCGCAATGCTATCTAGTGTTGTATGTGTAAATACATGAATGTATGTATGTGATAAGGAAAACTACTGACTCCAAAGCTGAGCGATTTTATGTCAGGGTATAGGATAGGCAAAGACATTTTCAATACTTTGTGACATCGATAATCTCAGAGATCTAACAATTATTACGACATTTTATTTCTCAAGTAGCATTTATGTATGCTTACGTAACTACAATACATTTTGCAACTGTGTTGTAATCTGTGTATTATAAATAAATTTTCATCATTTTCATGTTTTCAATTTATGTTTTTTACAAAGAAGGAATTCAAATACTGGGACGCGACGAATATATATTACTCAGTTGTTTGCAAGACGATTCCAATAAGCCCTCTGCCAACATTCTACAACGCCGACAGGTACGTCATAATTTATGTTACTGATTGAGTGTCACGATCCGCTGTATGTTTATTAAATTTATTATGAGATAAATATTTTTATTTTAATATTTCTTTCTTTTCTATATTCATCGACGCAAGAGGGAGGGAAACAGGCATTGACTTCTATCCTGGGGAAATGTAGAAATCGTACCTTTATTTTATTCCCAATTTCAGGTAGTTGGAAGGATACAAACAAAAAATAATCCTAAATTTAATTCACAAATAATTGAAGTGATATTTCCCATACAACTCACCATTTTCGTTACATTACAAGTTGGAATATTTTCAGCTTATCTCTGAAATGAATGTAGATTTGAACTTGTTTCGCAAATATCTTGTTTCAGTAACTTGAATTTGGGCAGTCCGTTAGGATGAATTCCAAATTTTTGCATAAATAAATAAATAATTTTTCATAGATATCCAAATATTTTTATTGATGTGGCTATTATAAAGCCATTTATAATATTATAACTAGAATGAACCGACTTGGATATGATTTCTATGTGTTTATTCGTGGGTTTCAAGCTCTCTGAGTAGTTCGTTATTCGAGATTTACCATGGCGCACTGGCAACTCTTCGTAAAACTTGTCAAGATTTTAAGTTAGACAAGGCTCGTCTTAAACCGAAATCTTAAGTTTCGTTTGTGATAAGAGAGGTAAACATGAAGATTTAGAGTGTAATATACAAATGTCAGAACCATAGACTTGATTGAAAATGTGTTCACACTTAAATTTACATTACTCGTGGCATTTGAGACTGAAAACTTTCGTACTCTTCTGAGAAGGTGTGTGACAGTGTAGTAACTTTTATAAGTCTACACGGAAACGTAAGCCTTCTTTTTTGGCAAAATGGATAATTTCATAACGCTTTTGTTTTTTGAACATTTTATTGTATGATCTAGAGCGTACAGCTGCTGGTTGGACGGTCAGGGTCAAATTCTGATGAGGTCAAGAGTGAGTGTTGCAGATACCTAAACGCCCAGACTGACTCCTGGGTCTATTCTGTCTGTTGTAATGCGAGTGTCAAATCTATCCCGAGGGACAAATCATCCGGAGCATGCTGACCACATCACCTTGTAATGAGATGTTTTAAGGTGCAAAGATGTCGAGAAATCGTTGAGCTCTACCCCCTGAGAACCCCCGTGAGCACACCTTATTGCCTTTCCGAGGTGACAGATAATACTGCAAGCATGATGCCCGAATTCTACAATCCCCTACTCCGGTATTTTTTTGCGCCGGGATAAATAAAACCCTACTGAGAGAATTTACATGTTCAGCTGTTTGAAGTGACTATCACTCTAACGATCTAAAATCCCCCTAATGACACAATAATCCCACTTATTATTGAGTGAGGACTAGCAGACACTTGTGGAGGACCAGACTCGGCCAGCATTCGACAATAGAAAGCGTGAGCAGGAAGAGGGTGTTGGTGCCAGGGCCTAGTAAGGTCTACCCTAGGCTGGAGCAGAGACTGATTGAACGCGTAGACGACGCGTGCCCGAGGTCGGTTTTGAAAACGAGAACCGGAACACTGACAGTCGACACGTTATGTTGACGAGTTCCGAGTCAGAGTCGCAAGACACAATGACTGTATCACGCGATGATCAACGCCACGAAAGAGTTCGCGGTGATGCGCGACGGTTCGTGTCCTGAGCGAGCTGCGCGGCCGCAGACAAGGACGGACAAGTCGCGGAGAACAGTTGTCTGCGGTTGGCGATCTCTGCTGTTGTTTCGCCAAATTTCGAAAGCGAATCCATTTCAGTAGCATTTCCTTGGATGATCTCTGTCTAATTAGATTATTGTGACGACTATCCCCGTGGTGTGACAATCGCCATGTGATAGTGGTACGACCATTTTAAAGGAAAAAGGTTGTTTTATTGTGTAAGGCATGTTGTTTTGATTTGAATTGCGCATTGCGATCGAGTTTGTTACTTCAGTATTAGCGGCACAATAGTTCAATGTTTTATGGGGAAGTAATAGTGGAGTTCAATGAATAAATGTATTTGTTTAGGATGAAGTACGTTCAATTCTCTTTTAAGGTGGTCTCATAAAAAGATCAGATATAATTACAAGCAAGTGGAGTGTAAGCAATTTTTGACCTTTGACTAAGGTTGACTAAGCTGAGGAATTAATAAATAAAATAATTATTAATCCTTTCTAATTGACGATGAGTGATAAAATAGTAGTTGGTGTTTTTGTTATATATAGTGATGGAGATGAAGTAGTTAGATGACGGAATTTTGTGGAGGATCAACTAACCCCTGAGGAAGATAGCGTTCGCTGTCGAAACGTCGACCTAGTTAATAAGTATATTGTCTAAACGCAATAATTTATTTTTACATTTCATCATAATGGTAAATAATATCCCGATCATTACTTATTTCAGCTCAATAATAAGTCGAGTAATACGTTTTAATTTCTGTTTTACTTTTTAACGCTGGCACTCAAATTTAATTTTTAAATCTTAAAATACGTTTGTTACGCTACCGCACATTCTGTGATTCTAATGAAAAAATTACGTAGTCTTTTTTATTTTTTAAATCCTTTCTTGTTTCATTTTACGTTAGTAAATGGCAAATATGGAACTGTATATCATATACTAGTACTCAAAATTTTGCTAGTATTATTGATAGCAAAGAAAGAGCTTGATGATTTACGAATTGCTAGAATAACTTTAAGCTACATAGTAATGACTTTCCAAACTGCACAATAAAGATATATCAAAAATAATAACAAATAGAAATATTTATTGGAACAGTGCACTAAACATGAAAAATGTATAAAAATGACTTGTCAACTACCTTAATAAAATATATAAAACTCGTGTCAGTTTGGATGTACTGAGGGAAAGTCAACTGAGGATGCGTTAATCAAATCAGTCGACACAATTTATAACAGTATAAATTCCAATTTTAAAACTTCGGGCTTATTTATTGACTTTGACTCAGTGCAACACAATTTTTTATTATCTAAAATGGATCATGCTGGAATATGAGGCGTCGCCTTAAAGTGGTTCGAGAGTGTTTTGACTGGTCGTACCCAGCAAATAAGAGTAAACAACAAACTAAGCACTGCTCGATCTGTCATTTCAGGGGTTGTCCAGGGTTATGTGTTACCTGTAATTCTATTTATAATATTTATAAATAACCTACTTAACAATTTAACGGGAGAGCCTTCGCTTTTGCAGACGACATTGCTTTACTATACTCTAACAAAAATAAGAATGTTGTCTTTGAACTGATGAATGCTGATTTATTTATGTTGTGACACTAGTGTCAGGTAAACAAAATGATAAAAATGTAAATAAAAGTAAATAATCAATTTTGATGTTAAATGTTTTAGTTTTAACTTATTAGTCGTCTATCACATGCTATCTTCTAATTTTGATTATCCTGTATGTGTAGCGTTATAGAAAAAGTTTGTAATTTTAATTATCTAGGAGTTCACCTGGACGAAAAAATGTAAAAATACACACTACATCTTTGCGTAAAGTGCTGAAAAGAAATGTGAGAAAGTTTTATTTCATCAGGAATTTTTGCAACTCAAATCTTTTACGCTTCTTACATTTTGGCCTTATTCAGTCTTCTACGCAATACAGAATTGTTTGTTGAGGAGGAGATTCCAAAACTACCATAAACGCTATTAGGAAAATCCAAAATAAATTTGTACGAACAATTTTACAAAAAACATATTGTGAACCCTCTTTCCCAATATTTTTAGAATTAAACATCTTACCATTACAGATTCTCTTCATTTTTAAAACACTTCGTTGCTTGTATATTAGAAGTGGCGATAATATCAATGAGTTTTCTTTTAAAGTAATAATCTGGCTTAGGGAATTTAACGATGCCTCCTTTCTCAAATAGACCTAACATCTAATCCTAATAACTTACTGAACTTGATTTATTCTGCTTTTATTTTATTTCATCTTACCCTACTATTTATATAGGCTAAGATGAAATTATAAATACATAGTGAATTGTAATTGTGAAATTATCTGGCTATCAAACAAGTAGCTAAAAATTGTCAAGTGACAATTTTTTTCTGAGTTCTGTGCTATCTACGTACACGCTGCAGGTAGGTAGCTTACTCTGTCAGTAGTGACGGACTTGATTCGTGGTAATGTCATGATAAAACAATGTAATTACTTAACTAACCACGCTACAGGAAATTTTGGTTATTTTTTATTCTTAAAAATTTCACATGTATCTTGAATGTAAAAAGAGTTGGAATAAAATTCATGATTTTGTTATTTCATTATTTTAAATTGCGTTGAACTGACATTGGAATAAGACGTAGACTGACCTGAGACGGAATAAGACTGAGAATAGAATGAGACGGAGTAAGTTCAAAGTCCTCAGAAAAACTGTGAATTGTCATTCTTAAGTACTTATTTTAGCAAAATTTAATCCGTAAATGTTTCGCGTTTTTTAAATTAACACAAATATCAGTAATAATTGTATTTAAGCCTTAACGTTTTACAATTTATAGCTCTTTTAGTTTTTGGTGTATTTTTCAAAAATAGTTCGTAAATTCCTGTTTCCTTATTGTATACTCACAGGAGAATGAGAGTGACCTTGATGTACATAATTTGCCTCTTGATCATATTATTTTAGTTAAACAGAATCTTCCTCTCCGACAAAGCTGTAAATTGCCACTTACAAATACAAACTTATTAACAAACATGAACAAAAGTATTTGTACAGCACTTACAAATACCAGTTGCATCGACAGAAGACAAATTGAGACAAGAAATCGTTTCCTTTATTATCCCCGTGGCATTCTCTACAATCCCTCTTGTTTTTATGACCTCTTTTACAAGGAGCTATTATTTTAAACAGCAATTTCGTCTCCATCACTATTCTCAGGAATTGGAACCATCAGCTTATCAAGTAATGAATAACCAGAAACACATAGAACGATTACTTTTAGTAAACTATTACAGTAAACGACCTTATTTTTACAGACACTACTTATTTTCAATAACACATTCTATGCTAAGTTTTCTTTAATGTTGTGAGTTGCTACCTGATGAAGGCCCACAGTGGGGGTCGAAATGTTGAAAAAAATGTGTAATAGAAAATAAATAGTGTCAGTAAAAATAAAGTCGTTTTTCTTAATACTTAATAATTTAATATTAGTTCTACAGACGTAATCACAATATGGACAACTTTTTAGATTGGACGCCAGCCTCCATCCATTATTTAGAAAAGGCTGCTATTCCTTAGCAGGCCTACTCTTACGCTACGAATCCTTCCTGGCCTTCTAGCTTTGACGTTGCAAAATTCCATATTCAGCCACGAACAAGCATTGTGGTATTGCTCACCTATTCCTAGCCAACGTACAGTTATAGGCCTCCTAAGGTGTATTTTTGTAGCCAGGTTATCCTAAAGTTTTCCTTTGATTCTGTGTATAAATTACTTATCTTAATCTTCCGAGGAAGAACTTGACCACCACCCAATGAAATCTAATTAAAACTCTAGAACAACAATCAACATACATGTATAGCTAGAAGAGAGAATAAATTATGGGAAAGCAGTTTGTTTAATACACATGTCCGTAACCTACACATGCAAAATCCTACAAATTTTAGAGATCCACGAGTTCATTGCTTATAAAATTGAACGAGTTTACTAGCCATTACCAGTTAAAAAGTAAACCTTGGTGGAACACGAATAATTAGATATTTAATGAACTTGTGATAATTCACCAGTACTTTGTGAAACGAGACCCTGGGGTTGGTTCCACCCAGTATTTAAACTGACACAATAATGTTGTTTCATATATTTATCATCGAAATCCTCCATATTTATAGAAAATATATATGGTAATGAATAATTAATTTTCGAAGGGACGCAGTTGCAGCACGAAGGGGAGAGTGGATTGGGAAGACCGGTTCTTTGTTTGGGGCGCAGATTTCTTTTGAATAAAGTCATAAAAATATCATTCGAGGGTCTTGACATGCTGCGTAGTTAGTTCGCGGGGACCGAAGGCTGGAGAAAGAAAATTGAATAGCAGTGAGAGATGATTGACCAGATGCGTTGTTGACATGTACTTTGAAAAGACAAATGGAAAATTACTACAGAAACTCGGGAGAAAGGTTAGGGTTATTTTGGAGATAGATCCCAGAACCACGTGTAAGGTTATACAAAAAGCAGAGAAAAGGAAGATTCGTTGTAGGGCGCTTTTCGCCGGACGAAGGAGTCCATTAGCAAGCATGTTGATTGACGGAGGGTATAGTTTGACTGCCGCAGCTACGAAGCTCATGGGTTAACAATAAAAGATGATTGACGAAAGGTAGCATTAACGAGGGGCCAGAAAACATCTGCGTAGAAGAAGATCTGGGGTTTAGGATGAAAAGAAGTGTCAATGAAGGGGGACAGGCGTTGAAATAAAGCGTCAGTGGCAAGGACAAAGAGGGATGAAGGTAACTTTGTAGTATTAAATATACCTTGTGAAAAGATGAGGGTCACGAGCCTGCGTAGAGTCATAGAAAGGGGCTCGATAGGAAAAACACCAAGATTTCGGAGACAACGATGTATTGTGATAATCAAACCTTGCTATTCATCCAAAACGAAAAGACGTCATTCGAAATTAGGCAAAAATACTCCACGTGGAGTGAAAAAAGTGAGATTATTGGCCGAAGAAAATTATGACTTAAGGAAGGGTGGAGCTAAGTGAGGATAGAACTACTTAAGCAAGGAGGATAGTCGCTTCACGTCATTACTACGAGATATTACATGACGAGATCATTATCATCATTATGACAACATCCTGTGTCATTTTTCTGAGTTAGATCGAGATTATTTTGGTCGACTTTACTGAGTTATTCTGAGAGAGAGCTGAGCTAATTTTCGATATGAAATGATGAACTTGGAGTTTTCTTTTTGAGATGACTTAGTGATCATTAGTTGATCGGTTTCGTTATCAAGTGTCGTCCGACCTTCGGCAAAAGTTTTCGGTTCGTGTGACGCCAAGATTTTGAAGAAGTAAATGGCCACGAACTTTGATTAATGTCATAATTTTGTCGTCAAGTTGAACTGATAATAACGGAAATGGTATCTCATGCGCTACGCTGAGGGTCGTCTGGTTCTTGTAGCAGTAAAGGCGAATGGTACCTACGGTGAATGGTCTGGTAGTAGCGAGAAATCATTCATCCTTAAGGAATTCGTCAAGGCCGCGTTGTTTTGACAACTGGTGGTCCAGCTTCAATTACAAACTATAAGGTAATTAGCGTGACTGACTACGCCCAGTGGAGTCAGCGTGGCTCAGTGGATAGAGCACTGAGTTGCTGGCTGGATGGCCGGGGATTAATCCCCGGTGAGGTGGAGATTTTCATCACGCCTCAACATCCACACTGGCTCCCAGGCCTACTCAGCCTGCTATAAAATGAGTACCAGGATCTATCCTGGGGTCGAACCGGTCGGAGCGAGATGCTGACCACATTTCCTCCTTCTAGTGCCGGGGTTAAGATATCGCGCTAGCCCTACCCTCCGCGAAGGCCACAAAGAGCTGTAGTGCCAGATAAGAAGAAGAAGAAGACTGCGCCCAGTGCACCGGTTATGGCGTCAAGTGGCAGTGAACTGATATATGCGAGTGCGACGATGCCATAGAGTCTTGTGGCATTCAATTAATTAATGTTTAATTAATAATCATCATCAAAGACAATCGGTTATTGCTGAGATTCATTTGTTTAACTGTATTATGTTTAAATTAAATATTGGTTGGAGTGAATAGTTAACCAGCATTATTGGTATTTTAATGAAAGATAAGACCAATTTACAATGTTGGGGAAGTGTGTGCATGAGTAGCATAAGGGCGTAATATAAATGTAATGTTCTATGTATTGAATTAATTAAACCAATTTTACCAGTGTTGCGTTTTCTTGAGAAAGAAAGTGTGTTTATTTTATGGTAATAAAATGGGCCGAACCCCGACTTCTTAAAGTTGTATTATTAATTAGTTCAAGATTAAATGCAGGGTTTCCACTGAAGTTGCCGAGTGGGCTAGGTAAGCTTTTTAATTAATAAAGTCCACATTTATTGTGTTATAATTGGCTTTCCCAACGTGGGGCTAGATTACCTTAGCACCCATAAATTTTA